>OFHU01001392.1:0-163875 GCA_900245905.1 Lacerta viridis | reverse complement strand
GGATTCCTTCTCCCCATGCCCCCCCAAAATTGACTTACCACTTCAAACATGTCAATACTACCTATATGCCAAAAAGGCCATCCTACATGGTAAATTTATTTGGGGGTGAGGTTGTGATTGAACTATTGTGATCATTGTGAAAGTGGACAATATTTCATTTTATAGCACTTTCCCTGTTAAAGATAATCGGTAGTTTGTTCAGCAAAAGTATCACTGCATTCTAAAAAAAAAGAATTCGATCAAGGCATGTTTTTGGCACCTATGTCCATCTTGTGTACTTGTATTAATGGGTTCTTTTGATTTCTTTAGACTTTAAAAGCAGACTGTATGTATGTTTATCTCTTTAAAATAAAATAGTATTCTTATTTTCCGTAATAGATGAAGTGTCTTGCTTCAAAATACAGCCAAGCCATGCTAAAATAAAACGGTATGGAGTAATACAGTAAAATTTGTTGGTGTTGATGAAAATCTGGGGTGATAAGGGTTGCAGCCTGGAAAGCAGCTTATGCAGCACCAATTTTTAGTAAGAGATCTGGGGGAATCTTGGCAATTACAGGCCGGTTAGATTAACGGCTGTCCCAGGGAATCTGGTGGGAAAGTATTGTTAAAGATAAAATAGCCAAGTATATAGAACAGTGTTTTCCAAACTTGGGTCTTCAGCTGTTTTTGGACCACAACTCCCATCATCCCTATCTAGCAGAACCAGTGGATCAGGGATGATGGGAACTGTAGTCCAAAACAGCTGGAGAGCCAAGTTTGGGAAACCCTGATATAGAAGAACAAGCCTTGCCAAACTAGGAACCAGCATGACTTCTGCAAGGGCAGGTCCAGTCTCACAAACCTGTTACGAGTTCCTTGAGAGCATCAGCAAGCATGTTGTTACGCCCTTGCTACACTATCTGGCGACATGTGCAGTTCGACGTGCAGATAAACCTCCCTGTTCTCCAATAAGCAGACTATTTAGGAAATCTTGACTTTATTGAAGGAACAAAGATGAGGTAAAACTAAAAGGCAATAGAGATATGTACATTAAGTATATCTGTAACAAACAACAATCCAAACATCACTACATTATTACATGCTATCTGCAGGCAAGACAAGGCTTACCGACGATGGAACCACACAAGCAGAAACTCCGAACATGCAGCAGAGAAATCCTGACTCATGAGGATCCTCCTCTTCCTTCAAGCTCTCTAAAATGGAGGCCTCACTACCCATCATGCACTTCTTTCCTGATAACAAGACAACCAAGTGTTGTTGTATCCTTCCTTGGCCAGTAGGTGGAGCTGCATCAGTAACATAGTAATAACAACAATCTATATACAGTGGTACCTCGGGTTACATACGCTTCAGGTTACAGACTCTGATAACCCAGAAATATTACCTCGGGTTAAGAACTTTGCTTCAGGATGAGAACAGAAATCGGGCAGCAGTTGCAGCAGGAGGCCCCATTAGCTAAAGTGGTACCTCAGGTTAGAATGGACCTCCAGAACAAATTAAGTATGTAACCGGAGATACCACTGTACATGTTTAAATGTGCTGAAGGCACAACACATAGAATCATAGAGTTGGAAGAGACCACAAGGGCCATCCAGTCCAACCCCCTGCCAAGCAGGAAACACCATCAAAGCATTCCTGACAGATGGCTGTCAAGCCTCTGCTTAAAGACCTCCAAAGAAGGAGACTCCACCACACTCCTTGGTAGCAAATTCCACTGCCGAACAGCTCTCACTGTCAGGAAGTTCTTCCTAATGTTTAGGTGGAATCTTCTTTCTTGTAGTTTGAATCCATTGCTCCGTGTCCGCTTCTCTGGAGCAGCAGAAAACAACCTTTCTCCCTCCTCTATATGACATCCTTTTATATATTTGAACATGGCTATCATATCACCCCTTAACCTTCTCTTCTCCAGGCTAAACATACCCAGCTCCCTAAGCCGTTCCTCATAAGGCATTGTTTCCAGGCCTTTGACCATTTTGGTTGCCCTCTTCTGGACACGTTCCAGCTTGTCAGTATCCTTCTTGAACTGTGGTGCCCAGAACTGGACACAGTATTCCAGGTGAGGTCTGACCAGAGCAGAATATAGTGGTACTATATAGCAACTTGTGAGGTCACCATACATTTATGAGCATTTCCCAAGCATGTTAATTGTGATTTAACAAGAGGAGGAGTTTGGATTTGATATCCTGCTTTATCACTACCCTAAGGAATCTCAAAGCAGCTAACAATCTCCTTTCCCTTCCTCTCCCACAACAAACATACTGTGAGGTGAATGGGGCTGAGAGACTTCAAAGTAGTGTGACTAGCCCAAAGTCACCCAGCAGGTGCACGTGGAGGAGCGGGAACGTGAACCCGGTTCCCCAGATTACGAGTCCACTGCTCTTAACCACTACACCACACTGGGTCTCAACATTGCTGTTGGGAAGGAGGCGGGGTGGAATATATGATCCAGGATATCCCAACTTTACTTTGGAGTTCAGGGGTACATGAACTGCCCTTCTGTTTTAGTGAACCTCTGAGCAAATGAAGACCTGGGAACTTGTAACTAACCTCAGCACTGTGTGCAAGGCGCTCTTCCCCCTCCTTGCGAATCTCAGGAGTTGCTATTAGGGTGCTGGACAATGAATGGAAAACGTAGCCATTCTGGTTTCTAGTTACAGATAGGCTCAACGTCTCTGAAATTACAGCCTCCTTGCTTGGAAGCAGAATCAGTGGGGCTGGTTTTTCTGACATGTAACACATAGATGGGTGGTCTAGAAATGCTCTACAATAAATTTATTATTGATTGATTGATGTCCCCTGCCACTTTCCCCTTGGGATTTATAGCAGCTCCAGTGCATTTACGGATTTCATGTGATCGAAGTCTTACACAGAAGGAATTCACAAGGAATTGTTAGTGCGGAGAGGCTTGATCGGGTTAAAGACTTAGCTAGTCCAGCATCCTTATAGCGTATCAAGAAAGCCACGGGGAGGAGGGTCCTTGGAGCTTCTGTCCCTGCCTGGCTACATTTCTCATGGCAGGGATTTTGATTCCGTTGCTGTCTTGCCAAATGCAAGATGGTTCTTTTAGAATTAGATTCAGGAGCAATCCCAAACACAAGTGGGTGAGAAGATTACAGATTTTATTTCCAACAGCAAGCAAAATATACATTACCAAGCAGCACTTCAATCTGCCACTGAGAATCCCTTAAGAAGTGGCAAAGTGACGCCCAGGTAGCCTTCGATGCACAGCACTGCGGCCAACAGTGCCACGTGGAGCTTCTGAGTGCCATGCACAAAAACTAGGTATTTTATAGACCTGTGTCCTGTTAGGGCTATGTGCCATTTGCCCACTCTTTGGGAATAGGATTGTACAGATGGAGATAAAAGGGTTAATAAGCTGACCAATAGGAAGGCCCAGGGGCGGAGCCTAACTGTGTTTAAAGCTCAGCACAGGAGTTTTGGCAGTTTGTTCAGTTGGGGAGTTAAGAGTAGCAGTTGGTGGTTGTGAGGGTTGGTGTGTGGAACTTTGAGGTGGGAAGGTAGAGGAGTTAGAGTGAGCTAAAGGCAGAAACGAGACTGAGAGGATAAAGTGTAACAGTGTATTTAATATCGAAAGCTTGTTGGTGTGTGAAAATAAACTCTTGATATTCTTTGTTTAACTTAAATCCTGACTGAGACTCAGTGTTTACCAGGGAGAACCTGGTTGGTGGCAGCGGTATAGTGGTGGTGTAGCAGTGGCCCAAAGGGGCCACAATGAATATGATAATGTGAACCCCAATAAATCATTGAATATGCTATAATAGAGAATTATGGTAACCTGTTGCTTTAAGGAAACTGATGATTTGGCATGAGACCTTCCCTACAGGGAAAGAAGGACAGCAAATACGTCAATCACATTCATAAGCTAGAACATAAGTTGATACATAGAACAAAGGCCTAACACAGATTCCCATGCACGCAAACTAACGAAAATGTAACAATCTCTGAGAATCTTTAAGGACCAGGTGCGCAGCCTGGGAGTCATTTTGGACTCACAGCTGTCCATGGAAGCGCAGGTTAATTCTGTATCCAGGGCAGCTGTCTACCAGCTCCATCTGGTACGCAGGCTGAGACCCTACCTGCCCGCGGACTGTCTCACCAGAGTGGTGCATGCTCTGGTTATCTCCCGCTTGGACTACTGCAATGCGCTCTATGTGGGGCTACCTTTGAAGGTGACCCGGAAACTGCAATTAATCCAGAATGCGGCAGCTAGACTGGTGACTGGGAGTGGCCGCCGGGACCACATAACACCGGTCCTGAGAGATCTACATTGGCTCCCAGTACGTTTCCGAGCACAATTCAAAGTGTTGGTGCTGACCTTTAAAGCCCTAAACGGCCTCGGTCCTGTATACCTGAAGGAGCGTCTCCACCCCCATCATTCAGCCCGGACACTGAGATCCAGCGCCGAGGGCCTTCTGTCGGTTCCCTCACTGCGAGAAGCAAAACTACAGGGAACCAGGCAGAGGGCCTTCTCGGTAGTGGCGCCCGCCCTGTGGAACGCCCTCCCATCACAGGTCAGGGAAATAAACAACTACCTGACATTCAGAAAAAACCTGAAGGCAGCCCTTTTTAGGGAAGTTTTTAATGTTTGATATTTTTGTATTTGATTTCTGTTGGAAGCCGCCCAGAGTGGCTGGGGAAATCCAGCCAGATGGGCGGGGTACAAATAATAAATATTATTATTATTATTATTATTATTATTATTAATCAAGGTTTAGTTAATAATGCTTATCACACATGCGTATTAGATTAGGTAATGTACATGCGTACTAAACTAAAATGAGGTAATGAAATATGATTGGTTAAATTGAAATGCTTTGTCTGAAATGTTATAAATACCCCTGCCCAGACCTTTGGGCGGGGTTGCAGGCTTGCGAAAATGATTCGACTGTAACCCTTATTGCTTTGCAATAAAGAAAACAAAATGGACTCCTAGCTCCTCTAGTCTCTGAGTTTTATTGGTGTAGCTCAGAAGAAGGGCCTTTTGCCCAATGCAACAGTGGCACAGGGTCAATAGTCCGTGGAACCAATAGTCGGGGGCCCTGTGTGATCGCCACAGGCTAATACAGGCTCTACGAACTACTGTACACCAGAAGACAAAAAGCCAGGCCATACATCAAAGGCTTTTACTGACCAGGATAGAGAAAGCAAAAAAAAAATAGATAAGCAGAGCCAGGAAGAGATAATCAGAGACAAGAAGAGTTAATCATGTCAGATCACTTATCTCCTCGAAATCACAATAATCTTACATTTGCCGGCTGCACCAGATCAGGCAAAAAGGATCACCTTGCTCCTTTCTCTGCTGAATTAGGAGCCCTACAAGTTGTTGCCCTACAAGTTGATGTTTTCTAAGGTTTCCATTTTTGCTGAAGCTCTTTCCACATTCAATAATTCAAATGTTTTCTCCCGTGTGAATTCGTTGATGTATTCTAAGTGTTCCACTTCGACTGAAGCGCTTTCCACATTGAATACATTCAAATGGTTTCTCCCCTGTGTGAGTTCGTTGATGTATTCTAAGTGCTCCACTTTGACTGAAGCGCTTTCCACATTCAATACATTTAAATGGTTTCTCCCCTGTGTGAGTTCGTTGGTGTATTCTAAGGTGTCCACTATTATTGAAGCACTTTCCACATTCAATACATTTAAATGGTTTCTCTCCTGTGTGAGTTCGTTGATGTATTCTAAGGTTTCCACTTCTACTGAAGTTCTTACCGCACTCTATACATTTAAATGGTTTCTCCCCCTGTGTGAGTTCGTTGATGTCTTCTAAGTGCTCCACTTTCACTGAAGCTCTTACTACATTCAATACATTTAAATGGTTTCTCCCCTGTGTGAGTTCGTTGATGTTTTCTAAGTGCTCCACTTCTCTACTGAAGCTCTTTCCACATTCAATACATTTAAATGGTTTCTCCCCCGTGTGAGTTCGTTCATGTTTTCTAAGTGATCCACTTTCACTGAAGCTCTTTCCACATTCAATACATTCAAATGGTTTCTCCCCCGTGTGAGTTCGTTGATGTATTCTAAATGTTCCACTTTCACTGAAGCTCTTACCGCACTCTATACATTGAAATGGTTTCTCCCCTGTGTGAGTTCGTTGATGTCTTCTAAGTGTTCCACTTTTACTGAAGCTCTTTCCACACTGCACACATTCAAATGTTTTCTCCCCTGTGTGAGTTCGTTGATGTATTCTAGTCCTCCACTTTGACTGAAGCGCTTTCCACATTCAATACATTCAAATGGTTTCTCCCCTGTGTGAGTTCGTTGGTGTATTCTAAGGTGTCCACTATCACTGAAGCTCTTTCCACATTCAATACATTTAAATGGTTTCTCCCCTGTGTGAGTTCGTTGATGTATTCTAAGTCCTCCACTTTGACTGAAGCTCTTTCCACATTCAATACATTTAAATGGTTTCTTCCCCATGTGAGTCTGTTGATGTATTCTAAGTGTTCCATTTTGACTGAAGCTCTTTCCACATTCAATACATTTAAATGGTTTCTTCCCCATGTGAGTCTGTTGATGTATTCTAAGTGTTCCATTTTGACTGAAGCTCTTTCCACATTCAATACATTCAAATGGTTTCTCCCCCGTGTGAGTTCGTTGATGTTTTCTAAGTGATCCACTTTCACTGAAGTTCTTTCCACATTCAATACATTCATATGGTTTCTCCCCCGTGTGAGTTCGTTGATGTATTCTAAGTGCTCCACTTTGACTGAAGCTCTTTCCACATTCAATACATTTAAATGGTTTCTCCCCTGTGTGAGTTCGTTGGTGTATCCTCAGTCTTCCACTTTGACTAAAGCACATCCCACATTCCATGCATTTAAACTGTTTCTTTGTTCTTCCCAATGAATTCACAGATGGCTCCATAGAAATCTGACCTGTTTGGGAGTGGGGGGGGAGAAACAGAATCCGGTTAGATTTTCAAGAAAGACAAAAAAGGAACTGAACACATGTCAATCCCAATCTGCACCTTCTGTTATTTTAACACCGTCTCCTTCTCCACTGTCCTCTCTATGTTCCAAATTTTTAGGAAAGCAGATGAGATAATGGCAAGAGCAACACAAGATCACTCCATTCACACTAAGTAAAGCATCATCATTTTATAATACAGATCTATGGTGGAATTGGCTTCTTAGACATGTCTCTGTATTTTTCTTTTTCAAGTGAGGAAATGATATCAGGCTCAAGTAGAATTCTCTCATCTGAGTAATAAGTCAAACTTAAGTGTTATTGTGACACATGTAACTGTAAAAAATATTGCAATATTTTAGAACATAAGACGAGCCTGCTGGATTGGGCAAAGGCCCACCTAGTCCAGCATCCTGATCTCACAAGGGCCAACCAGATGCCTGTGGGAAACCAGCAAGCAGGATTTGAGCACAATAGTCCTCTCTGCCCTCCTGTGCTTTCCAGAAACTAGTATTAAGAAGCATTATTGCCTAGGACTATGAGGGCAGAGCACAGCCATCAGTTTAATCCCTTTTTTTCAAACTATCCAAGTTGCTGGCGATTAGTGTCTCCTGTAGGATGGAAGTCCATAGATTAACTATGCTTCTGTTTATTTATCTTTAGCAGCCCTTAAAGGCTGATAAATGTATTATGGCCTAAGCTTTTGTGGGCTGCAGTCTGACAAAGTGGATTCTTGACCAGGAAAGCTGGTGCCACTATCAACTTGTGAGTCTCTTTGTTGGCTTTGTGTTCTTACTTTGAAATTTGTACCAAGTTTGTACCACACTATCTTCATGGAAGCTTAGAGATGGACAAAATTACAGCGGTACTATAAATTATTATCCCATTCACTCACTCTCATACACAACGCCAGTCTGTGAGATTGGCAAGTTTACACAATTCACTTATCCTTCTTCTTCCTAGCCCTCCCTCCACACAAGACATGATTACAGATTCAGTGCTTCTGTGTATACCCATGGCACGCAAAACATCATGGGGAAGAAAACTATGGGAGGAATTCAGTATTGTGCTGTGTCAATCACTCCATCACAGAAAGCATGTCAGCTTCCTAGATGTAATGGTTCTCCCTCTCCTGTCTCAATGCATTTAACATTGCATATACTTTGGTTCCAAGAGAAGTTTTCTGCCTAGGAGTTGATCATTGGGCTTTCCTCCCACAGCATCCTTCTCCAACTTGATGCCCTCTGGAAGTTGTTAGACCCCCAACCCTTACCCAGAAAGCTGGTCTCTTCTTCACTCTCTCCCTCAGCCTTTGCTGAGAGGTGGATGTTTTCTGTGGCCAAGGGATCCTGGTCAGAATTTGGAGAATTAATAACCACATCTTCCACAGGCCACAATTCCTGGAACAGAGATCGGGATACAAATTAGGACATCGTGAAAAGCTCAAGAAGCAGAGACCCTGGGTGGGTTAATAATGTTACGGAGCTTTTGGACAGAATCGTAGGCTGCCATCCTATACATGCTTACATGGAAGTAAGTCCCACTGAACTCAATGTGGCTTGCTTCCGAGTAGGCCTCCTCAGGGCTGCCCTGTTAAGAGTATTCAGAATGCTTCACATGAGTTGGTCCATTCTGAACTATTGAGTTGAGACTCAATAAGGAGGAATATGAGGAAGCCTTTCACCTCACTGGACTGTTTCTCCCTTTCCAGTGGGAACAGTCAAACCACAAAGCCACTGATCAACCAGAGTTTCCTGTTTTGACCAAACAGAGTTTGAAGTTAGCTTAATATCCCGGCTTGTTCCAAAGGTGGCAGCTGTAGTTTGAAGTTAGCTTAATATCCCGGCTTGTTCCAAACCTGACACCTGTAGTTTCCTGGTTTGGGCAAAATGGAAAGTTTCCTGGTTATGGCTCATAAGAGACTGTCTGGTTTCATCACAGTTTACCATCAGGGCCGGCCCAATCATGAGGTCTGGTTTCATCACAGTTTACTATCAGGGCCGGCCCAATCATGAGGTAAACTGGGACAATTGGCTCAGGAGGCAGATGCAGGGGGAGATGGGAATAGCACATTCCCAGTTCTCCTGTTTGTTAGCCTTGCTGCCAGTGCATGACCACCATTGGTAAATTTGTGCAACTACCCATGCACAGGCCTTCTCTTTTGCCCTCTCTCACTAAAGAATCCTTCCTGCAGTGATGCTTCTGGTGGCCAGGAGACTGTGGTGGGGGTTAGAGTTTTTTGTTTCCAACTTGGGTCAACTTAGGCTTCAGCGTAACTTTGTGCCAATTTGTACCCCGCTTTTCAGGCTATGATTCAGTCATCTGAACCTGGCCATTATCTTAATAGATATTTCAACAGCCTTGCAAGGTAGGCCAGTGTTATTCTATTTCCACTACACACGGCAGTGCTGAGGCTGCAAGATGTGCCGAGATTTTAACCTCAGTGGGAAGCAAAGAGCATTTTGGAAATGGAGGCCATTTAGAGGAGGAAAACGGGAGTTGATGGAAGGACACCTCTTCCAACACAGCCTCTGCTCTGTTGAAATTCAGAGTCCCCTGCAGCTGCTTAGGTAAAGTAAGAATATCAGAAGATAGCTGCAAACCTCCCATGTATAGTAAAGTTTGGTCTAAAGTCTTTTTAAGAAAATTCTTTCCATAGCACCTTAGAGACCAACTGAGTTCTTGGTATGAGCTTTCGTGTGCATGCAACTTCTCCCATGTATAGTAGTTGGTCTCTAAGTGCTACTGAATTTTCTATTTTGTTTCGACTATAACACCCAGTAACAAGTCTTTTTAAAGTGGATTAGAGAGAAAGTGCAGGGAGGAGGAATATTCACCACCATAGCTAAACAGAACCTCCATGTCTAGAGGCACTGGACCTGTGACCTCCAGATGCTGGAAACCCAGGTGAGAGGAGGGCACTTACCTTTCCCGGAAGCCCCTCAGTGTCTTGGAGCAGGGTCTGGTCTGTCCCCCCTGCTCTCCCGCTGGGCCACCGGAAGGCATCTGCAGCTCCCCTGATGGAGGCCGGAAGGACACCATCAATGGAGTGGGGAGGACTTGAATGAGGGGGATGCATCGTCTTCAGGAAATCCTGCCACTGGGCATCCCAGTGCTGCTGCGGCTGCCCCTCTTCTGCCTCCTGCTTAATTTGGCGGAAATCTGCATGAGGCAGAAGATCCCTGAAGGTCTCAACTTGGTCCGTAGCAGATTTTTTCCCTTTGGACTCCAGTCTTTTCCTCCTTGTGTCCCTTTTCCTCCAAGTTAAACCAACTTTAAAAACCCACTGACTGTTTTTTTTTTTAAATTATTGGAAACATTCTTTTGGACATTCATCATTTTAAATAAAATATATGATGACCATCCCCTCTATTGCCAATCCTGACATCACTAAAAGATGCCAAATACATGACGAAAGAATTATGCATAAAATTATGTGCAGAAAAGGGACGGATAAAAGCTTTCCTTCCTCTCTCATAACACCAGAACTTGCAAGGCATCGACTGAAGATGGAAGTCAGGACAGGATTCAGGATGGATAACAGAAAAGTCTTCTTCATGCAGTGTATTGTTAAGCTATGGAAGTCACTTCCACAAGAGGCCGCGATGGCCATCAAATTGAAAGAGTAGAAAAATTCACGGGTGTCAGTGGCTACTAAGCATGATGTTCTGCCTCCACTGTTAGGGGCAGCATGGCTCTGAACGTCAATTTTTGGGAACCACAGCTGGAGAGAGCCTGTCGCCTTGGACCCCTCATGGTGCCCCTTGAGCTCAGCCTCGTCTGGGAGCAGCTCTCCGGGGTCTCAGGCAGGGTCCGTGCCAGCCTGACCTAGAGATGTTTCCCCCTGTGCCCTCCTGCAGATGCCCTGCCCCCGAGCTGAGCCCCTTCCCCTTCCTGCCCGGTTGGGGGGACGCCCTGCAGCCTCCGGCTGGACTCGGGGCCTGATCCTGCCAGGGGAGGCGCCCTTCCCCTCCTCCGCCCTCCTCCCCCCCCCTCGCCTTTTGCACCTTTGACTCCTCGCTCCGTCCCTGCACCGGAATCCGGCTCCTCTCCGGGGAAACTCGCCAGGCCACTGGCCGCTGCTCCTCCGCTCTCCTCGGCGGGGGACAGGAAAGTGCAGCCGCTCTCGAGTCCCCCTGGCTGGCCCCGTTTCCTGCCTCTCTGAGCATCGGAGCTCGCTGGCTGTGGGTTGGGCCCTGGGAGGCTGCAAGGCTGGATGCGCCCCCTTGCAAGGCGAAGGCATCGTGCATGCTGCGAGACCGCCCTGCTGCCTCCCCTGCCCTCGTATTTGCAGCCCGCTGCTTCTGATCCTGGAGGTTCTGCTCTTCACTGTCAGGGCAAACAGATCAACACTATGAGATCTGCTCCACTCCTAGCTCTGGAGCAGCAGGCCGGGAACAAGCTTTTGCCACCCTTCTCTAGGGGTCTTCTTCACATGCCACCATCTGTGTCCCCCTGCACACATATCGCTGGCCCCATGACCCACCCGGAAGCTGTACGCCGGCTCCCTCGGCCAATAAAGCGAGATGAGCGCCGCAACCCCAGAGTCGGACACGACTGGACCTAATGGTCAGGGGTCCCTTTACCTATGCTGCCTATAGCCAGCCGTGGTCAGCAATGGGTCTGCAGCTCTTTGAGCCAGTTGTAGTTTCTGAGCAATTTTCAAAGGCAGCCCCATGGAGAGTGTGTTACAGTAAGCCCTATGCAATGTGGCACCAGGCTGCCTCTTGGGGGGGGGGCGGTTAATTATCTGTTCTAAACGCGTGCGTGTGTGTAGTTTAAATTCTCTGAATGTTTGTTTTTTTAGAAGGGGCTCTTAGGGTCGTGAAGCAATGCCTTTCAACACAGCTCCATAACATTGAGTGTGCCAGTTACAGGTAGGTAGCCGTGTTGATCTACTGTAGTCGAAAGAAAATAATTTTTTTCCTGACTTTTCTGCTGGGCTTCTTTTTGTGACTTTTCTGCTGGGCTTCTCTCGGCAAAGTGTACTTGCCCCAAACCTGGATCTTGGCAAAACAAAATAAAATAAAAATTTCTTCCAGTAGCACCTTAGAGACCAACTAAGTTTGTTCTTGGTATGAGCTTTCGTGTGCATGCACACTTCTTCAGATACACTGAAACAGAAGTCACCAGACCCTTATATATAGTGAGAGGGTGGGGAGGGGTATTACTCAGAAGGGTGGTGGGAATGGGTGATTGGCTGATAGGTGTGGTAAACCTGTTAACGACTGCAATTGGCCTTACAGGAAAAAGCAAGGGGTGAGATGGCTAAAAATCTTGTATATATATAAAATGCAAGTGTCTCTGCGTCCAGTCCGTGTGTCTCTGGGTTTGCGCTACTGCGCATGTGCCCCAGGGACACAGGGATTGGCGCAGAGAGACATCGGGCCACGAGCAGCGTCGGCAGTTCAAGCGGGGCGGTTGAAATGGAACGTCGACGCTGCAGAGGACGAGGGGAAGCCGAAGAGGGAGGTCACGATGCGAGTGGCAGCTGCTGGGTTTCTTGGAGGTTTCTTTGCCCGTACTTCTCCCTCCCCCCCTGCAGTCTCCTTTTACACACAGCAACAGGGGGTGGGGTGGGGGGCAAAGATGGTTCCCCTTCAGGCTGGGTGGTGTGGGTGGATGCTGGTGGGGTTTCCCCTCCCTCCTCTTTCTCTGCTTATTGGGGGAGCAGAGCGGAGGGAGGCGACTCGGGCTCCACGCGGCCAGCCGGCGGGCCAGCAGCGCTCCCTCTTTCTCCTCTCGGCGGGTGGAAAGTTAAACCCCTTCCCCGCCCTCGCGCCCAATTCCCTCCTCCCGCCTTCCCCGCAGACTCCGCTCTGGGCCGCAGCAGCCCGCAGCCATCCTTCTCCGGCGCCAACCCGGCCGAGAGGGGAATAGAGGAGGGGAGGGAGAGAAGAGGAGGGATGGAAGGCCCTCCTAGGCACCTGCCTCTCGCGGCACGAACACCCGCGGAGATCCCGAGGCGCCAGAATGTGCCTGACGCGCGCGGCGGCCAAAAGAAGGCTCCCGGCTGTTGTTGTCCTCCTCCTCCTCCTCCTCTCCCTCGGCCCCTCACCTGCCCCGCATGAGCCTGGCTCACAGTCCCGCTATCGCGCACACCTCAGCGGCTGCTCCTTCCCCACCAGGTCTAAGTGAAGGCAGGCTGTCGCAGCAACAGCCGCATCGCTCCCGCTCTCTCTCCTCCCCACAACCTGCGTCTCCGAAAGCCGTGGCGACTCCGGAGAGGGAGGCAAGCAGACACCCGTTGCTGTTGCTGCTCGGCCTCCTCAACCCCGCACGCAAACTATGTGGACGGCGGCGACGCCACCCGGACCTGCTCGCCTCAGTCCAGTCTCGAGGCGCAGGCTCTCCCTCCCCGCCAGCCGGGATGTTGTTGCTCTTGCGGCGGCTGCCCATATGTTCTAGCGCCTGTTATTGTAACGGGCTGAAACCACTAGTCTTGTATAATGAGATAAGAATCCAATGTCTATTCAGACCAGGTCTCTTCATGGTTTTAAGTTTGGTAATAAGTTGCAATTCAGCAACTTCTCTTTCCAGTCTATTTCTGAAATTCTTTTGTAATAAGACAGCTACTTTGAGATCTTGTATAGAATGTCCTGGGAGACTGAAGTGTTCTCCTACTGGTTTCTCTGTCTTGTGATTCCTGATATCAGATTTATGTCCATTTATCCTTTGGCGTAGGGTTTGGCCTGTTTGTCCAATATAGAGAGCTGAAGGGCACTGTTGGCATTTGATGGCATACACAATGTTAGAAGATGAGCAATTAAATAGTCCTGAGATGGTATGTTTGATGTTGTTGGGGCCAGTAATGGTGTTGTCCGGGTGTATGTGGCAGCAAAGTTGGCATCTGGGTTTATTGCAGGCTCTGGTACCAGTGTCCATGTTAAGTCTGGTTGTTGTATTATTGTGGGTGAGGAGTTGTTTAAGATTGGGTGGCTGTCTGTAGGCAATGAAAGGTCTTCCTCCCAGAGCTTGAGAAAGAGAACTGTCATTGTCTAGGAGAGGTTGTAGATCTCTGATGATGCATTGTACTGTGTTCTGTTATTTTCTTTTTTGGGTCTGTCTTGCAGCAAGTTCTCTCTGGGTATCAGTCTGGCTCTGTTGATCTGTTGTTTAACTTCATCAGGCGGATATTTTAGTTCTAAAAAGGTTTGCTGTAGATCTCTTAGGTGAGAGTCTCTGTCTGTAGAGTTGGAACAGATGCGGCTGTAACGTAGGGCCTGGCTATATACAATGGATTGTTTCGGATGTTTGGGATGGTAGCTAGAGGCATGTAGACATTCAAAGCAGCCTTATGCAGACTCTCTGGCTCAGGAGCAATGGGAGGGGAGGGAAAACATCTTGCTCTTGAGATATTCCTGAAGTACAATTCCCATCAGCTCCAGCAAGCGTGGTTCAGCACCATTTGGAGGCTCAAAGATTCCCCACACCTGAACTAACTCAAAATTGTCCTAACTGACAGAGTTTCAGACATGGATCTCTCCCACCCTTTCCTGGAGATGCCAAGGACTGGGTGCTCTACCCATTTCCACTACAACCCCTCCTCCCTACCATAAGACAGGAATCAGTCCCTCTGTAGTCTAGTTGGGAGGCAGTGACTTCAGGTTACGAGATTTTCCTGGTTGGGGAAGGGCAAACTCAAGGGGGAAAAGTGAGCAAACTTTCTTTTCTGGCGGCCATTGTCACTTGGAAGCTGAATTAATCTGACCAATCACATTTTTCAAGCTATTAGCTTGGGCAGGAACCTTTTTCTACAAAAGCACTCCTTCAGCAGACAATGAAATCTTGTCAGTAATGTGATGTGATTACCAACAGTAGGCAGGGATTAAGCAACAGATCTTGATTAGGGAATGGATTCCCAGAATTCAGGAAGTTGGGGGGGTCTCCCTTTTCATCTTCTGGTTTGGTCGAGTTGAGAGGGGGCTCAAGCTTTTTATTTCATATATAAAGTCAGATCCAGACACCTATCCATGCCTTCCTGTTGTTTTATGCCATCTCTGCTGTGCTCGACCAACAGAGCTCAGGTGGCAAGAAATCCTGTGCCTTAAAAAAATAGGGTTTGAGCTAACCCAGCCTTGTAAGCCCCAAAGGTGAGAGAGCAGATGCACCCTAGAAATATGTGTTTTCCTCTTTAGTGGGTAGATGGCTTCTAAGTGGTTTGTAACCATAAAATCAATGTATAATTGAAATAGACAAAAGCAAAAGGATTGGGCATAAAGCACCCTGAATAGACAGTAAAAGAAACAAAGAAAAAGCATAGGTTTTATTTTATTTTTAAAAAAAACCAGTTAAAACAATAATATATATGTTCCTGAGCACAACTGAAAAGTGTTTCTGTTGACTTTTAAAGCCCTGTGCATCTATAGCAGTTACCAAAGTAGGAATGACCGCTGGGAGGAGCACAAAGAAATGCCATGGTACACCTGCTCCAGGGCAACCAAATGCCATTAAAAGACTGACAACGCCCCTCTCCCAACTACAGATCCTCCCAAGTGTCCCTATTTTCCAGGAACAGTCCCGGATTTACAGAAACTGTCCCGGTTTCTGATTTGATCTCGGAACGTCCCGCTTTTCCTTAAGCCGCCCCAATATTTTATTGAAGAAACGTCAGAGGGTATGGTTACGCATTCAACACCAAAGCCGCATTCAACCATTGTCTCCCGAGACAGAACCAAGGTTGGTTCTGCTACTGATCGCAAATCCCTGGGCTTAGCATGTATTCGGAGACATTCTGCCCAGGGCGGAGGAAGGGGTTCAGCTACCTGGGGTGGCAAACCTGGAAGCAACCGGGGGCATGGTTACACTCCCAGCATGCACACTGCGAATGCGTGCTGGGAGCGCCGCGCCACCGGTGGGCGAGCCCTGGGCGGGGTGGCCTCGCTCCGTGGCTTGCTCGGGGGTCATTGTCGGCGCACGGCGCTCCGTAGCAGTGTGCTGCTGGCGGGCGAGCCCTGAGCAAGCCCATCCGGGGTGAGCCTGCTGGCTGCGCGCCGCTGTTGCAGCACAGGTGCATACGACGCATGCGTAGTACGCATGCTGGGGCATTCCACCGTGACGTGTGTGACATTCAGACAACGTTTTCGGTACATTTGTAATTATTTTGACCCTAAAACAACTGCTGGTTCGAAAGCAATTAACTGACACCTGTCATTTATGTCTTAAGATATAATTAATTTGATTTGGAATATTTTTTATGTTGCCTGAATAGAGATACAAATTTTTAATTTTGCGTGACGTGTGTGACCATTTTGCAAATGTTTTTCCCTCTCTTCTCAAGTTCTTTGAATATTTCTGTGAATTCTTGTAACATTCATGGAAATAAAAATTATTAGAATTAAGCCATATATGTGTAAATCCAAAAGAGGGGTTTTAGGAATATGAAGTAGCAATACTTAGGCTAAAAAACAATAAATAGTACTGTGACGTGTGTGACCGCATATGAATTTTTTTCTAAGGAAACCCTTAAAAATATCATTTGTGTGGATAATTGTTATCTTTTTACAGATTGAGGTTAACAAATTAATAAACATTAACATAAAAGTGGAATTGGACACAAAGCAATCATCTTTAATGTTTGCACAACTTGTAAAGGTAAAGGTACTCCTGACCATCAGGTCCAGTCGTGTCCGAGTCTGGGGTTGTGGCGCTCATCTTGCTCTATAGGCTGAGGGAGCCGGCGTTTGTCCGCAGACAGCTTCCAGGTCATGTGGCCAGCATGACAAAGCCACTTCTGGCGAACCAGAGCAGCACACGGAAACGTTTACCTTCCCGCTGGAGCGGTCCTATTTATCTACTTGCACTTTGACGTGCTTTCAAACTGCTAGGTGGGCAGGAGCTGGGACCGAGCAATGGGAGCTCACCCCATGGCAGGGATTCGAACCGCCAACCTTCTGATCAGCAAGCCCCAGCCTCTGTGGTTTAACCCACAGCACCACCTGGTCCCTGCACAACTTGTAGAACAGCCTTATTTTATTTACAGTTACTGAACCAAAAATAGCATTGCATTGGTTCATTCGAACACATTCACTTTACTTTCAAATATATACAGTTCTCTGGCAAAGTGAATTAATTTTGGACAATTTCGCTATTTGTTCATCTGAAATCCAAGCCACATCTCCCCTCACAGTTCTTTCAGGAACAGCTCCCTAATGAAGAGTCCCAGGGCCAGGGGGTGGGGCAAGGCAGGTGGAAGGAGGCCTTCCACATTTAACATTATTTATTTATTTTTAAGCATACTACTCTTACCTTGACTTGCAAATGCAACTTCAAATTTGTGAATTGTTACTCAACAGAAAAAAATATTTGGTCAGCAGATGAATATTGATGGAGTATAATTTTTTTGTGATGTTTTGAAGATGGCACAGTCACAGTTAGCCCTTTGATGCCAAATTATGGAGCAAAATACTGCAAAGCTTAATCATAATCTAATAAATTTTTCTGTCAAATATTTGTTTGCCATAACAGATGTACTTGTTATGATCTATGTTAATACTTTATTATCAATATGTATGTATTTCCATTTTTAATAAAAAAATGCACCTGTCACGCACGTCACAGTCACACACGTCACAAATGGTGACGTGACTAAATTTAAAAACCCCAATATTTTTTTCAAAAAAAATTCCAAGGTATTTTTTAGTGTTTTTAAGTTTAATAAGCTTATAAAAAAAATTCAGCATGGTGAAGTTCATGCCTAAGTTATTATATAAAAGATATTAACTTATTGTGACGTGTGTGACACTGGAAGCCAGAACCAGTCACTTTAACATGGACAAAATTCAATCAAAATAAAAAATATTTTTCTGCCAAATATTTTTTGGTAGAACAGATATACTTGTTATGATATATGTTAATATTTTATTATTTATTATGTTTGTTGCATTATTAAAAAAACATGAACTCATCATTAAGATTTCATTTGAAAAAGTGACTTTCTGAACTGGTACAGTTATTTCCAATTTTCACTCCCCCAGTTTTCTTTATATCAAATTATATTGTCATTTTAACAAAATAAACACTTTCAACTACATAAAATAATTTTTTTGGAATTCTATCTTTAATTTTAATATTTTAGACCACAGGACCACTTTTCATGGAATGCCCCTGCTGCACCTGTGCGCTGGGAGCAGCGCACTGCTGGTGGGCCAGCCCTGGACGGGCTTGCTTGGGGTCTCCTGCCAGCGGCATGCAGCGCTCCGTAGTGGCACGCTGCCGGTGGGCGAGCCCCGAAAAAGCCAGGGAGGGCGGAGGCGAGCCAGTGAGGGGCACCCAGTGTCACCCTCTCCAGGGTGGTACCCAGGTGGACCCCTACGCCCCCCTCCCTACACCATTGACTCTGTCCTTTGTTCTTAGGGCATCCTACAGCTTACACACCCAAGTCTGTTTGGTGGACCTAGGGTTCTTGGCATCTGTCTGTCTCGGGAGACAACGGAGGAGTACACTTTTGGGGGTGAAGTCGAACTGTTGGGAGGCAACAGTGCCTGCTGTGACTGTAGAGATAGATACGGGAGAGACATGTTTTTTTGCAGCTGGGGCAGATGAAGGCGTCCAGTTGTGCTGCTACAGATGCTCCATGGCGTTTCTTCTCTCTGTGCTCCTCCCACCAGTCGTTCCTCCTCTGGTCACTGCTATGGATGCATGACCTGTCTATCATCTGCAAGTGATTCCCACATAGCAGGGTTGATGTTGCCAGCCTTCGTGTCATGTCTGCAGACATCTTTGTAATGCAGAGATGGTTTGCCAATGGGCCCCGGTGCCTGAAGCCTGCTCCCCTCAGAGCATGTCCTTGGGGATCCTGCTATCTTCCATTTCTGTGGACATAACCAAGTGTGAACATGCTGGGAATGTGGGTTTGGAGAGCACATTCTTTGAGATTCTGTCCTGCCCTGTGACGCCCAAAACCTTCCTTACACAGGACATGTGGAAGGCCGGCGTTGAGGCATCACTCCTAGCGGTTGTGAGCTGCCCACAACTCACTTTCATAAAGCAGCATGCTCAACACAGAAGCCTGTTCATCCTGTTCTTTATTGGCAGAGAGTTATTCCCTCATTGTTATGTATGCTTTTTGGCCCAGCAAAACCAAGGGAGCAAGAGTATTACAGGGAATTTATTGATCTGATTCAAGGAGATGCTGTAACACAACTAAGTTTAGTTGGGCGGAGGCCCTAGGCTCCAATCCTTAGCATACTTCCTGTGATGCAAGTCCTAGCTAATGCAGGGAAAGTTCCTTCCAAATAACTGTGTTTAAGACAATAATCAGTGTCAGCCTGCTAACTTGAGATGTTTTCTAAATCAAAGAGCAATGATCCCTGGGTATGCTGGGTGGTAGCGAATCTCACTGGCAAAACAGAAATGTGAAAATTTGGAAACAGGTAAGAGTTCAGAACTCTGCTAATAATAAAGGCTTTGGACCAAGGATGCCTCTGGATGCTCTGTTTGGGGAGCAGGACCACCACCAGCAGAGCTAAGCCTATAGAGCAGGGGTCCCCAAACTAAGGCCCGAGGGACTCATTTATCTGGCCCGCTGCTGCCACCCGCTCTTACCAGAGCTGCGCGACTGCCCACTTCCGGGTCGGAGGAGCACCCGAAATAGCTTGTGCACGTGCGTTATTTCCAGTGCACATCCAGGTCGGAGGCCTGTGCACATGCGCACAAGCTATTTCCAATGCTCCTCCAATCTGGAAGTGCGCCAGAAATAGTGTGTGCACCCCTGTATGGGCGCACGCTCCCCCACCCTCTGGCCCGCCGCACCATTGGCGCTGGAGACACCGGCCCGAGGCACGGTAAGTTTGCTGACCCCTGCTATAGAGCTTTTCATGGGCACTGGGATGTTTCTGCAAGAAACCCCAATGCTTCCCCAGGCGCAAATCCCACACCCCCAGTTTCTCATCAGTAGTTTTCATCGTGTGTGAGTTAGCTGATGTTTTCTAAGGTCTCCATTTTTACTGAAGCTCTTTCCACATTCAATACATTCAAATGGTTTCTCCCCCATGTGAGTTCGTTGATGTTTTCTAAGTCCTCCACTCTGACTGAAGCTCTTTCCACACTGCATACATTCAAATGGTTCCTCCCCTGTGTGAGTTCGTTGATGTCTTCTAAGTGTTCCATTTTGACTGAAGCTCTTTCCACATTCAATGCATTTAAATGGTTTCTCCCCTGTGTGAGTTCGTTGATGTCTTCTAAGTGTTCCATTTTGACTGAAGCTCTTTCCACATTCAGTACATTTAAATGTTTTGTCCCCTGTGTGAGTTTGTTGGTGTGTTCTAAGTGCATCACTTCTAATGAAGCGCTTTCCACATTCAATACATTCAAATGGTTTCTCGATGTGAGTTTGTTGATGTTTTCTAAGTGCATCACTTCTACTGAAGCGCTTTCCACATTCAATACATTCAAATGGTTTCTCCTTGTGAGTTCGTTGATGTTTTCTAAGTGATCTACGTCTACTGAAGCTCTTTCCACATTCAATACATTTAAATGGTTTCTCCCCTGTGTGAGTTTGTTGGTGTGTTCTAAGTTTCCATTTTGTCTGAAGCTCTTTCCACATTCAATACATTTAAATGGTTTCTCCCCTGTGTGAGTTCGTTGGTGTATTCTAAGTGATCCACTTTCATTGAAGCTCTTTCCACATTCAATACATTCAAATGGTTTCCAATCCGTGTGAGTTCGTTCATGTTTTCTAAGTGATCCACTTTCACTGAAGCTCTTACCGCACTCCATACATTTAAATGGTTTCTCCCCTGTGTGAGTTCGTTGATGTCTTCTAAGTGTTCCACTTTGACTGAAGCTCTTTCCACACTGCACACATTCAAATGTTTTCTCCCCTGTGTGAGTTCGTTGATGTATTCTATGTGCTCCACTTTGACTGAAGCGCTTTCCACATTCAATACATTTAAATGTTTTCTCCCCTGTGTGAGTTTGTTGGTGTATTCTAAGTCCTCCACCTTGACTGAAGCTCTTTCCACATTCAATACATTCAAATGGTTTCTCCCCCGTGTGAGTTCGTTGATGTATTCTAAGTCCTCCACTTTGACTGAAGCTCTTTCCACATTCAATACATTTAAATGGTTTCTCCCCTGTGTGAGTTTGTTGGTGTATTCTAAGTTTTCCATTTTCACTGAAGCTCTTTCCACATTCAATACATTTAAATGGTTTCTCCCCCGTGTGAGTTTGTTGATGTATTCTAAGTGCTCCACTTCTACTGAAGCGCTTTCCACATTCAATACAATCAAATGGTTTCTCCCCCGTGTGAGTACGTTGATGTCTTCTAAGTGTTCCATTTTGACTGAAGCTCTTTCCACATTCAATACATTCAAATGGTTTCTCCCCCGTGTGAGTTCGTTGATGTATTCTAAGTCCTCCACTTTGACTGAAGCTCTTTCCACATTCAATACATTTAAATGGTTTCTCCCCTGTGTGAGTTCGTTGGTGTATCCTCAGTCTTCCACTGTGACTAAAGCACACCCCACATTCCATGCATTTAAACTGTTGCTTTGTTCTTCTCAATGAATTCACAAGTGGCTCCATAGATTTCTGACCTGTTTGGGAGTGGGGGGGAGAAACAGAATCCGGTTAGATTTTCAAGAAAGACAAAAAAGGAACTGAACACACGTCAATCCCAATCTGCACCTTCTGTTATTTTAACACCGTCTCCTTCTCCACTGCTCTCTCTATGCGCCAAATTTTTAGGAAAGCAGATGAGATAATGGCAAGAGCAACACAAGATCACTCCATTAACACTAAGTAAAGCATCATCATTTTATAATACAGATCTATGGTGGAATTGGCTTCTTAGACACGTCTCTGTATTTTTCTTTTTCAAGTGAGGAAATGATATCAGGCTCGAGTGGAATTCTCTCATCTGAGTGATAAGTCAAACTTAAGTGTTATTGTGACACATGTAACTGTAAAAAAATTGCAATATTTTAGAACATAAGACGAGCCTGCTGGATTGGGCAAAGGCCCACCTAGTCCAGCATCCTGTTCTCACAGTGGCCAACCAGATGCCTGTGGGAAACCAGCAAGCAGGATTAGAGCACAATAGTCCTCTCTGCCCTCCTGTTCTTTCCAGAAACTAGTATTAAGAAGCATTATTGCCTAGGACTATGAGGACAGAGCACAGCCATCAGTTTAATCCCTTTTTTTTCAAGATATCCAAGTTGCTGGCCATCACTGTCTCCTGTAGGATGGAAGTCCATAGAATAACTACGCTTCTGTTTATTTATCTTTAGCAGCCCTTAAAGGCTGATAAATGTATTATGGCCTAAGCTTTTGTGGGCTGCAGTCTGACAAAGTGGATTCTTGACCAGGAAAGCTGGTGCCGCTATCAACTTGTGAGTCCCTTTGTTGGCTTTGTGTTCTTACTTTGAAATTTGTACCAAGTTTGTACCACACTATCTTCATGGAAGCTCTCATGTGTATGAGAGTGAGTGAATGGGTGACAAAATTACCCATTCACTCACTCTCATACACAACGCCAGTCTGTGAGATTGGCAAGTTTACACAATTCACTTATCCTTCTTCTTCCTAGCCCTGCCTCCACACAAGACATGCTTACAGATTCAGTGCTTCTGTGTATACCCATGCATGCAAAACATCATGGGGAGGGGAAACTATGGGAGGAATTCAGTACTGTGCAGTGTCAATCACTCCATCACAGAAAGCATGTCAGCTTCCTAGATGTAATGGTTCTCCCTCTCCTGTCTCCATGCATTTAACATTGCATCTACTTTGGTTCCAAGAGAAGTTTTCTGCCTAAGAGCTGGTCATTGGGCTTTCCTCCCACAGAATCCTTCTCCAACTTGATGCCCTCTGGAAGTTGTTAGACCCCCAACCCTTACCCAGAAAGCTGGTCTCTTCTTCACTCTCTCCCTCAGCCTTTGCTGAGAGGTGGATGTTTTCTGTGGCCAAGGGATCCTGGTCAGAATTTGGAGAATTAATAACCACATCTTCCACAGGCCACAATTCCTGGAACAGAGATCGGGATACAAATTAGGACATCGTGAAAAGCTCAAGAAGCAGAGACCCTGGGTGGGTTAATAATGTTACGGAGCTTTTGGACAGAATCGTAGGCTGCCATCCTATACTTGCTTACATGGAAGTAAGTTCCACTGAACTCAATGTGGCTTGCTTCCGAGTAGGCCTCCGCTGGGCTGCCCTGTTAAGAGTATTCAGAATGCTTCACATGTGTTGGCCCATTCTGAACTATTGAGTCTCGACTCAATGAGGAGGGATATGAGGAAGCCTTTCACCTAACTGCACAGCCTCTTTGTAGTGGGAACAGTCAAACCACAAAGCCACTGATCAACCAGAGTTTCCTGTTTTGACCAAACACAGTTTGAAGTTAGCTTAATATCCCGGCTTGTTCCAAACCTGACACCTGTAGTTTCCTGGTTTGGGCAAAATGGAAAGTTTCCTGGTTATGGCTCATAAGAGACTGTCTGGTTTCATCACAGTTTACTATCAGGGCCGGCCCAATCATGAGGTAAACTGGGACAATTGGCTCAGGAGGCAGATGCAGGGGGAGATGGGAATAGCAAATTCCCAGTTCTCCTGTTAGCCTTGCTGCCAGTGCATGACCACCATTGGTAAATTTGTGCAACTACCCATGCACAGGCCTTCTCTTTTGCCCTCTCTCACTAAAGAATGCTTCCTGCAGTGATGCTTCTGGTGGCCAGGAGACTGTGGTAGGGGTTAGAGTTTTTTGTTTCCAACTTGGGTCAATTTAGGCTTCAGCGTAACTTTGTGCCAACTTGTACCCCGCTTTTCAGGCTATGATTCAGTCATCTGAACCTGGCCATTATCTTAATAGATATGTCAACAACCTTGCAAGGTAGGCCAGTGTTATTCTATTTCCACTACACACGGCAGTGCTGAGGCTGCAAGATGTGCCGAGATTTTAACCTCAGTGGGAAGCAAAGAGCATTTTGGAAATGGAGGCCATTTAGAGGAGGAAAACGGGAGTTGATGGAAGGACACCTCTTCCAACACAGCCTCTGTTCTGTGGAAATTCAGAGTCCCCTGCAACTGCTTAGGTAAAGTAAGAATATTAGAAGATACAATCACAAACCTCCCATGTATAGTAATGTTTGGTCTAACAAGCATTTTTAAAGTGGATTAGAGAGAAAGTGCAGGGGGGAGGAATATTCACCACCATAGCTAAACAGAACCTCCATGTCTAGAGGCACTGGACCTGTGACCCCCAGATGCTGGAAACCCAGGTGAGAGGAGGGCACTTACCTTTCTCGGAAGCCGCTCAGTGTCTTGGAACAGGGTCTGGTCTGTCCCCCCTGCTCTTCTGCTGGGCCTCTTGCTGACATCTGCAGCTCCCATGATGGAGGCTGGAAGGACACTATCAGTGGAGTGGGGAGGACCTGAATGAGGGGGATGCATCGTCTTCAGGAAATCCTGCCACTGGGCATCCCAGTGCTGCTGCGGCTGCCCCTCTTCTGCCTCCTGCTTAATTTGGCGGAGATCTGCATGAGGCAGAAGATCCCTGAAGGTCTCAACTTGGTCCGTAGGAGATTTTTTTTTCCTTTGGACTACAGTCTTTTCCTCCTTGGTCCCCTTTCCTCCATTTTCACATCACTCTTCTGCACAACACAAAACACCAGGGGAGGTTAAAACACAAAAACCAACTTTTAAAAACCCACTGACTGTTTTTTTTTAAAAAAAAATTGTTGGAAACATTCTTTTGGACATCAAATTGAAAGAGTAGAAAAATTCACGGCTCTCAGTGGCTACTAAGCATGATGTTCTGCCTCCACTGTTGGGGGCAGCATGGCTCTGAACGTCAATTTCTGGCAACCACAGCTGGAGAGAGCCTGTCGCCTTGGACCCCTCATGGTGCCCCTTGAGCTCAGCCTCGTCTGGGAGCAGCTCTCCGGGGTCTCAGGCAGGGTCCGTGCCAGCCTGACCTAGAGATGTTTCCCCCTGTGCCCTCCTGCAGATGCCCTGCCCCCGAGCTGAGCCCCTTCCCCTTCCTGCCCGGTTGGGGGGACGCCCTGCAGCCTCCGGCTGGACTCGGGGCCTGATCCTGCCAGGGGAGGCGCCCTTCCCCCCCCCGCCTCCTTTTGCACCTCTGACTCCTCGCTCCGTCCCTGCACCGGAATCCGGCTCCTCTCCGGGGAAACTCGCCAGGCCACTGGCCGCTGCTCCTCCGCTCTCCTCGGCGGGGGACAGGAAAGTGCAGCCGCTCTCGAGTCCCCCTGGCTGGCCCCGTTTCCTGCCTCTCTGAGCATCGGAGCTCGCTGGCTGTGGGTTCGGCCCTGGGAGGCTGCAGTGCTGGGAGGTTGCAAGGCGAAGGCATCGTGCATGCTGCGAGATCTCCCTGCTGCTTCCCCTGCCCTCGTATTTGCAGCCCGCTGCTTCTGATCCTGGAGGTTCTGCTCTTCACTGTCAGGGCAAACAGATCAACACTATTAGATCTGCTCCACTCCTAGCTCTGGAGCAGCAGGCCGGGAACAAGCTTTTGCCACCCTTCTCTAGGGGTCTTCTTCACATGCCACCATCTGTGTCCCCCTGCACACATATCGCTGGCCCCATGACCCGGAAGCTATACGCCGGCTCCCTCGGCCAATAAAGCGAGATGAGCGCCGCAACCCTAGAGTCGGACACGACTGGACCTAATGGTCAGGGGTCCCTTTACCTATGCTGCCTATAGCCAGCCGTGGTCAGCAATGGGTCTGCAGCTCTTTGAGCCAGTTGTAGTTTCTGAGCAATTTTCAAAGGCAGCCCCATGGAGAGTGTGTTACAGTAAGCCCTATGCAATGTGGCACCAGGCTGCCTCTTGGGGGGGGGGGCGGTTAATTATCTGTTCTAAACGTGTGTGTGTGTGTGTGTGTGTGTAGTTTAAATTCTCTGAATGTTTGTTTTTTTAGAAGGGGCTCTTAGGGTCATGAAGCAATGCCTTTCAACACAGCTCCATAACATTGAGTGTGCCAGTTACAGGTAGGTAGCCGTGTTGGTCTACTGTAGTCGAAACAAAATAATGTTTTTCCCCTTCAAGTAGCACCTTAGAGACCAACTAAGTTTGTTCTTGGTATGAGCTTTCATGTGCATGCACACTTCTTCAGATATGCATGCACACGAAAGCTCATACCAAGAACAAACTTAGTTGGTCTCTAAGGTGCTACTGGAAGGAATTTTTTATTTTATTTTGTTTTGACTATGGCAGACCAACACGGCTACCTACCTGTAACATGTCAGATCACTTATCTCCTCGAAATCACAATAATCTTACAGTTGCTGGCTGCTCCAGAGCAGGCAAAAAGGATCACCTTGCTCCTTTCTCTGCGGGATTAGGAGCCCTCCAAGTTGTTGCTCTGGCCGGATGTAGACAGGAGGACACTCCAGCTTGGATCCACTTTGCACACCACTCTCGTCCCGCAATATCTCAAAGGTGAGAGATAGCCGTGGTAAAATACATCTCTTGGGATGGGTTCTTAAAATTTTCCTCACCTGCTGCTTCAGCTCTCTCCTTTCCCAAGTCACCAGAGGTTCTCCGGATCAGTCAAAGGGTTCAGCCTGGGAGTATCACTTCCAGGCAACATCCATATCACATGCCACAAGTTTTCGTTTCTCAATGTATTATTCTTAGTGGAGCGTTTGGGGACTCTGGTGTTGCTTGTTGTTTTCCCTTTTAAAATCGATCTTAAGTGCTTGTTTTCATCTTTGTTGCTTTGAGACCTTTTAAAGATTTGTATACTGCCACTAAAAAATAAAACATGTTGTTTATGTATGCAGAAAGGTTATTTATGTATGCAACAACTGCAGCCCGTGTTTCGCTGGCTCAAAAATGGAAAATGAGCAAGGTCCCAACCAAAGAAAATGGGCAACTTACGGTAAGTTGACAGAATATGCACAACTTGCAGACTTAACACATAGAATAAGAGAACAAGAACATACGTTTAAAGAATATTGGAAAATGTTTATTGAATATATGAAAAATAATTGTGTACAGCTGATTACGCTGGCAGCTTTAAGATAAATTCAATAGTGTAAATAAGTTTTGATGGATGTAATAATGGAAAACCGATTGGTATAAAGGTAAAGGGACCCCTGACCATTAGGTCCAGTCGTGACCGACTCTGGGGTTGCAGCGCTCATCTCGCTTTATTGGCCAAGGGAGCCGGCGTACAGCTTCCAGGTCATGTGGCCAGCATGACTAAGCCGCTTCTGGCGAACCAGAGCAGCGCACGGAAACACCATTTACCTTCCTGCCGGAGCGGTACCTATTTATCTACTTGCACTTTGATGTGCTTTCGAACTGCTAGGTTGGCAGGAGCAGGGACCAAGCAATGGGAGCTCACCCCATCGCAGGGATTCGAACCGCCGACCTTCTGATCAGCAAGCCCTAGGCTCTGTGGTTTAACCCACAGCGCCACCTGCGTTTTTGTGAAATATGCAGGGATATAAGATATATAAAATGAACCATGGAAGGAGAAGAAGGGAAGTCACTGATATCTTGAATATGTAAAATGTTTATTTGAAACAGTAAAACAGAAAATTTAATAAAAAATCATATTTAAAAAAATAATAATCATTGTAGTCGTGCTTTTTTCCCTGAGGGTAGTCAAGGGTATGCAATACCTGCAGCTTTTCAAATGTTAAAAGTGTGGCACTTTAACAACTTCATGGGTAGTACAAGCACCACTTTTTCAAAAAAGAAAGAAAAGGAACTCGCTGTTGTAATAATAATTCATGTCATTGTAATCTGCTTCTCCTATCCCACCTTTTCCTTAAAAGGCATAGGTCTTAACATAGGTGTTGCTGGAATTTCCCTCACACAGTTGCACAAGCACCACACACACACACGGACATGTTCCTTTTTAACCAATTTATTGAAGAGGTCCCCGTGAATAAGGGTTCGCCGATGCTGGAAACTTGCCTCCCACCATCTTCATTTTCCTATCTCTAACCTGGGTTGACCGGGTGACCAGGATTTTGCATTTGGATAAGCCTCTGTACTTCAACCAATGAATATTAAGGTCTCCACTCCTGAAGCGCTTTCCACATTCAATACATCAGTAGTTTTCATCATGTGTGAGTTAGCTGATGTTTTCTAAGGTTTCCACTTTCACTGAAGCTTTCCACATTCAATACATTCAAATGTTTTCTCCCCTGTGTGAGTTCGTTGGTGTATTCTAAGGTTTCCACTTTGACTGAAGCGCTTTCCACATTCAATACATTTAAATGGTTTCTCCCCTGTGTGAGTTCGTTGGTGTATTCTAAGGTGTCCACTATTATTGAAGCACTTTCCACATTCAATACATTTAAATGGTTTCTCCCCTGTGTGAGTTCGTTGGTGTATTCTAAGGTGTCCACTATTATTGAAGCACTTTCCACATTCAATACATTTAAATGGTTTCTCCCCTGTGTGAGTTCGTTGATGTTTTCTAAGTGCTCCACTTCTACTGAAGCTCTTTCCACATTTAATACATTTAAATGGTTTCTCCCCTGTGTGAGTTCGTTGGTGTATTCTAAGGTGTCCACTATCACTGAAGCTCTTTCTACATTCAATACATTTAAATGGTTTCTCCCCTGTGTGAATTCGTTGATGTATTCTAAGTGCTCCACTTTGACTGAAGCTCTTTCCACATTCAATACATTTAAATGGTTTCTCCCCTGTGTGAGTTCGTTGATGTTTTCTAAGTGCTCCACTTCTACTGAAGCTCTTTCCACATTCAATACATTTAAATGGTTTCTCCCCTGTGTGAGTTCGTTGATGTCTTCTAAGTGTTCCACTTTCACTGAAGCTCTTTCCACATTCAATACATTCAAATGTTTTCTCCCCCGTGTGAGTTCGTTGATGTATTCTAAATGCTCCACTTTCACTGAAGCTCTTACCACACTCTATACACTGAAATGGTTTCTCTCCTGTGTGAGTTCGTTGATGTTTTCTAAGTGTTCCACTTCTACTGAAGCTCTTTCCACATTCAATACATTTAAATGGTTTCTCCTGTGTGAGTTCGTTGATGTATTCTAAGTGTTCCACTTTCACTGAAGCTCTTACTACATTCAATACATTTAAATGGTTTCTCCCCCGTGTGAGTTCGTTCATGTTTTCTAAGTGATCCACTTTCACTGAAGCTCTTTCCACATTCAATACATTTAAATGGTTTCTCCCCCGTGTGAGTTCGTTCATGTTTTCTAAGTGATCCACTTTCACTGAAGCTCTTTCCACATTCAATACATTCAAAAGGTTTCTCCCCTGTGTGAGTTCGTTGATGTATTCTAAGTGTTCCACTTTCACTGAAGCTCTTACTACATTCAATACATTTAAATGGTTTCTCCCCCGTGTGAGTTCGTTGATGTTTTCTAAGTGCTCCACTTTCACTGAAGCTCTTTCCACATTCAATACATTCAAATGGTTTCTCCCCCGTGTGAGTTCGTTGATGTATTCTAAGTGCTCCACTTTGACTGAAGCTCTTTCCACATTCAATACATTTAAATGGTTTCTCCCCTGTGTGAGTTCGTTGGTGTATCCTCAGTCTTCCACTATGACTAAAGCACACCCCACATTCCATGCATTTAAACTGTTTCTTTTTCTTCCCAATGAATTAACAGTTGGCTCCATAGAAATCTGACCTGTTTGGGAGTGGGGGGGGAGAAACATAATCCTGTTAGATTTTCAAGAAAGACAAAAAAGGAACTGAACACACGTCAATCCCAATCTGCACCTTTTCTTATCTTAACACCGTCTCCTTCTCCACTGTCCTCTCTATGTTCCAAATTTTTAGGAAAGCAGATGAGATAATGGCAAGAGCAACACAAGATCACTCCATTCACGCTAAGTAAAGCATCATCATTTTATAATACAGATCTATGGTGGAATTGGCTTCTTAGACGTGTCTCTGTATTTTTCTTTTTCAAGTGAGGAAATGATATCAGGCTCAAGTAGAATTCTCTCATCTGAGTAATAAGTCAAACTTAAGTGTTATTGTGACACATGTAACTGTAAAAAATATTGCAATATTTTAGAACATAAGACGAGCCTGCTGGATTGGGCAAAGGCCCACCTAGTCCAGCATCCTGATCTCACAAGGGCCAACCAGATGCCTGAGGGAAACCAGCAAGCAGGATTTGAGCACAATAGTCCTCTCTGCCCTCCTGTGCTTTCCAGGAACTAGTATTAAGAAGCATTATTGCCTAGGACTATGAGGGCAGAGCGCAGCCATCAGTTTAATCCCTTTTTTTCAAGGTATCCAAGTTGCTGGCCATCAGTGTCTCCTGTAGGATGGAAGTCCATAGATTAACTACGCTTCTGTTGATTCATCTTTAGCAGCCCTTAAAGGCTGATGAATGTATTATGGCCTAAGCTTCTGTGGGCTGCAGTCTGACAAAGTGGATTCTTGACCAGGAAAGCTGGTGCCACTATCAACTTGTGAGTCTCTTTGTTGGCTTTGTGTTCTTACTTTGAAATTTGTACCAAGTTTGTACCACACTGTCTTCATGGAAGCTTAGAGATGGACAAAATTACAGCGGTGCTATAAATTATTATCCCATTCACTCACTCTCATACACAACACCAGTCTGTGAGATTGGCAAGTTTACACAATTCACTTATCCTTCTTCTTCCTAGCCCTCCCTCCACACAAGACATGATTACAGATTCAGTGCTTCTGTGTATACCCATGGCACGCAAAACATCATGGGGAAGAAAACTATGGGAGGAATTCAGTACTGTGCTGTGTCAATCACTCCATCACAGAAAGCATGTCAGCTTCCTAGATGTAATAGTTCTCCCTCTCCTGTCTCCATGCATTTAACATTGAATCTACTTTGGTTCCAAGAGAAGTTTTCTGCCTAGGAGTTGATCATTGGGCTTTCCTCCCACAGCATCCTTCTCCAACTTGATGCCCTCTGGAAGTTGTTAGACCCCCAACCCTTACCCAGAAAGCTGGCCTCTTCTTCACTCTCTCCCTCAGCCTTTGCAGAGAGGTGGATGTTTTCTGTGGCCAAGGGATCCTGCTCAGAATTTGGAGAATTAATAACCACATCTTCCACAGGCCACAATTCCTGGAACAGAGATCGGGATACAAATTAGGACATCGTGAAAAGCTCAAAAAGCAGAGAACCTGGGTGGGTTAATAATGTTACGGAGCTTTTAGACAGAATCGTAGGCTGCCATCCTATACATGCTTACATGGAAGTAAGTCCCACTGAACTCAATGTGGCTTGCTTCCGAGTAGGCCTCCTCAGGGCTGCCCTGTTAAGAGTATTCAGAATGCTTCAGTGGGAACAGTCAAAACACAAAGCCACTGATCAACCAGAGTTTCCTGTTTTGACCAAACACAGTTTGAAGTTAGCTTAATATCCCGGCTTGTTCCAAACCTGACACCTGTAGTTTCCTGGTTTGGGCAAAATGGAAAGTTTCCTGGTTATGGCTCATAAGAGACTGTCTGGTTTCATCACAGTTTACCATCAGGGCCGGCCCAATCATGAGGTAAACTGGGACAATTGGCTCAGGTGGCAGATGCAGGGGGAGATGGGAATAGCACATTCCCAGTTCTCCTGTTTGTTAGCCTTGCTGCCAGTGCATGACCCCCATTGGTAAATTTGTGCAACTACCCATGCAGAGGCCTTCTCTTTTGCCCTCTCTCGCTAAACAATCCTTCCTGCAGTGATGTTTCTGGTGGCCAGGAGACTGTGGTGGGAGTTAGAGTTTTTTGTTTTAAACTTGGGTCAACTTAGGCTTCAGTGTAACTTTGTGCCAATTTGTACCCCGCTTTTCAGGCTATGATTCAGTCATCTGAACCTGGCCATTATCTTAATAGATATTTCAACAGCCTTGCAAGGTAGGCCAGTGTTATTCTATTTCCACTACACACGGCAGTGCTGAGGCTGCAAGATGTGCCGAGATTTTAACCTCAGTGGGAAGCAAAGAGCATTTTGGAAATGGAGGCCATTTAGAGGAGGAAAACGGGAGTTGATGGAAGGACACCTCTTCCAACACAGCCTCTGCTCTGATGAAATTCAGAGTCCCCTGCAGCTGCTTAGGTAAAGTAAGAACATCAGGAGATATGACTGCAAACCTCCCATGTATAGTAAAGTTTGGTCTAACAAGCCTTTTTAAAGTGGATTAGAGAGAAAGTGCAGGGAGGAGGAATATTCACCACCATAGCTAAACAGAACCTCCATGTCTAGAGGCACTGGACCTGTGACCTCCAGATGCTGGAAACCCAGGTGAGAGGAGGGCACTTACCTTTCCCGGAAGCCCCTCAGTGTCTTGGAGCAGGGTCTGGTCTGTCCTCCCTGCTCTCCTGCTGGGCCACTGGCTGGCATCTGCAGCTCCCCTGATGGAGGCTGGAAGGACACCATCAATGGAGTGGGGAGGACTTGAATGAGGGGGATGCATCGTCTTCAGGAAATCCTGCCACTGGGCATCCCAGTGCTGCTGCGGCTGCCCCTCTTCTGCCTCCTGCTTAATTTGGCGGAAATCTGCATGAGGCAGAAGATCCCTGAAGGTCTCAACTTGGTCCATAGCAGATTTTTTCCCTTTGGACTCCAGTCTTTTCCTCCTTGGTCCCTTTCCCTCCATTTTCACATCACTCTTCTGCACAACACAAAACACCAGGGGAGGTTAAAACACAAAAACCAACTTTAAAAGCCCACTGACTGTTTTTTTTTTAATTATTGGAAACATTCTTTTGGACATTCATCCTTTTAAATAAAATATATGATGACCATCCCCTCTATTGCCAATCCTGACATCACTAAAAGATGCCAAATACATGACGAAAGAATTATGCAAGGTGTTCAGAATAGGGACGGATAAAAGCTTTCCTTTCTCTCTCATAATACCAGAACTTGCAGGCATCGACTGAAGATGGAAGTCAGGACAGGATTCAGGATGGATAACAGAAAAGTCTTCTTCATGCAGTGCATAGTTAAACTATGGAGGTCACTTCCACAAGAGGCCACGATAGCCATCAAATTGAAAGAGTAAAAAAATTCACGGCTCTCAGTGGCTACTGGGCATGATGTTCTGCCTCCGCTGTTGGGGGCAGCATGGCTCTGAACGTCAATTTTTGGGAACCACAGCTGGAGAGAGCCTGTCGCCTTGGACCCCTCATGGTGCCCCTTGAGCTCAGCCTCGTCTGGGAGCAGCTCTCCGGGGTCTCAGGCAGGGTCCGTGCCAGCCTGACCTAGAGATGTTTCCCCCTGTGCCCTCCTGCAGATGCCCTGCCCCCGAGCTGAGCCCCTTCCCCTTCCTGCCCGGTTGGGGGGACGCCCTGCAGCCTCCGGCTGGACTCGGGGCCTGATCCTGCCAGGGGAGGCGCCCTTCCCCTCCTCCGCCCTCCTCCCCCCCCCTCGCCTTTTGCACCTTTGACTCCTCGCTCCGTCCCTGCACCGGAATCCGGCTCCTCTCCGGGGAAACTCGCCAGGCCACTGGCCGCTGCTCCTCCGCTCTCCTCGGCGGGGGGACAGGAAAGTGCAGCCGCTCTCGAGTCCCCCTGGCTGGCCCCGTTTCCTGCCTCTCTGAGCATCGGAGCTCGCTGGCTGTGGGTTGGGCCCTGGGAGGCTGCAAGGCTGGATGCGCCCCCTTGCAAGGCGAAGGCATCGTGCATGCTGCGAGACCGCCCTGCTGCCTCCCCTGCCCTCGTATTTGCAGCCCGCGCTGCTTCTGATCCTGGAGGTTCTGCTCTTCACTGTCGGGGCAAACAGATCAACACTATTAGATCTGCTCCACTCCTAGCTCTGGAGCAGCAGGCCGGGAACAAGCTTTTGCCACCCTTCTCTAGGGGTCTTCTTCACATGCCACCATCTGTGTCCCCGTGCACACTTATCGCTGGCCACATGACCCAGAAGCTATACGCCGGCTCCCTCGGCCAATAAAGCGAGATGAGCGCCGCAACCCTAGAGTCGGACACGACTGGACCTAATGGTCAGGGGTCCCTTTACCTATGCTGCCTATAGCCAGCCGTGGTCAGCAATGGGTCTGCAGCTCTTTGAGCCAGTTGTAGTTTCTGAGCAATTTTCAAAGGCAGCCCCATGGAGAGTGTGTTACAGTAAGCCCTATGCAATGTGGCACCAGGCTGCCTCTTGGGGGGGGGGGCGGTTAATTATCTGTTCTAAACGTGTGTGTGTGTGTGTGTGTGTGTAGTTTAAATTCTCTGAATGTTTGTTTTTTTAGAAGGGGCTCTTAGGGTCATGAAGCAATGCCTTTCAACACAGCTCCATAACATTGAGTGTGCCAGTTACAGGTAGGTAGCGGTGTTGATCTACTGTAGTCGAAAGAAAATAATTTTTTTCCTGACTTTTCTGCTGGGCTTCTTTTTGTGACTTTTCTGCTGGGCTTCTCTCGGCAAAGTGTACTTGCCCCAAACCTGGATCTTGGCAAAACAAAATAAAATAAAAATTTCTTTCCAGTAGCAGCTTAGAGACCAACTAAGTTTGTTCTTGCTATGAGCTTTTGTGTGCATGCACACTTCTTCAGATACACTGAAACAGAAGTCACCAGACCCTTATATATAGTGAGAGGGTGGGGAGGGGTATTACTCAGAAGGGTGGTGGGAATGGGTGATTGGCTGATAGGTGTGGTAAACCTGTTAACGACTGCAATTGGTCTTACAGGAAAAAGCAAGGGGTGAGATGGCTAAAAATCCTGCATAATGAGATAAGAATCCAATGTCTCTATTCAGACCAGGTCTCTCCATGGTTTTAAGTTTGGTAATAAGTTGCAATTCAGCAACTTCTCTTTCCAGTCTATTTCTGAAATTCTTTTGTAATAAGACAGCTACTTTGAGATCTTGTATAGAATGTCCTGGGAGATTGAAGTGTTCTCCTACTGGTTTCTCTGTCTTGTGATTCCTGATGTCAGATTTATGTCCATTTATCCTTTGGCGTAGGGTTTGGCCTGTTTGTCCAATGTAGAGAGCTGAAGGGCACTGTTGGCATTTGATTGCATACACAATGTTAGAAGATGAGCAATTAAATAGTCCTGAGATGTATGTTTGGTGATGTTGTTGGGGCCAGTAATGGTGTTGTCTGGGTGTATGTGGCAGCAAAGTTGGCATCTGGGTTTATTGCAGGCTCTGGTACCAGTGTCCATGTTAAGTCTGGTTGTTGTATTATTGTGGGTGAGGAGTTGTTTAAGATTGGGTGGCTGTCTGTAGGCAATGAAAGGTCTTCCTCCCAGAGCTTGAGAAAGAGAACTGTCATTGTCTAGGAGAGGTTGTAGATCTCTGATGATGCGTTGTACTGTTTTAACTTGGGAGCTGTATGTGATTACTAGTGGTGTTCTGTTATTTTCTTTTTGGGTCTGTCTTGCAGCAAGTTCTCTCTGGGTATCAGTCTGGCTCTGTTGATCTGTTGTTTAACTTCATCAGGTGGATATTTTAGTTCTAAAAAGGTTTGCTGTAGATCTCTTAGGTGAGAGTCTCTGTCTGTAGAGTTGGAACAGATGCGGCTGTAACGTAGGGCCTGGCTATATACAATGGATTGTTTGGTATGTTTGGGATGGTAGCTAGAAGCATGTAGACATTCAAAGCAGCCTTATGCAGACTCTCTAGCTCAGGAGCAATGGGAGGGGAGGGAAAACATCTTGCTCTTGAGATATTCCTGAACTACAATTCCCATGAGCTCCAGCAAGCATGGTTCAGCACCATTTGAAGGCTCAAAGATTCCCCACACCTGAACTAACTCAAAGTTGTTTCAGACATGGATTTCTCCCACCCTTTCCTGGAGATGCTAAGGATTGGGTGCTCTACCCATTTGCACTACAACTCCTCCTCCCTACCATAAGAAAGGAATCAGTCCCTCTGTAGTCTAGTTGGGAGGCAGTGACTTGAGGTTACGAGATTTTCCTGGCTGGGGAAGGGCAAACTCAAGGGGGAAAAGTTAGCTATCTTTCTTTTCTGGCGGCCATTGTCCCTTGGAAGCTGAATTAATCTGACCAATCACATTTTTCAAGCTTTTAGCTTGGGCAGGAACCTTTTTCTACAAAATCACTCCTTCAGCAGACAATGAAATCTTGTCAGTAATGTGATGTGATTACCAACAGTAGGCAGGGATTAAGCAACAGATCTTGATTAGGGAATGGATTCCCAGAATTCAGGAAGTTGGGGGGGTCTCCCTTTTCATCTTCTGGTTTGGTCGAGTTGAGAGGGGGCTCAAGCTTTTTATTTCATATATAAAGTCAGATCCAGACACCTATCCATGCCTTCCTGTTGTTTTATGCCATCTCTGCTGTGCTCGACCAACAGAGCTCAGGTGGCAAGAAATCCTGTGCCTTAAAAAAATAGGGTTTGAGCTAACCCAGCCTTGTAAGCCCCAAAGGTGAGAGAGCAGATGCACCCTAGAAATATGTTTTCCTCTTTAGTGGGTAGATGGCTTCTAAGTGGTTTGTAAACATAAAATCAATGTATGATTGAAATAGACAAAAGCAAAAGGATTGGGCATTAAGGCACAGTAAATAGACAGTGAAAGAAACAAAGAAAAAGCATAGGTTTTTTTAAAAACCCAGTTAAAACAATAATATATCTGTTCCTGAGCACAATTGAAAAGTGTTTGTGTTGACTTTTAAAGCCCTGTGCATCTATAGCAGTTACCAAAGCAGGAATGACCGCTGGGAGGAAATCATGGGAGAAATGCCATGGTACACCTGCTCCGGGGCAACCAAATGCCATTAAAAGACTGACAACGCCCCTCTCCCAACTACAGACCCTCCCAAGTGTCCCTATTTTCCAGGGACAGTCCCGGATTTACAGAAGCTGTCCCGGTTTCTGATTTGATCTCGGAACGTCCCGCTTTTCCTTAAGCCGCCCCTATTTTTTATTGAAGAAACGTCAGAGGGTATGGTTACGCATTCAACACCAAAGCCGCATTCAACCATTGTCTCCCGAGACAGAACCAAGGTTGGTTCTGCTACTGATCGCAAATCCCTGGGCTGAGCATGCATTCGGAGACAACTCTGTCCAGGGGCGGAAGAAGCCGCCCAGCTACCTGGGGCGGCAAACCCGGAAGCACCCGGGGGCGTGGTTTCGCTCCCCGCACGCATGCAGCGCTCCGTAGACAATAATCACAGTGTCAGCCTGCTAACTTGAGACGTTTTCTAAATCAAAGAGCAATGATCCCTGGGTATGCTGGGTGGTAGCGAATCTCACTGGCAAAACAGAAATGTGAAAATTTGGAAACAGGTAAGAGTTCAGAACTCTGCTAATACGGTAATAAAGGCTTTGGTCCAAGGATGCCCCTGGATGCTCTGTTTGGAGAGGAAGTGCCGGCAGGACCACCACCAGCAGAGCTAAGCCTATAGAGCAGGGGTCCCCAAACTAAGGCTCGCGGGACTCATTTATCTGGCCCACGGCGACCCCTGCCACCCACTGCCGACACCCGCTCTTACCAGAACTGCGTGACTGCCCACTTCTGGGTCGGTGGAGCACCCGAAATAGCTTGTGCATATGCACAAGCGTTATTTCCGGTGCACATCCGGGTCGGAGGCCCGTGCACATGCGCACAAGCTATTTCCAGTGCTCCTCCAACCTGGAAGTGCGGCAGTAAAAGAGTGTTCGCCCATATATGGGCGCACACGACACCAGCCTGAGGTGCGGTAAGTTTGCTGACCCCTGCTATAGAGCTTTTCATGGCATTGGGATGTTTCTGCAGGAGACCCCAATTCTTCCCCAGGCAGAAATCCCACACCACTAGTTGCTCTCTGCCACTGGAGGAGCCAGTGCCATGAAGGACAGGGGCTTTTCCAGAACATTCTCTTTGTGTTTCATTAGCATCCACCAATCCTGCGCAGGGACTCTGGAACTCCCAAGGGGTTAACTATGAAGGAGCCATTCTCTGCCAATTTCTACATGTGTGTATTTAAATATAAGCCTTTGATGTAAGAAATGCATTGCCGGATCAGACCAAGGGCTTACCCTCCTCCTCGGCTTGGAAATAGTTTTCTTCCTGCTGTAAGGCTGCATCTCCTCAGAGGTGAACTGTTGGGCGGTCCACTTGCCAAATGTGGGTGAGGCCAGAGTCTTGGATAGAGAAGTTGGTTGGGCAGAGGCAAAATTTATATTAAATGTTCTGCCCATTTGTGCACATCACTGCCATGTGACCCTCAGGCATTTTGCCCAGAAGTGAGCCTTCACCCCTGCTCTAGATACCAGTTCCTGGGGAGCAACATTGAAAGAGGCCTGGCGCTCTCCTCTCTTGTAAGGATCTGCTTGGCCGCTGTTGGCAAGATGATATTGGGTTGGGCAGGCGGCCAGGGGCGTCGCTGGGGAGGGGCGGTGGGGGTGGTACGCCCCCAGTGACAGGGTGAGCAGCGGCGGGTGGGGGTGACAAGCGGCGGCCCCTCCCGCCACTCCCACGCGCCGCTGCTCCCTCCGTCACCCCGGGAGCAGCAGCACACGGATGGGGTGCTTCCGCCGCTTTTTTTCGGCGGGGGGGTCGACCAGCGAGGGGGGGTGTCACGCTTGTCACCCCCTCCTCGCTGGTCACCACCCCCCGCCGAAAAAAACCGCGGGGGGGGCGGGGAAAGCCTGGAAAGGAAGCAGAGCAGGCGCGTTTAAGCGCCGCTCTGCTTCTTTTTCCCCTTTCCGCCGCTTTTTTTCGGCGGGGGGGGCCGACCAGCGAGGGGGGGTGTCACGCTTGTCACCCCCTCCTCGCTGGTCACCACCCCCCGCCGAAAAAACCGCGGGGGGGGGGCGGGGAAAGCCTGGAAAGGAAGCAGAGCAGGCGCGTTTAAGCGCCGCTCTGCTTCTTTTTCCCCTTTCCGCCGCTTTTTTTCGGCGGGGGGGCCGACCAGCGAGGGGGGGGTCACGCTTGTCACCCCCTCCTCGCTGGTCACCACCCCCCGCCGAAAAAAAGCCTCGGAAAGGGGGAAATCCCCCCTTTCTGCACACACGTGCGTCGTGACGTCATAATGACGTCACGACGCACGCGTCGTGCCCCCTCCCCCAGGGGGGTGCCTCTGCGCTGCCGCCGCCCCCAGCAGCGCAGAGGCTAGCGACGCCACTGCAGGTGGCCCACCTTTCCCCCTTACCTTCACAGTACAACAGCAATGATTTGTGTGTGTATCTGCGAAACTTTCACCTTACCCAGAATGAATAGCATTGGCGGCCATTAACTCATTCCAGGATATTAAAAAATGCACAGATTTTGAGGGTGAAAAAGTGAAGTGCTTTCAAATCACCTCTGCTGCATTCAGAATGCAAGTCAAAGGGTTTGAAAATATCAGTGGGAGTTTGCCTGGTGTTTCCATGGTCCACCCTTCTCACCCCAACTTTTAATTAACACCAGTACTTTTTTATTGTATTGCTCTGTAACTTTTATACCATTTTATTTTAGCACGGCTTGCTTGTGCTTTTTGTGTATGGATACAAGCTTCTTTAAATACATTTATAGTGGAAAGGAAGAACACCTGTTTTTCTATAAAGAGCTGAACATACATACACAATTGGGGATGGTCTGTTTCTTAAGAGATATACAAGGAAAACCATTAACACAAGAACAAAAAATGGATTTATGTGCCCAAAATATGCCCCAGTACAATACCTTTAAAAAAATAATGCAAGAAGTTCCTCTGAACAAACAACTACTGGTATTCTTTTCAGAAAAGGCGACATAAATTGGAATTATTTCCGCTTTCATAATAGTCACACCCAGTAGTCTTAAATTCAATCCCTCCACCAAAAATGTTGGAGTTGCTTTCCCAAGACAGCCTTTGGGGCATATAAGTTGCACCGATAAATCCAAAACGGTAAGCTGAATTGGGTAGAGATCCATATCGGGAATTACCTGGGAATGGTTGAAGAGGGGACCATTTTGTCGTGCAGAGTAGTATTTTGCGCCTCTGGGCCCCTGTTTGAGGTAGACCTCCTTCCCAATCCTTCTGGAAAGTGACCCCAATGCTTTGTGGGTTTCTCCCAAGCCACTTGAAAACCCAAACAATACCCCTTTGCCTCGCTCCCCGTAATAAGCACCTACTGGTCAGATTGTGAAATATTTTTGTTCTCGACGCCTGCGCTGCCTTGCCTGTTCTAGGGAGAGAGTGTGAGGCTGGCCCTTTCTTGAAGCCAAAAGAACGGGAGCAGCAGCTCTCCGCAGAATGAAGTTTCCGTGAAGCCAACAAGCGCGCTTCCTTTCTCGGCGTCGAAGAAGGCCAGTCGCTGCCCGGTGCAGTTCAGAGTCACTCGGATCCTCCGCAGATCCCCACTTAGGGGCAGGTGGTAATGACGGTCGTGGAGGACCCTGTACTGACCTCCCCACCTCCCCATAGCCCAGATCCCTTCCATGGGCGTAAAGCTAAATGTGCCCTGTCTCTTCACAGTACTTTTGGCAACCCCCACAGCCCATTCTCCCTCATTCCCCACAGCGACCTCCCAGGTGAACCTGCCTGCTCTAAACCCTTCGCATCCCAGCACGGCAGTCAGTTGCTTGAATCTCTGCGGGTGGTCGGGTACCTCTTGACAAACATCGCCGCACGTCACGCTCCGGCAGTCCTCAGACAGAATGAGCTGGGGGTGAGCTGTGACTGGATCCAGAGTTACTCTTGCTATCGGGGTTTGGGGGGAGACAAACAGAACAGAATAGAATCAGAGCCAGCTGGGTGTGGGATGTAACAAAAGCAGTCCAATACAACATTTCCTGTTTGCCTAGAGTGGACATGGAGGGGAATGTTGGTCCAGCCAGTTGAACTTCCTGTTACACCTGGTCTGGAGCATCCTTCCTTTGCATGTGACCAGGTAGGTGGGCATGCATGACACTTCCAGACCCCACAGAAGGCCCAGTCATGCAGCCACCTTCCTCTTTTGATGCCATTTCTTCTCTTGGACTGCACTGCTGGCTCTGTGCCAGCAGCACATGGGCCCATCCTTACAAGGATGTAAGCCACACTGTCTCTGTAACTGTAAGCTAAAGTCTGCCTCCAGGGATCCAACTGTGAACTGAATGTGAGTAAACGTCTTCTTACTTTTAAAAGAAGACTGTTGTGTCTTTATTCTTTCAGGAGGGAATCAAAAGGGGCGATACCAGGAATAATGGAACTTAAGAGATTCTAACGAATCTGCAACTAGCTTCCTGCTGTGTAAAGAGGGAAATGTACTCTGCTGTATGAATAAACTCACTAGCGTGAGTTAGGAAGGATAATATTTAATCAATATATTCCCTCCTGTGACCTACAACATTCCCAAACTGGGAGAAGGGTCAACACCCCAAGCTTTGAAACTTCCCAGGAATTGCTTTCCTGCCACCCTAAAAATCAGTAGAAGCTCCAGACCAGTGTTTCCCAAACTTGGGTCTCCAGCTGCTTTTGGACTACAACTCCCATCATACATAGTGGTCAAGGGTGATGGGAATTGTGGTCCAGAAAAAACAAAAGCAGATGGAGACCCAAGTTTGGGGAACATTGCTCCAGACGTTACGTTTAAAGATAGGGATGCTCTTCTTTCTTCCGGACTTTGCCCACATTTGAACAAGATGATTTCTAGTAGTAGGGCAGAAAAACACAGCTTCCCGATAACCATAACCCAGGATTGTTACTGTGGAAAAATAAATATATCATGCCACTTAAGTACAGGCAAGTGAGTAGCCAGCAGAGAATACCCGTTGTATGGTTTGGTTTGAGAATAGCGCCAGTGTACCCCCATCAGTCAGTTTTGATTCAGCAAGGAACAATTGGGGTGGATCGACGCACAGGAAAAAGCCCACAATAAATAAGTCAGAAATGTAATTGTTGTAACAAAAATGTAAAAACCCTATGTGAAAATGCTATAGAAAGGTTTTGTGCTCTTGTTTTGCATGTTTATAGTGCATTCAAATAGCTGTACTTTGAATAATGTAGCTGAGTCCAGGGTCTGAGCCTTGCAATTAGGTGCTTGTTGTTGTTGTTGTTGTTGCTGTTGCTGTTATTATTATTATTAGTAGTATTTTGTATGTTTCACAAATAGTTTTTAGGGCACGGACACTCTCACCTCAAAACTGCACATTTAAGCAAATGAAAGATGGGATTTAGTAAAGCACATAATTTTTTTTAATGGTAGTTTGTTATACTTTAATATTCATGAAGTTTTAAAAACTCTTCAGTGTATCTGTTGATTGCAGAAGGTTAGGCTGCAATGAACAGTCCTTGCCTGGCTATCTGGAGGAGATACTTACCGTATATACTCATGTATAAGCTGACTTTTCCAGCACATTTTTAATGCTGAAAAAGCCCCCCTCAGCTTATACTCGAGTGAGGGTCCCCGGCAGAGGCTGTTGTCGGCGGCGGCCGAGGAACGCTGCTGCCGCCACCAGCCTCTGCTGCCTCTCGGCAGCACCCTAGGTAGGCTTATACTCAAGTCAATAAGTTTCCCCAGTTTTTTGTGGTAGAATTAGGTGCCTCGGCTTTTGTTCGGGTCGGCTTATATTCGAGTATATACAGTACTTGCCAGAAATGACCATTTGAGTGGCTGGGCCTGAGAGCTGGATGTTGAGGAGTAGCAACCGAGGAGGGAAATTGCTTTCATGCACTGATTCTGGGCTTCCGAGAGATATCTAGCTGGTCACTATGATTCAGAGTCTTGTTTAAAAGCAGGCATGGGGGGGGGGAAGTTGGCAGAAAACTCCTCCAATCATAACTTTCCCACTACTCATAAATGGTCTGTTAATGGTTCCAGAGGTCTCCGCCCCCCGAACTGCAAGCAAGTCAGGGCCTGCTGGGAACTGTGGTTCTTTATCAAACCTCACAGCTTACCTTTCTGCAGATATTTCAGATCAGATGTTAGGGTGTCTGGGGAAGGAAAAGGAAAAGAGATTCAGCACCACACTGGTATGCTTTGAACACTGACTGGAAAGATGAACTGAAGAATAATTTCAAAACAATTCTGAAGGTGGAAAAAATTACGGGCTGAGGTTACAGGAGCAATGCTGAGCAGAGCCCATTCCGCTAATGGACAAAGATTGCCTTCTCAATTGTCCTGGCCCCGGCAACGTTACAAAGGACTTTACTCCTCGCCACACTCGGACGTGGAACAAAATCACAGCCAGCACAAAATCCTTGCAGCCATTTCCCTTACATTTGAATTCCTGTATGACATGTTCCAGAAAGGGGTTCACATCGCTGAATTCCCAGGCCCTCCAGCTCAAAGGAACAGAATAAACCACTGGTGTCTCAAATGCCCCTCTCTCCTCAAACCTGAAAACAAAACCAGGGGGAAAAGTTAGCAGCCCTCCATCCGGTCCCAAGTCCTAGACCGCATTAAAACAAAATAAATGGAAGGAAGAGAGATGCCCACTGTATTCTAGTTCTTGTTTTAATGGCCAAACTCTGTATAACACACCTTCTGGTGTTTGGTATTTCAACTTTGATATTATCCCACCTTTTAAAAACGGTTTTTTTTAACGATTGTCTTACAAAACAAACAAAAAGGGGAAAGTACATCTCTTGTACCCACTGTCATTCACAGTCTTTTTCACATTTCGTTTACATGCAGTGAGACCCACTGTTGTCATAGAAATCTTGCAGTTGGGGGACAAAAGAGAGATTCTTATTCTTTCTGTATTGTTCTTTCATTCTGTTGCATAGGGTTAGTGTAGGGTTTTTTTTGTCAGCATCATATGAGTAGGTCCTTTTATTTATTTTTATTTTTATTGAGATTAAGGGGTCCAGAGGTTGGTTGGTTGTGCTTGGAGGCCTCTCAGTTCCTGTCAGAGCTTCCCCCAAGGTTGGTTTAAAACCACACAAAAACGACAGGCACAAGGAAAGTGACAACAGTCACTCTTCAAAACGGAAACTTAAGAGATGCTAGACAGAACTGCTAGAAATTCCGTCTTTAGATGTGGAAGACTGCCATGTGGGGATAGAGAACGGAAATCTGAATCGCTACAGCAGCATATAGAAAGGCAGTGGTTTTCAACCAGTGTGCCCTGGCACCCTGGGGTGCCTTGAATGATGGTCAGGGGTGCCATGGGCAACACTGGCCTCTGCCACTCTTTCCTTCCCTTCCTCCTCGGATGCCCTCTCATGTCTCCACCATCCAAAAGCTTGTACAGCTGTTTGCTGCAGCAGCCCTGGCTGCAAGCTCCCCAGGTAAAAATGGTGCCTCTGGGGCTGGCCAGGGGGTGCTTCCCAGGCCCCTGTGGGGCAGTTTGAGGAGGCACCTCTCTTCATAGCTGTCAAGTTTCGGATTTGAAAATAAGGGATCAGCAGTCTCACCTATCCCGGGGACAGTCACATGTCAGTGGTGGGCGGAGCCAGAAGCAAAAGTGGGCGGAGCAGCAATGTAAACTCCAAGCGGGCTCGGGCTCGGAGCGGAGCAAAGAGGAGGGCAGCCATGTGCTCCGCGCAATGGAGCCCCATCGTCTTCTTGTCTGATCCCATCAAAACAGGACAGGAAGCAGCAGCTGCTCAAAGGCAGCCAGGCTCCGCCCACCAGCTAACCCTATTGGCCGGCTGAGGGGCTCGGCGGCAACGGATAGGGGCTGATGCAGGGGGAGGAATACACCCCCCTGTAAGCACGGGAAACGGCTCCCACTTGCTTTGAGGGCTGAGGCTTTTCTCTCCAAGTAGGCGAGGTCTTCCCACCCAGTCCCTGGCCAGCAGGGGAGGAGCTGCTTCCATTAAAAATGGGAAATTTAAGGGAAATAAAAAATAAGGGAGAGCAGCGGGAAACCGCTTGAAATAAGGGAAAACAGGATACTTGACAGCACTGCCTCTCTTTGGGGCAGGGAGTGCAGCTCAGAGAACAGGGGCGGCAGTAGTGGCTGCCCAGAGGACTCCCAAGGAGAGGGGAGAAGAGGATGAGAAAATGCTCCAGAAGGGAGGGTTTGAAAAGGGGTGAGGGGCTGCCAGCTCTGCAGGCAAGGGGTGACATAACCAGGCCCCCAGGGGTGCCACAGAAAGAATGTAGTTGGTCAAAGGAGCCGTGGACCCAAATAGCCTCTGCTGTAAGGAATGGGAAGGAGTGCTGATTTTGGGAATGAAAGTAGGGCAGGTTTCAACTTTAAGGCCCATTTCTATCTGTAAAAACCTAGAGGTCAAAGAGGCTTATGAGCACCCCCAACAGCCCCAGGCTCTTTACCTGCCGGTCACATTGTTCCCAGGAAAAAAAAAACCCAAAAAAGGTTTAGAAGGATATGCGTGGGTTCCACTTACCTGCGCAAAACACTTCTAATGTTCTGCAAGGGAAAGAGAAAAAGAAAAGGGAGCTCAGCGCCTGCTCCGGACCATGCTACAATCCCCGCCCAGCCCCATGCCCTGAAGGATGAAGTATAAGCACCCGACTAAAATTATGCAGCCCCAGAAGATAAAAACAACCTCTTTAAAAGAAGCAGGAGAGCTTCACCCAGGGCAGCCTCCCTTTGGCAACAGCAGCTTCTGGGAAGCTCAGAAGAGGGGCAGGAATGAGCCATAGGAAGTTTGTTGTGGGGGAGGAAGGGAAAGGAGAATGTTAGCCGCTTTGAGACTCCTTCGCAGGGGCGTCGTAGGGTGGGGGCGGTGGGGGCGGGCCGCCCCTCGTGCCGCCCCTAGGCGGGTGTGTGCGGTGCTGCTGCTCCCGGGGTGACGGAGGGAGCGGCGGCGCGTCCCACCACTCCCATGCGCCGCCGCTCCCTCCGTCACCCCGGGAGCAGCAGCGCTGCACGGACGAGGCTCCCGAAGTGGCGGCCCGGCATACCCCAGGGGCGGGGGCGTCGCTGCGCGTGCGTGCGTCATGACGCACACGCAGCGATGCCCCGCCCCCGGGGATGCCGGGCCGCCGCTTTCCGGAGCCTCGGTGGGCTGGAAAGAGCCCCGAAGCTGCAGCCTGGCAGCGCTTTGCGCTATGGCTGCGGCTTCGGGGCTCTTTTTAGCCCGCCGATGCCCCGAAGCCCCCGCCCGGCATACCCCAGGGGCGGGGGCGTCGCTGCGCGCGCGTGCGTCATGACGCACACGCAGCGATGCCCCGCCCCCGGGGATGCCGGGCCGCCGCTTTCCGGAGCCTCGGTGGGCTGGAAAGAGCCCCGAAGCTGCAGCCTGGCAGCGCTTTGCGCTATGGCTGCGGCTTCGGGGCTCTTTTTAGCCCGCCGATGCCCCGAAGCCCCCGCCCGGCATACCCCAGGGGCGGGGGCGTCGCTGCGCGTGCGTGCGTCATGACGCACACGCAGCGATGCCCCGCCCCCGGGGATGCCGGGCCGCCGCTTTCCGGAGCCTCGGTGGGCTGGAAAGAGCCCCGAAGCTGCAGCCTGGCAGCGCTTTGCGCTATGGCTGCGGCTTCGGGGCTCTTTTTAGCCCGCCGATGCCCCGAAGCCCCCGCCCGGCATACCCCAGGGGCGGGGGCGTCGCTGCGCGCGCGTGCGTCATGACGCACACGCAGCGATGCCCCGCCCCGGGGATGCCGGGCCGTCGCCGCGCGTGCGTGCGTCATGACGTCATGACGCACGCACGCGCCGCGATGCCCCGCCCCCCAGGGGTGCCCCTTGGCTTCCCGCCCCGGGCAGCCAAGGGGCTAGGAACGCCCCTGTCCTTCGGGTAGTGATAAAGCGGGATATCAAATCCAAACTCTTCTACTCTGCATTAAGATGAGTAAATTATCCCTCGTGTTATTCTTGCTCTGGTCTGCTACAGCCTTGGCTGCCAGACTACACAACTGCAGGCACAGGGGCGTACCCAGGATCAAAACTAGGGGGGGGCAAGCCATGGTCGTTCAGGTTGTGACATTTCAGCACGGAAAGGCAAATGAAACCAAAATTTTAGGAAAATTATATATAATTATAGCAGTGCTTTATTACGGTAGTTATTATAATTATTTGCTTGATTTTTTAAATTTTTATTCTAGTTACATGTCTTATACCAGGGGTGGCCAACTCCCAAGAGACTGTGGTCTACTTTCAGAATTAAAATCTGGCAGTGATCTACCCCCATTTTTTGGGGATCAGCTCAAAGTTGTTGACCTTTTTTGGGGATGAGGAATGCCCCGTTTTTTAGGGGTTCGGTTCATTTTTAGTTGTTGAGCTTTTTTTAGGGACTAGACCTTCTGAAATAATTGATTTAAAAATATGAAGATTAAGATTACTTCAACTTCCTAAGCATCTAGGTATGCTTGCCTAAGGAAGAATGCTTTTAGCAGGTGCCCGAAAAGAGTCTAGCAAAGGCACGTGCTTTGCTGCAATAGGCAGGGAGTTCCAAATGGAGGGGAGGTTTTATTTATTTATTTATTCAGCTCCACTGAATTGAAATTTCAGCCAGGCATGTCCGAAGTCCATTTCAGGGACCTAATTCGGCCCACCAGTTGGTTTAATCCAGCCCCTGTGGCAGTTTGGGGTAAATTCCTTTAAAAACCTCAACAACTTCAACCCTAGAAAAGGTTAACAACTTTGGTCGGCCCTTTGGTCAGCCCTCACGGCCCTTCACTTCATCAAATCTGGCCCTCTTTGAAAAAAGTTTGGACACCACTGGCTTGCACCATACTAAATTTGTTAGCCTTTTAAGGTAACTCTTATTTAAAGCAGGCCCCTACCCACCCCAAAAAATACTTTTGGTCTCACAAACAGCAGCACATTCCACCTCAAAACAAAATATTAAACAGTAAAAAAATTATAACTCCTGTTAGGATAATTAAGCCAATCTTACACATAGATTTTATGGGCCAATTTATTCACACAGGCTTTTCCTATGAGGTTTTGACAATTTGAGAACTCAACCAGTGAAATTGCTAGGAACCATAATATAAGTTTCACAGGTGCAGTATGCACATATGTTGGTCACATAAGTTGGCATCTCTTCATATATTCCTTTACTTCTCAACTACTTTATAAGAATCTGAAAGCAAGGAGACATAGCAGCTCACACCTCTTCCATGCAGCAGCATATCAGAACACTAACACTTTATGACTAAATAGCTTATAATTTACTTTAATTACTTGCATGCAAGCAAGTGTTAACCATTAAGTGACAATATGTATTCTGAAATGCAAAGAAGTGAGTTGTTTGAAAAGCACAGGAAAACATCACTGCTTATTTATACTCCAAAACAAAATAAAACAAAAAAATCCTTCCAGTAGCATACTATAAGGGTCTGTTGACTTTTGTTTCAGTGTATCTGAAGAAGTGTGCATGCACACAAAAGCTCATACCAAGAACAAACTTAGTTGGTCTCTAAGGTGCTACTGGAAGGAATTTTTTATTTTATTTTGTTTTGACTATGGCAGACCAACACGGCTACCCACCTGTATTTATACTCCAGTCATCAATCCAGCAATAGAAAGTACATCAACACACAAGCACACCGAACCATGTGTGTTTGTTTACTACCAGTTAGGTAGACTTTGTTTAGTTTTAATTTAGATTTGAAAAATCATCCAAACACTTTTCTTAGGGGTTAAAAAAAGGCGGTGGGGGGGGGTTAAAGGCAATGGATAAGCGGGTAAAGTCACTCACAAAAAGATTGCTGTGGATCAAAACAGCAGCACAGAGAAAGCTCCGTCTTCCCTTCCAGAGATCATACAACCATGGAGGGTGGGGGCGAGGGGGAGGGGCAGGAGTCAGTTTTAGCGACCAGGGCCATCAACTGGGATTAGGCGTTAATAGGTCACAGAGTAGCCTGCTTCTTATCAAGCAGTCTAAGGTGGGTGAAAACTTCTGGAGACTGATAAGGAAGCTTGGGGGGGGGGGAAATCAGGGAGATCTCACACTTCCCTCTTTGCTCAGTCTCAGCGAACAAGCACTCAGCAATGGTAGCAGCGCTGCTTTTTAAGCCAGACCCAGGAGACGACTGATCATTTTTGCTTCTGGGGGGGAGGGCAGCTTGCTTCTAGGGGGGGCATCTGCCCCCCCTGCCCCTGCCTCGGTACGCCCATGTGCAGGCACACAATGATTTGGAGCCAGCCTTGCACCGCAAAGGGGGTGTGGCTTGCTTGTTTCACAGTCTCACCTGCAGGACTTCACCGGTTGGCCTCTGAAGCTTCACTTCCATCTCCAGGATGAGAGTTTCAAGGGGTATGAGATCCCTGTAGAGACTGGCCAGGTGCGCCTCCCTTTTCCTTGCAATCTCATCCTCCACCTCTTGCATTTTCTCCAGCAGAAGGTCCTCTTGCTCCTCCAAGAACCTGTGCAGTTGACTGAACTCAGCTATGGCCTTTCCCTTCTCTCCCTCTATGTGTTCCTAGAACAAGCAGATGGGGCAAAGCGAGAGAAGCCAAGGAGGGCATTTTAAAGAATAAAGCCAGTCTTTGCAGCCTCAAGAGGTGGGACGAGAAGATCCCTTCTGAATTGCCCCAAATATCACGTCAGGTTTTAGCAGGGAAGGGGTTTGCTGAAGGATTACATGGGCCATTCTTAAGGGAGACCAGACCTTTCCAAGGAAACGATCATCCTGAGGAGCAGAGCTGACTTGCATCTCCAAGCCAGCCTTCCCCAACTTTAGATCCACACAGAATGTTGTACTCCCAATCCCATCATTCCCAACCAACAAGGCCCACAGTCATAGATAATGGGACCTGTAGTCCCATAGCGAGAGCAGGATCATCAAGAAGACTGATCGCCAAAGAATTGATGCTTTTGAATTATGGTGCTGGAGGAGACTCTTGAGAGTCCCATGGACTGCAAGAAGATCAAACCTATCCATTAAAGGAAATCAGGCCCTGAGTGCTCACTAGAAGGACAGATCCTGAAGTTGAGGCTCCAGTACTTTGGCCACCTCATGAGAAGAGAAGACTCCCTGGAAAAGACCCTGATGTTGGGAAAGATGGAGGGCACAAGGAGAAGGGGACGACAGAGGATGAGATGGTTGGACAGTGTTCTCGAAGCTACTAACATGAGTTTGGCCAAACTGCGAGAGGCAGTGAAGGATAGGCGTGCCTGGCGTGCTCTGGTCCATGGGGTCACGAAGAGTCGGACACGACTAAACGACTGAACAACAGTCCCATAGCATCTGAGATCCCAAGGGGTGGAATTAATGCTACTTCACTACCAACATTCCATCTTCCTAGCTGCAATGACCCCTTCTCTCTTCCCACCGTGTTCTGTTCTCCTGACACCAGGGAGCCCTTGGGGGGGGGGACAGGAAGGAGGAAGCCCCATTACACAAGTGAGCTAAATCCTTGTCCAGGGCTTCCAATGATGGGGCAAGTTGAATCTTGCCAAGTTTTGGAAAAGCAGCTTTTATTGTTTTGTTAAAAGGATATATATTATAATATCACAAAGATTAATAATCATAATAATAATACCCCACCCATCTGGCTGGGTTGCAAAGCAATTATATGGGTGAAATAATAAATGACCAAGGGATAGCTCAGTTTGGTAGAACATGAGACTCTTAATCTCAGGTTCACGGGTTTGAGCCCCACGTTGGGAAAAGATGTCCTGCATTGCAACTAGACTGGATGGCCCACATACAAGTATACCTATATATGCTAGATATAATCTGTTTCAGGAAAAGCTGCTTCAGACCCTTCTGCTTTAAATATTTGTTTCCCACCCCCAAAAAAACTGATCCTACGTCTCATTCATTTCTTAGCCCTGCTGATGCTTACAATCAGCTGTTGCCTTTCAATTTCTGTTTGTGCTTTATAGGCCAGAAGTCTTTCTCTCTCCTTCCTCAAAATTGGCAAGCAGCTGCTGATCTGTTCCTGAAAAAAAAAAACAGACGGGGGGGGTGTTCTTTCTCTTAGAACTTTATATACCCATCAAAACAAGACACGTGGAGCAGGCGTGAGGACCCCATTCCTGTCGTGGTGTTGGTGAACCAAACTCCCATTGCCCATGCTTGCTGGGGCTGATGGAAGTTGTAGTTCAGCCACTCCTGGAGGACTAAAGATTCCCCATACCTGATATGAAGGGCAGCCGAATCAGAGGCTCCCTGAAGGTTATTCCTATGCCTTCCAAGTCCAAATCTTTATCCCACTGTACACTTACAACCTCCTGCCAACCTAGCAGTTCGAAAGCATGTCAAAGTGCAAGTAGATAAATAGGTACCACTCCGGCGGGAAGGTAAACGGCGTTTCCGTGCGCTGCTCTGGTTCGCCAGAAGCGGCTTTTTCATGCTGGCCACATGACCCGCAAGTTATACGCCGGCTCCCTCGGCAAATAAAGCGAGATGAGCACTACAACCCCAGAGTCGTCTGCGACTGGACCTAATAGTCAGGGGTCCCTTTACCTTTACGCTTACAAGCACATTGAATAGATTTATGGGCAGACTTCAGGGTTCAAGCCCGCCCGCCCCTTCCTGAACGATGCTCTGGGTCATTCCCATCCATCGCCCACTCTTACCTTGTATACTTGGGCGGCTTCTTCCGCAGAGACCACTCTGTGGCCCCTATGCTCTTGGGAACTGGCACATTCCCTGCAGAAGGGGACGTGGTCGTCCTTGCAGAACAAGTCCCACGGCTGCCGATGCCTCTGGCATTCTGAGACCCGTTGTTGTTCTCGGGCCTCTCTCTCTGCGGAAACGTCCCAGTCCTTGAGTATTTCAGTGAGGTTCGAGAGAGACCTGTTAGGCCTGAAGGTTCTCTCGACAGCCCTTCTGCACTCGGGGCACCTGGCATTTGCGCCAGGCTGCTCCCAGCACCTCACGACGCATGCTTGGCAGAAGCTGTGCCCGCAGTTTAGCAGCACCGGGCTGGTGAAATAGCAGAGACAGATGGGGCACGTAGCTACACACCGGCACCGCTTCATGGAGTTTCCGTCACCCATGGGCTGAACCTTCGGCAGAGATGCAGCGCCACCTCAGTCTGAAACAGGGCACATCAAACACCTAATGAGTGAGTTAATAAAGGGCATGTTGCAATAAACTGCTTTGAGGTTTTCTGTCGACTAAGCGATAGATATCTATATGCCGATGAGCACTTCTTTACCAACTACAGTTGTATGGTTGTAATAGCCCAGGTGTAGCTCTGTGGTAGGCTGCAGATCAACAGGTGTAGCTTTGTGGTAGGGCTGGAGTTTAACAGGTCAGGTATTTTGGGGCTGTGATCCCTGCATTACATGGGGTTGGATCAGATGACCCTAGGGGTCCCTTCCAACTCATTCTAGGGTTCTACAATTGGCACAAACGGCAGTTACAGGTAGGTGCAATAAAAGACCAACACAAACAGCAGCCTTTTAAAGCGGCTAATAACTATCAGTTTCATACTGCTAGGGGGCCCCCATATGTCTGCCTGGAAGTGATGTCTGGGGGGAATTTCTGGAAGGTGGTGGTTTGTCCTGGATCTTTGGCAAGCAAACCAAGAAATCGCGTTTTGGTGTTTAAAAAAAACCTCAACTTCCAGGGTGTCCTGATTTTTACTTTTTGAAATATGGCAGCCCTACATACATATGCCGTTTCCGCGCGCTGCTCTGGTTCGCCAGAAGCGGCTTAGTCATGCTGGCCACATGACCCGGAAGCTGTACGCCGGCTCCCTCGGCCAGTAAAATGAGATGAGCGCCGCAACCCCAGAGTCTTCCGCGACTGGACCTAATGGTCAGGGGTCCCTTTATCTTCACATACATCCTACACAGAGAACGGTGCTTCTCTTCCTCTGCAGCTAACATGGGTCACTCACCTCCACACTTATTTAAAGCACATTTTTAACACTTGGCAGAGCTGTAGTGGGGGCGGCGAGGCTAGCCGGGTTTTGTTTTGGCCCAGGTGAAGTCTCTAGAGGCGTGCCATTGAAGCTCACAGCTTGTGTGTGTGTGTGTATGCAAACTACACATGGTGTGTGTGCTAAACTGGGTCTTTGACCCATGTGATATAAAGCCTAGTTTCACCCTTGCCACTTGGTATAAATCATGGCTCCCCCCCAAAAAAAAAAAAAAAACCTCCCAGAAATTTGGGAACAGCAGTTTACCCCTCACATTGCCAGCAGCCCAAACTAGTGATGTTTATGGGCTTATTTACAAGGCTGAGAGAACACAAACCCTCTACTGACCGCCTTGATACATTATCTGAAGTGCTATTATTTATTGTGCAGGAAGCTGTACATAGTCAAGCCATTGGTCCTCCTAACTCAATATAGTCAACCTAGAAATGCCAAAGGTTGAATTTGGGAGCTTCTGTATAAAACAGCAAATGCTCCACCACTGAGAAAAGCGGTAGTAAGAGCTACCATAATGTAACCATGTTATTTGAGAAATAAAATATATCTACACCCGCAGGGGCAGGAATAAAGCTGAGCTGCAAACAATCTCCAACGCTTAAATCTGAAGCCCTTCGGATAGTTGTAGGTTTGCTTCTTACATTTCTACCACACCCTTTCCCCAAAAGTCCCCCCAAAGCAGCCAGTTGCAAAACCCTCACCTGGCGGAGGTGAGCAAGTTGACTCAGCTTGGACCTAAGCCACGAGAGACGCCCCAGCTCTGCCACCAGCATTGAAAGGGAAGAGCCGAAAGCAGCGAAATCAAATTCCCCGCCACGAACTCGGGCGGCTTCGAAACTCACAAGCCGCCGTCCTTCTAACAAGCGGGACGCGTTTTGAATGGATAAACTGCGGAGGGGGGGCAACCTCGTTCCACGCTGCAGCCAATCAGCGGCTCTTGGAATGCTCATCCCCGGACACGCCCCCGTTCCTTGGTCCTGCGGGAGGAGTTCCGCCGATAAGCAGAAAGTTAAAGCCGAAAAGCGAGTTCTTTGCTACTAACGCCGTTTTCTGCGTTGTTGCAAAATCGTGGCGGGTGGGGTTTGCAGCCAAATGCGTATGCAGAATGATGAGCGTTTAGTCTGCTCTGGGACGATGGCAAAATCGGAGCAAGCCTAATTCTGTGGGTTTCTTCTTTTGCAGCTGCTCCTCAAGGCACGTGCGGCGGCGTGGGACTTTCTCCTTAATTTTGCAAAACCCGACATGGTGTGGGGATGCCAACAGTGCATTAGGGCTGCAAATTGGCAACATGTCACATGCCTTTTTCTGCTAAAGTGGTCCCTGGCCTCAAGTTCACAATCTTAAAAAACAACCACCCACACAACAGAAAAAGAAAAAGGAATGTGAGGGAGGAAGGACAGACAAGCGCAAATTGTATATATTCCCATGTGCAGCTAAGACTGCAAGCATCATGTTATGCTGTAATTCTGTTGATCTGCTGTTACTTTTTATGGTGTCTTAGAGGATATGTCGTCTTAATTTTTTTGTGCTGCTTTAAAATGGTTTTTTTTAAAAAATTGCATTTGTGATATAATTAAGGTGTTAAAACTGCGCAGCAGGAATGGCGTACAATTTATCTTAATACTAATGTTTATGACTGACATTAAGCAAAGCAGGCTCTTTCTACATATGTGGATAAACCTTCACAAATCAGCCATTAAAAATGGTAACACGCGGGAGCCACTTAGTGGGGCAGCATTTCAGACTCGCTGGGCACTCAAATAACAGACTCGAAAGCTGTCTTACTCAGCATTAAGGTTTCAAATGGAATCTGCAGTCTTCATATCCCGCATAGGCATTTTAATCTCCCTTCTGCAAATTCAATTACATTACCAGGTGGGAGTGTCTCCCCCTCCCCCTGATTGAATCTACTTTTCATCTGCACAGGAACTCACGTGTCTTCCTCTTACACCGCTGGGCCTTCTTGCCCCACCCTTGACCTCCTTTCAACATCTGGAGGACAACACACAGGCTGTCCCTGGGCTAAGGTGTCTGGAACTCTCTCTGGCATTTTCTAGCAAAAAAAATTAAATATCTGGGCAGGGAAAACCTCCCTCGGAGTAGGCAATTGTCAGTGTGCGCGCAGCTTCTTTTTGCACGCTTTACTCAGAAGTAAGCCTCGCTACATGTTCCAATACCCGCCCTCCCACATGAAATGTGCATAGGGTTGCAACGCTCAGCGCGTTTACGCAGAAGTAATCCTCAGTTCAGTTGTCAGCATGGATGGTGGGAAGGCACGTTCTTCCTTAAGAAGTCAGTTCGAAAGAACACAGCTTCACTTGTAAAACATGAATCGGGAATAGGATATTTTATCCATTCCTGATTTGCACCCCTCTAGGTCGATTCCTACGTGTGCTTGCTAGCTTTCCAGCGCGTTTGGGTATTTCAGCTGGAGGTAACGACGGCGTCGGGGCAGCCAATATAAATTTTGCTGTGTTAGGTTCTCACCTGAACGTCAACTGACGCCGCCCCCAACCCCAGTAAGCAGCCCTAAGCGCTCAACCTCCTGCAGCCACGTTAGCCTCCAGCCCCGCGCGCGGCGACTTCGCAACCGGGCCGGAAGTCGCGTTGCGAGGGAGTCCTCTGCCTTCGGCTTTGGCTCAATTGTGACGATCGGCCGCATTCCATATGTGGAAAGGGGAGGCGGAGCTTTGCACGAGGAGGCGTTCTAAGCACCGCTGATTGGCTGCAGCAGGGAGCCAGTTCGCCCCGCCCCCGAACGTTTACCCATTCACAATTTATCAGCTGCTGCAATTTACTGAATCTTTTTTCGTGGCGGGGATTTTGAGTTATCTGCCTCCGGCTTCTGAGTTGTTCCGGATCTGGGCGCTTGAACCGAAGGAGTCCCCTTTGCTGCCCTCCGCCGGATTAGGACAGCTGCTTTTGCCGGGCTTCGAGGTAAAGGGAATTCGCCCGTTTTTAGGCTCAGTTGGTTGCCACTTGAATCGGTAGGAGTTTATTGCTCGCTTGGGCGTGCGCTTGTGTGCGCGTGCTGCATTTTGAACCCAGCAAAGCTGTTCTTAGGTTCTGGTTCATTACTGCCCCTTTTCTTCTGCCCGCAGTTTTCTCATTGCTTCTTGCTAAATGTCTCCCGGGCGTCTGCTTTAAAAACAAAAAGCATAAATAAATCCCAACACATTTGCAATATAAAAACGAGGGACCCGCGCTTTCTGGAAATCGTTCTGCAGAAAGGAAAACTGGGGCGGCGACGCAGGTGGTGGGTAGTTAAAAGGTCTCTTCCAGAAACTAAATAAATGTGTGCACCAGTCCTTGGTGTATTTATAGAGGGGGGTTGTCATGGGTGTAGCGGGGGGGGGGACAGAGAGGCAGCTGCCCCCCATCAAGTAAAACAATAGAAATACTTAACTGACCAATCACATCTGTTCTGTAACAAAAGTCTTGCGCCCCCCCAACAAAAATCCTGACCTCTCTCTCTCTCTCTCTGTGTGTGTGTTAAAAATCCAACCCAAATGTTCCAGCCCGTTATATGGGTGCCGTTCTCTTTTCTATCCCTCTTTTTGGGAGTAAAGTTGCCTCATGTTCATAATTTTTTAAAAGAGTTTCCTTCTCAAACCCGATTCTCTGGTTTCCCTCAGTCCTAGGCCGTTTCCTGCTGCATTGCTTCCTCCTTTGTCTTGCTAGTAACCGGAGTTGCTCCGGATCTGGGCGCTTGAACCAAAGGAGTCCGCCTGGATCCTCCATCCAGTTAAAATCGCTGCTTTGGCCGGATGTTGGGGAGCGAGAGGTAAACGAAATCCAGACATTGGCAACTAGTTTGTAGCCCGATCTTTCTTTCCCTTGTGGAGTTAAAAAATTAAGAGAGTTGTTCTCAAAGAAGCGCGCGTTTTATTTTGCAGGTGGCTTCGCTTGCTGCGGCGGAGTGCAGGAGAACTGCCTGGGCTTGTGCTTGTCGCCTTGTCCGGGTGTTACTATGCGGTTTCGACTCACCTATTTCTCCTCAATTATTTTTATTGATTTTTCCAAATGATTGCAAATCAGACCGAATTAATTCAGTTTAATCGCAATCGTAGATTTTATTCTCCCACCCCACCCTCGCTTTTCTCGTTATTTGCTTGCCCGACATTCAAAAAATTGTAGTTTCCTTATGCACAACTTCTGGGATGCATAGTTTTAGATTGCAATGCAACAACTCCCCCAGCCTGCTAAAGTGGCCTTGATAGTGGGGTGCAGGGCTTAATCCCACCCCACCCAGGACCGGATTAGGACAATGCTCAGGGCCTAAACCCTGCCCAGTTAAAAAGGCTGGGCTGCATTAACAGAAACAAGTGTACTGTATTTTTCTAACATGGAGGACTATAAAAATAGAGCTAATCAAGTCTTATATTTGCATATATCCAGGTACATAGGTGGAGGATGCCGTTTAACTCATTAGGCAAAATTGGAAATTCAGATTTGATTTATTTATAGATCTCTCCAAATCTGAGGCCTGTGGGATTTGGATTGCATTTTTACTTTGCTTGCATAAAATGGAGGTTCTATGGGGTTTTTGTTCTGCTTTTAAAGAAAATGCCCTCATAGTTCTGAAGACAAAAAGGCCGAGACCAGGGATTAAGGGAACAAGAAAAATTATCCAATGAACCATTTGTAAAAGATTTTAATGTATGCTACTGTAGAGGGCAGAAGAGAATGTCTCGCTGTCAAGAGGGCAAGCCCCATTTAGTGTGGGTGCAATCTTCTCTAGGTGCTATACTAGAACTAGAACTTGTGGGATAACCAGCTTCATTTAACCAACATGCTTACTGGTACCGTATGTCAGACTAATGCGTGAAGGGTTTAATTCCATAGTAAGCGGTCCTGACAGGGTTAACTGTGTCACTTCCCCTTACCTTGGGAGGAAATAGGCAATCTTGCCAATTGTCCCCACCCCCCACCCATCGGAGAAGCTTAGTATGTGCAGAGGTTATAGCTGGTTGCTCAAGTTCAGCAGCCACATGGCTCTCACCAGCCATTGTTGTGTTCCTGTACCAAATAAATTAGGAACTTTCACCACTTTGTAACTAATCTAGATTTTACTCCCTGTGCAACTTTTCTGAAGCACATGTTTCTGACTTCTGGAGAGTTTGTAAGTACTGTAAACCATTTTTTAACTTGCCCGGCATGTGGTCGTTTCCTATGCTGAGGGAAGAGGGAAATTTTGAAACTTCTGAGTAATACCCCTCTCCACTCCCTCACTATATATAAGGGTCTGGTGACTTCCGTTTCAGTGTATCTGAAGAAGTGTGCATGCACACGAAAGCTCATACCAAGAACAAACTTAGTTGGTCTCTAAGGTGCTACTGGAAAGATTTTTTTTATTTTATTTTGTTTTGACTATGGCAGACCAACACGGCTACCTACCTGTAACTGGATTTTATTCAATTCATATGGTGTGTGTGTGTGTGTGTGTGTATATATATATATATATATATATATATATATATATATATATATATTGCACCAACAGAACTCTGTCACCCAATGACATTTAGCAATAGATTCCCACCAGAGGAAAAGCACTAGCCTTTGACAAAACGCATAATGAATATGTGGAATTTACTGCACCAAGATGTGGTGATGTTCACTAAGGTGGGTTCCTTATCAAAGCCACTGACCACATTCCTTTAGAATAAATCCATCAGCATGATTAGTTATGAGGGTGATAGAGATCCTTCATAGTCACTGGGATACTCTTTATGGATGTTTATCTTTTACTGTTTGTATAACTCATTTTTGTACTATGTTGATGTGCTTAGTAGCCTGTTTTGCCCATAAGCGGTATATAAAGTTCAGAGGCAGTATGCCACTGAATACCAGTCAAGAGTCAGAGAGGGCTACAGTCTTCATGTCACGCTTGTGGGATTCCCAAAGGAATCCAGCTGCACACTTGGGTGGGTGGGGGGGTTTCAGGATGCTGGATTACATTTCAGCTGGGCTCTCCAGATACTCTCTTGCCATTTTACATAAGGCAGGTTCTGGACACAAGCCAAGTATTAATAATGGCAACATTCAGAAACCAGTGGGAGAGCCTTGCTATTCAGTAACAGGATTGAAAAGTAGCCTTCATTCATTCATTCATTCATTCAATAGTGTTCCAAAGAGAACATCCCATGCAAACCTCTTGAACTGGAATATGCAGGGTTGATACCATCAGAGTGGCACTGGGAGACCTCATTTGTTTTGCTCTGTAAGGGAATAAGGTATTGTTAAGTATACAAGCAGGAACTGAAAACTAGACAGCTGAGGGAGAAGAGGAAAGGGAGAAGAAGAAAAAAACAGGAAGATGTGCAATTTAGGATTAGACATAAGGGTTGAAATGTGAATTGGAATATGAATTTCTAATATAAAGCAGTAAATAGGGGGATGTAGGGACACGGCTATGAAGAAGAGTGGGAAGTCAACTTAACTGGGGGAAATGTATCAAATTTGATGTATTGATTAGTTAAAATTTGGAAAAGCAATAAAAACCTATTTGGCACAAAAAACCCCACGAAAAAACCCCATCACAGTGGCTAGCTCACTACCAAAAGTAATTTCTCCTCTTTGCATGGTATTCGTCTTGCTTTGCCAGCTCATTACCAGTTGGGAGCAGTAGTTCCATTAATTTGTTGGGCCTTCACCTGCATGGCATTGTGAAGCCTTTATCTCTTGCATTGCTACACCTTCTCATTGTATGTGATGTCCACCAAGATACACTAAAGTTTCTGGCAAAATAAATATCTCACGCCTTTCATATTCCACACGATAACTTAAAAAAAAAAAATCTGCAATATACAAGTAAGGCTACCCTTTCTAGAGTTTCAATCCTTGTCTGTCTCTTGCTGTAAGAATAAATAGCAAGGAGCAAACTTGGGAAAAAGCAGGCTTTATGTGCAATACTCTGGAGGATAGCATTCCCAAATGGATCTTAGTTGCTTTGTTTGCCTACATAGCTTTTATGCTTACACTGCACACAAAGCACGAGGACAACAAACTAAATTGTAATTACATCAACAATCCACTGTTATCTGCAGCATCTCCCTAAAACACAAATCAAAGCTGAATGAAGAGGGGTATCAAAGAGGGAATCGGCCTCTGTGGTTGGTTGTGGATAATCAGTTGAGTGATGTTTCCTTTTATTGGTGCGCACAATACTAACCTGATTCTCTTGCTACCGTTTCTTTCCAGGGCAGAGATACAGTCCTTTTGAGCTCTCTTCCCGTTGGGGCTGCTTCTGAGTGCAGGAGAAAAGAACTCTGTTCCCTTTGTGTTGCACTGCAATAGTGAAGCTATGGCTGAGAGCCCCAGGAAGAGGCTTCGGTTAGAAGCTACTTGCCCTGTCTGCCTGGCCTACTTTGCAGATCCTGTGACTCTAGACTGCGGACACAACTTCTGCCAAGCATGCATCTCTACATGCTGGGGGGAGGCTGGCAGAGAAACCAGGTGCCCACAGTGCCGAGCAGCCGTCAGGCGGGATTTCAAATCAAACAGGTCTCTAGCAACCATTGTTGAAATTGCTCAACAGCTGAATTCCATGGGCCTAGAGGGGCCAAAATGTGTCACGCACAAGGTGCCCATGAATTTATTTTGCAAGGATCACGAAATCTTCTTCTGCCCTCTGTGTGACGCTGCGCAACAGCACCCATGCAAAGCTGTGGTTCCCATAGACCAGGCTGTTGAAGAATACAAGGTAAGAATACTACATTTGGTACGATTTGGGCATATAACCAATGCTACATTCTGAGAAATATCCAGGGCTAGGCAGCTAGATTGGTGACTGGGGGTGGCCGCCGAGACCATATATCACCGGTCCTGAAAGACCTACATTGGCTCCCAGTACGTTTCTGAGCACAATTCAAAGTGTTGGTGCTGACCTTTAAAGCCCTAAACAGCCTTCGGTCCTGTATACCTGAAGGAGCGTCTCCACCCCCATCGTCCAGCCCGGACACTGAGGTCCAGTTCTGAGAGCCTTCTGGCAATTCCCTCGCTGTGAGAAGTGAGGTTACAGGGAACCAGGCAGAGGGCCTTCTCGGTGTTGTGATATTATTACAAGCCGAGCTGCGAACGCTGCAGCAGCGAGGCCAGCTTGACTATTGTGTCTGTTTTTATCCTGTGGGAAAGCTACCAGTCCTACCAGCTTTCTCACACACGTGATGTTTTTTACTGTACTGTTGGACTTTACTTTCAGTTCTGGCTCGAGAGATGCTGGACGTATTTTGCACAGCTCTGAAATCATGAGCTGGCTAGCAGAAACATATTCTGCATTTTAACTGCAATAAAGTAGTTTTAGCCTTACTGGCTTGTGTGTGTTGTTCTTCAAGCTGGGGAACAATCACATATTACTAATGTGCCCCTGGACTCGAGTAGCCAGGAGGGCACGCAAGCTTCGTTCCTGCCTGGGGGTCAGTCTAACAACTTGCCCCCCCCCGGGATGTTTCATAACACTCGGTAGTGGCACCCGCCCTGTGGAATGCCCTCCCAGCAGATGTCAAGGCAATAAGCAACTATTTTACTTTTAAAAGACAACTGAAGGCAGCCCTGTTTAGGGAAGTTTTTAATGTTTGATGCTGTATTGTTTTTAATATTTGGTTGAAAGCCGCCCAGAGTGGCTTTTCATTCATTATAAATAATGAATTATGTTGTTGTTGTTGTTGTTGTTGTTGTTGTTGTTGTTACTATTTATTCGAGTGTGGTGAGAATTCAGACACTCCTTGTGGGAAGGCTTTAGATCTGATCCCAGGTGTGTGAGGTGACTTTGCAGATGCAATTGTATGGAGAAATATGTGCTCCCATACCAAGCTGCTTGTGCATTAAGGCCATCTTCTATTAAGGCTCTCCTCCAGACTCCCCTGCCAGTCAGGAGAATGTTGCTGTCTGTCTGTGCAATTTTCTGTGCCAGGCAGACTTTCCCAGTGCCAGCACTATTATATATCACATTGCATATGATGTTTTGGGGGGTGGCAGCCTTGTGGGCTAAATTTCCCCAACACTGGGCACACGCCTCAGCAGTGGCGTAGCTAGCCATTTGGGTGCCCGGTGCGGTGAGCGTGTCCTGCAGCTGGTGGCGGGGTTTGCTGCCCATGGGGGCGGGGCAAGCCAAGGCAGGGCACGCTGTGTGGAGCCTCTCTGCAGCCATCCCCCTCAGCTGTAGGGTGGCTGAGGCGGTGGGCAGTGAGGAGCTTGCAGACAGTCTGCCCTCCTCCTTCACCTCAGGAGAGACGCATGCTGCAGGCCCCGCAGTGTGGCGCCCAGTGCTTCCTGCCTCACCTAGCTACCAGTGGCATAGGAAAGGGGGTGCAGTGGGTGCAGTTATTACTAATGCTAATTATTATTATTAAAGTGTCATGAGCCCAATTTTTATTTATTTATTTAAAAAAAACACATTTTTTGCCATTTTGTCAGCCCTCTCTGTGATGACACCCGGGGCGGCTCGCACCGACCGCACCCCCTTCTGCGCCTCAGTAATAATAATAATAATAATAATAATAATAATAATAATAATTTATTTGTACCCTGCCCATCTGGCTGGGTCCCCCCAGCCACTCTGGGCGGCCTCTCTGACTTTGCTCTGTGTTTCATGTGAACTACTCCGATGTTGTTTGATGTGCATTTAGTAAACCAAACTGTTTCATTTGTTTTTTCCCGCTTTAAAAATATCCGAAATTTCCCTAGAGATCAGTGCAGTCTAATCTAAACATCTGATTAGCAATAGTAGTAGTAGTTGTTGTTGTTGTAAAGCAAAGAAATTTGGTTTAGATGATATATTTAAACAAATTCAACTTTTTTGAGGTGTGTGTGTGTGAATTATTTTTATTGGGAGGTATATATATGAAGACTTGTCAACTCAGTGGCATATGCTAGACTTGGTATTCTTTAAAAAAATTAAATGAAGGTGCTACAAACTATAATAATTTTTTTAAAATTATTGTTTAAATTTTTTTAATGAAGGTGCTACAAACTGTTAACATAATAATTCCAGCATGTACTAAGTATTTATATTTTTTAACGGATTCTTTAGCTGTGATTTCTGCATTGTAAGGGGCTGAAGTTGGGTCCCTTCTAACTTGACAATTGTATGATTCTATAGTGCTTGTATGTGCATTGATGGTCAGAGAAATCGGGACTTGGAGAGTCCTTCTTGTAGGCCCTGCCACATGAACAGGAGCAAGGTTATCATCTCTTTTCTGTCTCTGTCAAATAAATTTTTGGTGTGTGTGTGTGTGTAAATCGCTCAAAATCAATGAAATTTGAACTTCTTTGAACTTCTGCTCTTTTTGCCAGGATAGGATTTTCCGCTGCCTAGAAGTTCTGAAGGAAGGCAGAGAAACCATTCTGCAGTATACAGAGAACTTGGAAAATGAAAGCCAGGATCTGCTTGTAAGTGACGATTTATTAATTAATTAAAATTGTATCTCTCTTCCTCCCAGATGAGCCCAGAGACCGCTGTTTGTTGGAACTAAGCAAGTAATGGAACCAACAAGATGGTTAAAAGCCATGAGGCATCCCAGCTCCTCAGTGTTACTTGGTTTCTTTTAGAAATTATAAGAATATTTCACAGAAACATGGAGTGATATCTTAATGATGGACTCTTACATGTTTTTTAGGAAATTCTTCCCTGCTGGGTGTTGATGCCATTTTGTATGCCCTTAGTATGAAATCCTATCTCTCTTGATGGTGCAAACATGGAATTTGCTGGCCTGATTTTCTGCTCTTTATATTCTGCTTGTTGCAGGAGCTAATGAAAAAAGAGAAGGAAAAAATAGTGGCAGAGTTTGGGAAATTATGCCAGTCTCTGAGAGATGAAGAGAAACTTCTTCTGCAGGATATGGTAAATGTGGAGAAGTGTCTTGCAGTGATAAAGAAAAGTTGCCTGCTCAGGTTCTCTGATGAATTGGCAAGTCTTGGAGGTTTCATTCAGGATATGGAAGAAGTGCGTCAGAAGCCAGAAATGGAATTCCTTCAGGTAAGAAGAGTAGAAACAAACTACCGTATTTTTCGCTCCATAGGGCACGCCTTGTTTTTAGAGGAGGAAACAAGAAAAAAATATTTTTCTGGTTTTCCTCCTCTAAAAGCCCTGTTTTTTTGAGGATCAGCTAAAAGTTTTGCAGCTTTTTTTGCAAAGGGAAAAGCCCTGTTTTTTTGAGGATCAGCTAAAAGTTTTGCAGCTTTTTTGCAAAGGGAAAAGCCCTGGTTTTTTTGAGGATCAGCTAAAAGTTTTGCAGCTTTTTTGCAAAGGGAAAAGCCCTGGTTTTTTTTGAGGATCAGCTAAAAGTTTTGCAGCTTTTTTTGCAAAGGGGAAAAGCAAAGCTCCTTTTGCAAAGGGGGAAAAGCAAAGAGGAAAAGCCCCATTTTTATGGGGTTCAACTCACATTTCTGAAAAATCTTAAGGAAAGGGAGCCTTTCTACAGTTTCCAGACAGATAATCTAATCAGCCAGTCACATGTTGCTGGGGAAACAAACAACCTCCCTCTGCAGCACATTCAACAATGGAGGCCTGGGCAAGGGGGCGGGGCTGAAAGGGAGCCGGGACTCTTATCTCTCTCCCGATCTCTTGCTGATCAGCTGCTGAGCGGTCCTTTCAACACCCCCTTTTCTCTTTGTAAAAAAAAAAAAAAAAGCACGATTCTGCTTTTGGCCCCTTGGGCAATTCGGCTCCAGGGAATACCATTCGCTCCATAAGACGCACAGATATTTCCCCTTACTTTTTAGGAGGAAAGAAATGCATCTTATGGAGCGAAAAATACGGTATCCATTAGGAAAGCAAACTCCATATTTTGGCGTTTCTCCTATATACCACATGAAGAAGCCCAATCTTATGATTGTGGTTTCTGAGTTTGTAGTGTACAACATCCCAGATATATGTCTAATTTCACTTCACTGTGGATCAGTCTGATAGAATAGGTTTGTATTTTTTTTTTTTAACTCTCTGGTCATGTGTGTGCTCCTAATGCCCTCCTAATACCTCAGTGTATTTTTGCCATCATTCCCTGCTTGTGGCCTTCCTGGAGGCACCTGCCAACCTCATGTTGGGAACAGGAGGATGAACCCTCAGTCTGATCCAGCAGGACTCTTCTGATGTCCAGTTTCAGGGTTGGAGACTTATGTTTTTAATATTATCCTTATTTTATATACCATATTTACTCAAATGTATTGCACACCTTTTTTGGCCAAATTACGTCACAAAAATTAGGGCGCGCATTAGATTTGATGGCACCAGCAAATACTTTTTGGGTTTTGAAAATTGAGGCGTGCATTTGATTAGATAGCACATTAAAGGTATAGGGACACCTGACCGTTAAGTTCAGTCATGGACGACTCTGGGGTTGTGGTGCTCATCTCGCTTTACTGGCCGAGGGAGCCGGCGTTTGTCTGCAGACAGAGTCTGAACCACAGACCTTCTGATCAGCAAACCCTAGGCTCTGTGGTTTAGACGTCCCTTGGATGGCACATTAGATTCGCTTAAATACGGTAATGCTGTACTTTGGCTCCCTGACAGTAGCTTCCCCCTACAGAGTCTGAAGGAGTGTTTATAGTATTGAAATCTCTGTTCTTTCTCTCTTCTTTCTGTAGGAAGCTAAAAGCATATTGCAGAGGTAAGTAGATCTCACTAATTTCTTGTTTACACATTGCACTTTTCACCCTTGTACAGCATTCCTATTTCTAATAGTTTTCTTCTGTTTCCACTTGCTTGGTTTTTTTTTTTTTACCTGCCTTAAGAAAGAATTTCTAGTTATTTGCTGAATTCTACCCCACCCCCCATTTATTAATACAGCTGATCAGTGCTTTTTTTTCTGGGAGGACACATGGGTATGCGTACCCCTAAACATTTTGTGAATCTAAATTTGACCTCATTGAGGGGCAGTATTTCAATAGGAGTAGGAAAATGAGAGTACCCCTAAACATTATTTTAGGAAAAAAGCACTGCAGCTGGTGGTAGTCTGGGTGTTGTGTTCATCTTTCTCCTCTTTCTGCTCACATTAAATCAAATCTCCAAGGGAGTTTTGCATGCACTTTATTTAGATACCTTCTACTTTCAGTCTGGCTTTGGAACGGAAACTGCTTCTGTTGCCTTAGTCGTGGACGATCTTCACTGGGGGGTGGATGGGGCACAGTGCAAACTGATTGCGGCTGATCTAGATCCCTTCCATTTTGGCTTTCAGCCTGCTCTCTTGGCCTTAGAACCTGTTGGCTCTCTTGGATATCTCAGGTGGCTTTTGTTACTATGTGACTACTTCTGGGTCACCTTGAAAAGGATGGAGATTGGGGGTGCTTTGTTGAAATGGCTCGGCTCATTCCTGAGAAATAGGACTCAGAAGGTTGTTCCGGGCTTAGACTGGAGGCTTTCTGCCATTCCATTGTATCCCAAACCTTTCTTGTGCTTTCCTTGGGGATTCTGAATTGCATCAATGGAGGGATAATACTGTTTTCTTTCCAGATATGATAAGAAGCAGCAATTTGAGAATCCATTCTTTTTCTACACCGTGCTGAAGTGGAGGATTGAGGAATATCGTGATAGAAATGCCTGTCTGAATAGTATCGTGCAGGAGATAAGGGGTATGAAAACAGGGGTGGGGCACTGGATCTTGCCACGGGGGCTGGAACCAAAAGTGGGAGAGGCCGGCCACCTGTCAATCTTGTGGTGTCATTTGAGGTTGGCTGGCTTACCGTATTTTTCGCTCCATAAGACGCACTTTTTTTTCCTCCTAAAAAGTAAGGGGAAATATCTGTGCGTCTTATGGAGCGAATGGTGGTCCCTGGAGCTGAATTGCCCAGGGGCCAAAAGAGGATCATGCTTTTTATTTTACAAAGAGAAAAGGGGGTGTTGAAAGGACCCGCTCAGCAGCTGATCAGCAAGAGATCGGGATAGAGAGAGTCCGGCTCCCTTTCCCGCCCCCTTGCCCAGGCCTCCTTGTTGAATGTGCTGCAGAGGATTGTTTGTTTGTTTTTGCAGTGACTTGTGATGGTGATAGATTAGCTGTTGGAACTGTAGAAAAGGCTCCCTGGTCCTTGTAGAAGCTGCTTTAGAATGTGAGTTGAACCCCATAAAAATGGGGCTTTTCCTCTTTGCTTTTCCCCCTTTGCAAAAGGAGCTTTGCTTTTCCCCCTTTGCAAAAAAAGCTGCAAAACTTTTAGCTGATCCTCAAAAAAACAGGGCTTTTCCCTTTGCAAAAAAGCTGCAAAACTTTTAGCTGATCCTCAAAAAAACAGGGCTTTTAGAGGAGGAAAACCAGAAAAAAATTTTTTTTCTTGTTTCCTCCTCTAAAAATGAGGTGCGCCCTATGGTCTGGTGCGCCCTATGGAGCGAAAAATATGGTAACTGCTGAGCTGCAGCAGCTTTGGCTTGAATTGTGTTTGAGTTTTTTCTGTGGCTGACGTCAAACAATGCTGTTTTGTTAAGTGCCAAACCCGGCAGGCCTGATAAGGTCCACTGGTTGGAGGCTCCCTGCAATTGTATTAACGAATAGCTGCAAGGATTTTTATACTGGATATTATTTTTTACTTGAAAGCATTTATAAGCCACCTGGTATTTTTGAAATCTCTTAATCAGTGCAAAATATAAAAAAAACAGTTTCATTAAAACAATAGTACAGTCTAAACCCAATAAAATAGTAGCATGAAAGTATATATCTGACTAGGGCATGCTTGGAACAGGCCCACTGAAATCAATGAATCTAAGTTGGTCATGTCTATTAACTTTAACGGGTCTACTCTGGGTGAGACTAGCATTGAATCCCACACAGATAAAACAGGGATTCAGATTTCTCAAACACATAAAACAGGGTCTGATGTTATGCATTAGGAAAAGCAAATCTTTACAAGATGTCTGAAGCAATTGATGATTCCTGCTTCGTCTATGGCAGAGGAAGGGCATCCCATAATATAAAGGCAGTGACAGAGGCAGTGACAGAAAATGTCCACCCTATGATATTCTGAAGAGGGTGGTGCATAAGTACAACTTCCAAATGATGTTGCAGATGTTGGTGTGAAAAGCTCTAGGTTAGCGTGGGGCTTCTGGAAAGAAATGTGCTGGTTGGGATCTGTGCATTCCCCCCATGTTGTTGGACTACAACTCCTATTATCCATGGCTGACTGGCTGAGGCTTGTGTGAGTGGTAGTCCAACAACGTCGTGTGTGTGTGTGTGTGGATTTCTAGCTGGTGTGTTCCTCCAAGAGCTGCCCTTTAGACCTAGCAACCGTGCTTTCTCCCACCCCAGCATAATTTACATGGGTACGATGGTCCTTGGACCTGGGTGAGTGATGGGGAGGCGGCAGAATTCAGGGAAGAGGGATCCAGGAGTTGGCGAATGATGCTGAGCACTCATATGGGCTACACAGAAGGCCTTCGTGCGATTTGGGGCTGCCTGTATTTACTCCTAAACAGAGGGAGCAAGCCATTCCATCCTACATATTCTATTTCGTTTGTTTTCCAACAGAGACTCAGTATTCTGAAGCTATTGATACTTTTACCTGGGTGTTTTTGTGTGTGTGTGTGTGTGCATTTTAAAATTTGTGCTTCAGCAAAACCCAGAGTTACATTAAGCATGCTGAAGCTCCTGTCTTGTTCCTCGTAGGCACACAGGGGCATAGCAAGGGGGGGTGTAGGGGGCGCTCCACCCCAATTTCCACAATGGAGGGGGTGACAAATTATCAAGGAACAATTACTGCCCTACTAGGGCAGTTCATAAAAAACTTTTTTTAAAATGCCTGCTCCAAAGGTCTTATCTTACTATACTAGGGATTATATAGCTATATATGAAATTTCATGCATATCGGTTAATATCTTGACCCTCCTCCACCAAAATAGCTGTTTACTTGGCTGTTTTCCTATGTCGTGAAGGCTGAAATTTCAGTTCAGTGGAGCACTTACTGTTCCCAACCCTAACCCTGTGGAAAGCCATCTAATTAGACTTTAATTTGATTTTGAGATGTTTTTAGGAGGTAATTTAATTATTGTTTGATTTTATACCAATGTTATGTATCTGATGTTAGCCACCCTGAGCCCGACTTCGGCTGGGGAGGGTGGGATATAAATAAAAGTTTATTATTATTATTATTATTACTTGTTATTATTCCTTTGTAAGAAAATATGAAATAACATAAAACCATTTTTGCAAGGGGGGGATCAATTGGGGGGGGGGTTGACAATAAATTTTCCGCACCGGGTACCACCTGAGCTTCCTATGCCTGTAGGCACATGCTTGTTTCAGTCAGCACTCAGTTTATCTATTAAAGGGAGTGGTGGGTGGATTTTAAAAATATTTTTGCGACAAGTACAATTGTGTGACATTTTATCTCTGTTTTCTTTTCTCTCCCTCCACCCCCACCCCGGCCTCCAGCTAGTCTAAGTGGATTTAATACAGCCACAGGTAATTTTGGGGACTGGTGGAGGACCAAATTCACAGAAGGGATAGGGACGTGGTTTTTTTTGCAGAAAGTTGTTTGATTTGTGTTTTATGGGAGTTGCCAGTTTCGGAATGTTAAACAGATGAACCCATAAGTTGTCCACATGCAGGACAGCCTCATAGCCTGCATTGCTTGGGAATTCTACGAAACCAAATAAATCAGTACAGCTTTTAACATCGGTGCAGTTCTGAAAGATTCAGTCCACCATTTTGGTTCAAAACGGCATCCAACTTTATCAAAACTTCCTTCATCTTGGGAACCATAATACAAAGTTTGGTTACGATATCTTAAGAGCCGCCGAAATGCAAAGCTAACAGACAAACCAACATGACAGATGAGAGCAAAAGCCATTTTCTGCTCTTGCTGTTTAGCAAATGGTACTCAGAGGTATTGCACCTTTGATCCAAAATTATTAGTAACCATTGTTAAACTCATTCCACAAATTTGTCTAATCCTCTTTTAAAGCCACCTAAGAGGTTATTGTGAGGGCTGGGCTGTACTGTACTTCTTTGTGGCAAGTGTCATTCCTTGACTGAGAGACGTTTCTGTTGAAATTTTACCTCAGAGATTTACCTCAGAGGAATGAGAGTTGTTGTAAAAAGACTAATCAAAAGACATTGAAGAAGAAATAGGTTACCTTGGTAACCAATATATTCCATAGCACAAACACCTAAGTATAAATCCTGAGACTTGAGTCTCTCTTTTTGGACTCATCTGCATTCATCGACTTACGATGTTATAAATGCGTTATAACAGTGTGGCCCCAGATGGTGCCATAGAGCTGAAATCCCAAGTCCATGAGAATTTCCATTGTGAGCTTTTATAACGTTTCTTTTCATAGTGTTTTTATAGGTATATAGATCCAGCCTTTGCATTCTCTTTCCCTTCCCTCACAGACTTCAAATTCCTATTTCCTAACTGCTCTTCACTTACTCTTAATGGATTCGTTACTGCTTTGGAATGCTCCTGTCAATCACAAGCACATCCTCACAGACTTTCTAGCATTTTCCCTCAGCCCAGCTCTGCTTGCAGCATCAGAGCTGGGCTGAGAGAAAAGTGGCTGAAGCAAGAGAGCATGAGAAATGTGACTTGAGCCTTTAGGTAGCATCTGATTTCCTCCCCAAAATACCCGGCATGTGGCAAGGCATAGTTTTGTCATTCACGTATATATGTATGGCAAACAGATTTGCACACATAGAATCATAGAATTGTAAAGCTGGAAGGGAACCAAGGGTCCTTTATTCCAACCCCCCTGCATTGCAGGAATCTCAACTAGATCATCCATGACAGATGACCATCAAACCTCTGCTTAAAAAACCTCCAAGGGCAGGGAGTCCACCACCTCCTGAGGAAGTCTGTTCCACTGTCAAACAGCTCTTACTGCCAGAATTTCATAAGTTGAAATAAAGCCCTTAATTATGCTTTTTATTTCTCCCCCTCCATCCCAATCCCTCAAGAAACTATAACGTTGGATCCAAAGACGGCTAGTCCACAACTCATCGTGTCAAGGGACTTCAAAAGTGTCAGACATGGAGGCAAAGATCCAGACCTGTCCACAAATCCTGAGAGAATCTATGACGACTGGCCTTTTGTGATGGGCTCCAAGGCCCTCAGAGGGGGCAAATATAGCTGGCAGGTCTTTTTGGGAAGTGAAGGAGACTGGGCTGTGGGAGTCTCCCAGAAGAATGGTTCCTCAACTCCTAAGAGAAATGAGATATGGCAAGTTGGGAAGTGGGATGGGGAACATTGGGCCTCCTGCCCCTCATGTTATCGGGATCACTCTCTGCCTTTCAGTGAGGAGATCCAGAGGATCCGAGTTGTTCTGAACTGCAGGGTGGGACAGCTAGTGTTTTATGACGCCGATTCGGGAGCTGAGCTCACTGAATTCAAAGATGTCAATTTTGGAGGACGGGATGCATTCCCCTTCTTTCGACTGTCTGAAAAGGGGTATATCGCCCTTATTTCCTAGAGGTCTGCTCTCGTAGCATTTTCTGGTGTTACTGTCCGGGTTGGTTTTTTTTAAAAGTCAAACTTTTTATTGGACAAGAGCGCCTATGATAGCTCTGCAAAGGCCCAGACCAGCTTCTAGTCACAGTCTCTGAGGCTGAAACCAGAATGTGGTTTTTTTGCCTGCCCTTTTCCAGATTTCCCTCAGCAATTTATTTCTTTAAAAAGCAGACGTAATCTAATTGAAAATAACATTTTAGCCTAAGCAACGGCAGAATAGTTTTTATACAGGCAGTCTTTCGTGACCCCCCGATTCTGCTTTCAGAGAACACTTACTCTGAGGTAAAATCCTGTTCAATACGGCTTAGCAAAGATGTTTATGATTTCAGCCTATTTCACTTTTCTCTCTCATATCTCGCCGTTCCCTCAAAACGCTTGGGTGGATTGGATTGTACATTATTCTTCCCTACCCAATCCATAGTTACAACTCTGTAAAGGAGGATAGGCTGACAGAGAGAGAGAGAGAGAAAATGATTGGGCCAGGGTTCACTTTATGTTACCATTTGGGAGTGGACCACACCCCAACTGGATTTTCTCAGGAGCTTTCTTTTTTACTTTCCAAATGTGTTCTGGAGAGTAATGTGATGGAGTAATTCCTTTTGTAACGACAATGTCCCCCTCCCTTTTTGATATGTACATCCACATTGTGGCCAAATAAAAGGGTTAGTCTTTTAAGATGTCTTGGTGGTGTTTTTGTTGCAACGGACTAAAACTGCTGTTTTATTCACGGAACAGACATGGGACGACTGGAGAGTTACCTTCTTCAAACATTATAAACTTCCCTAAACAGGGCTGTCTTCAGATGTCTTCCAGAAGTCAGATAGTTGTTTATTTCCTTGACATCTGGTGGGAGGGTGTTCCACAGGGCGGGTGCCACCACCGAGAAGGCCCTCTGACTGGTTCCCTGTAACCTCACTTCTCGCAGTGAAGGAACCGCCAGAAGGCCCCCGGAGCTGGACCTCAGTGTCCGGGCAAAACGATGGGGGTGGAGGTGCTTCTTCAGGTATATTGGGCTGAGGCCGTTTAGAGCTTTAAAGGTCAGGACCAACACTTTGAATTGTGCCTGTGAGCTATTACAATCCTTCAAAGAAAAGGACAAAGTGCCTTGTGTTCATACCTAATCCTAACTACTAATTGTTGAAACAAGCAGACTTCACAGTCCTTGGTTTGAAGAATTGGGCTTGTTTTCTCTCCTATATTCTGCTCTGGCTGAAGCCTACAGCCAGGAAAACACACAACCCGAATCTGGATCTTTGAGTAGCAATCTTCATCCCTGAGATAGGACCAAGCAGAAACATTTATCCAAGATGGTAAACAAACAATAAGAGTAAATTCGATAAAATTACATAGATATTCTCAAATTCAAAACTGCTCAGCCTCTTCCTGAGCTCTAGACGTGCCAGTGAAAGGTTGCATACACACCATCCATTTAAATCACATGCCTCCCCCCCCCCAAATTCCAGAAACTGGTTTGTTAAGGGTGCTGGGAATTGCAGGATAAACTATAGTTCTCAGGGTTCCATCTTTCCCTCTGCAAAAAACAAAACAATAAAAAACCCAATTCAGTATGCAGGGGGAGCAGAGGGGAACTCCTGTCAGGCAAGTCCATTTGCTTGCATTGATGGAATGATCTCCTTAGTGCTAAGCTGAATACAACCCATTGTTCTTACAGTATGGTAAAAGGTAAAGGATCCCTGGACGGTTAAGACCAGTCAAAGGTGATTATGGGGTTGGGGTGCTCATCTCGCTTCAGACCGAGGGAGCCAGCGTTTGTCCACAGACAGCTTTCTGCGTCATGACTAAACCGCTTCTGGTGCAATGGGACAACGTGTTGGAAACCAGAGTGCAAGGAAACTCCGTTTACCTTCCCGCCACAGCAGTACCTATTTATCTACTTTCCCTGGTGCACTTTTGAACTGCTAGGTTGGCAGGAGCTGGGGCAGAGCAACGGGAGCTCACTCCGTCGTGGAGATTCGAACCGCCAACCTTCCAATTGGCAAGCCCAAGAAACTTGGTGCCACCTGTGTCCCTGTGCTTCCACAACCCCTGCTTGATTCAAAATGGGGTTCCTTGCAGGTGCCACAAAAAACAAACAAACAAAATTTGGGGTGTTGTAGCATCAAGTGTAACCCCATGAAAAAAGGTGCACTGAAGCAGTTCATCCACCAGGTTGTAGAAGTCTATTTTTGTTCCAATTAGTAGATGGCAGCAAAAAAATAAAATAAAAAATAAAGACAATGCAGCTTCTGTAACAAAATAGAAGTTACAGGCTAGGCAGAAGAAGAAGAAGAGTTTGGATTTGATATCCCGCTTTATCACTACCCGAAGGAGTCTCAAAGCGGCTAACATTCTCCTTTCCCTTCCTCCCCCACAACAAACACTCTGTGAGGTGAGTGGGGCTGAGAGACTTCAGAGAAGTGTGACTAGCCCAAGGTCACCCAGCAGCTGCATGTGGAGGAGTGGAGACACGAACCCGGTTCCCCAGATTACGAGTCTGCCGCTCTTAACCACTACACCACACTGGCTCTCTCAACTGGCTCTCTCAACTTTGCAAAGCAAAGTTGACATTCTATGTGCAGTGACTGACAGCTGGGAAGGTGTGTATGTGGCACCTGAGTGGAAGGGGCTTTGCTGGAACAATTTGTTGACTTTAATTTTAAAATAATGGCTGAGTTGTAACATATAGACAGAATTTCATAAATGTTTCTTCTCTTCATTCATGCCCATCATTTAAACAGGAGTCCCCTTTAAGAGGCTGGTCGTTGGCTGTGCTGATGATTTCATGCCAGCAGAGAGCCTGAGTCATTCACAGCCATGGCTGCTGCAAATCCCATCCAGGATCTCTGCCATGAAGCCACTTGCCCCATCTGCCTGGAATATTTCAAGGATCCAGTGATCATCTCAGGGTGTGGACACAACTTCTGCCGAGCCTGCCTGACCCGGTACTGGGGGGAGTTGGAAACTGGGGCATCGTGTCCTCAGTGCAGATATACGGCTCAGCCAAACAGCGTCAAGCCAAACCGGCAGCTGGCAAACGTGGTAGAAATAGCCAGGAAGCTCAACTTCCAGGGGGGGGGAAGGGGGGAGGAGGAGAGCAGGGGGGAGCCTGTGAGAAGCTCCAGGAGCCCCAGAAACTCTCCTGCAAAGACCACAAACCCCTCATCTGTGTGGCATGCGATAACTCCAAGGAACATGGAAACAAGGTAGGACTGGAGGAAATCATTCTGGATCTTGGTGGTGTGTGCGAATAGCTGAGGATTCGCACACACCACCAATTCTTGCATTTTGGTATGTAAATAAGTGCATGGGGGAAGCCTTAGATTAACTCTTTCCCTCCCTGCTAGGCTCCCAATTGGTGCCAGGGTACCAAAGCAGAAGCAGCCTCAGAGAGAGGATTTTTTTTGGGGGGGGGAGCATGGCAAGAAAGGAAAGCAGCAAGGGAAACACTATCAGATGAGCAACTTAATTCAGCAAGTTCCAACAGCGAAACATATGCATTCGATGGAACTTTCTAACTAGCTCCACCCAGAGAATATATTATTATTATTATTATTATTATTATTATTATTTAATCAATAAATCTATCAATCCAATTAATTAATTAATTTGTACACCACCCTTCATACGAAGATCACAGGATGGTTCACAACATTAAAATACAAAATGAGAACAAAAAATACATAATAAAAACAAGAACAAAAACAAACCATTAACCCTCCTCCCACAAACACTTTTAAAAGGTAATTGAATATTAATAAGCCAAAGGCCTGGTTATAGTTGAACTTTTTTTGCCTGGCAAGTGACAAGTGCACTCTCTTCCGCCAAGTCTTAAAAAAATTATGTCACCCCCCCCCTTCAATTCCTATCAGCAATAAAGAACCCTGGAGGTGGTGTAATACCCTTGTGCTCTGTGGGGAGCTGGCTTCAGGCCCCAGGCCCGTTGGCAGACCAACTATACGTTACAAAGATGTCTGCAAACGTGGCATGAGTGCTGGCAACATTAACCCCACCGTCTGGGAATCCCTTGCAGATGATCGCAGAGCCTGAAGAGAGTCAGGTTGTGTATCCATAGCAGTGACTAGAGTAAGGATGGCTACTGGGAGGAGCGCAGAGAGAAGAAATGCCATGGTGCATTTGTAACAGCAAAACTGGACGCCTTCATCTGCCCCGGCTGCAACAAAACGTGCCTCCCCTGTATCAGTCTCTACAGCCACAGCAGGCGCCGTAACACTCCAACAGTTTGACTTCACCCCCGAAGGTGCACTCCTCCATTGTCTCCCGAGACGGAGGGATGCCATCAACAACAAGCTCCCTCAACTGCTTGGGGTTGATCTCTCACTTGCTGCTGATTTCTTCCCACTTTTTCGCAGTCCTTCAGGGCTCCACCTGCAAACAGGGAAGTGTGTCAGGGTGTCTCTTGTATATGTATTCGTTTTGTGTTCTGTCTTTCCCCCTGTGCTGTGAATGTGCTACTGAAGTAAAACCAGTGTCGCATTCCCACAGGCATTTGGTTGGCCACTGTGAGAACAGGAGGCTGGCCTGATCCGTTGGCCTGATCCAGCAGCCTTTCTTATGTTCATAATTCTTACCTGATGGTCAGTCAGTGTCTGTTTCCAGAGGCTGTAAGGCCAGACTCTGGAAGGGATGGCAGGAAGCAAGCCTCTTTTTCACCCCCTCTCTCCTCTTTCTCACCCACCCACTTGAGCTCTTCTTTTCTCCTCAGGATTTGATCTGTACTCGCCTGGAGGCACTGAGGAAAGAGAGAGAGAAAATTCTGGCATACAAAGCCGACACGGAAAAAGAAAGCAGAGACCTGCTTGTAAGTGCTGCTTCATTTTCAACTACTGCTGCAAGGGGAACAAGTACTTGAATCAACAAATATTATTCTTTTCCGGAGTAATATAAAATGGAGGCACCCCAAAAGTTCTTCTCTCCTGCTTGGCAGAGCTATCTGTTGTTTGGAATTGTCCTGGGGCAGATCTACACTCGTCGTTTATAACGTTAAAATGTGTTATTAAAATGTGACACCAGAGCGAGCCTGCAATAATGGAAAATTGCAATTCAGGATTATAGAACGTTATTTTTTTTTAAAAAAAAGTTTAGCACATCCATGTAGATCCAACCCTGGTCTCCTGTAAAAATTCTTAATGAAAGGCCTTTCTAAGATTGGGCTCTTGTAAATCTTTAGGAAACACCAACCCTCTTTTAGTGTTAAAGTAAATATGTGAGGGGGCTGAGGACCCTGGATTCCCGCCTCCCCCCTCAACGTGGAAGGCGGTACTTGTGTAGCAACACTTTTATGTCTGCGTAGGTTCCCAACCCATTTTCTTTATGGTGTTTATTTGTTGTTGTTGTTCAGTCATTCAGTCGTGTCTGACTCTTCGAGACCCCATGGAACAGAGCACGCCAGGCACGCCTATCCTTCACATGGTGTTTATAGCCCACTCTTTAACCAAAAAGGCCCTCTGAGTTTACTTGTAAATTAGTACTGAGATGGTCCCTGCCCTCAGGCTTACAGTCTGAAAAGATCTGACACCCACAGAAGACTCAAAACGTTGACTTCCATGAGTTGGAATGTAACAGGGACAGGCCTTGAGTACTTGTCCCTGCTATACCCCAACTTCTTTACTGAAGTGCATGAATAAGGCTGGGTGTTGATTGTGGTCTGCAGAATATCTGAGGTGCCCTTCCAGCGGAATTCTTCCCTGGATCCTCAGATGAAGGGCAGTATACATATTTAACAGATGATGACGATGATAATTCCATAACCTACCTCTTGATGTTCTAAAGACACCTGCTTTTTCTCCTCTTTCCAAATGCTTCTTTCAGCTTTTAACAGAAATGGAAAAACAGAAGACGGTCGAAATGTTCAGACAATTACGGCAGTTTCTGGAAGAACAGGAGCAGGTTCTTCTGGCTCAGATGGAGGAGGTGGAGATGGAGATTGCAAAGAATAGGGAGGAGCAGCTGGCCAGGCTCTCCTGGAAACTCTCCTCTCTCGAAAGGATCATGCAGGAGATGGAGGGGAAACACCACCAGCAGCCAGCAAGTGATCTCCTGCAGGTCAGTTTAGGGCAGAAGCAGCCTCGTCTTGGAGACTGATTCCAAACCTTGGACCACTTCATTCACTTAGAAAAGCAGCGGAAAGGAAGCAGAGTAATGGAGCTGAGAGCCGGGTCTCTCATCAAAGTGAAGCAACTTGCCTTGGTAGCAATCTCTCCTAGAGGCGGTACTGCCTGTGGCATGCTCGCTTCTCATTGCCAAGCACCCACCACAGGAAGTGGCGGTAGTAGCTGGCTGGACAAGGAAGCACCGACAGCAGTGGAGGCTTCCCAAGAGCTGCTGTACCTCTTGCCACCTCCCTTCCACCACCTCACCAGCACCACCACTAACCACACCCTCATAACTCCCCCATCACAGGCGCCACTGCCGCCACAACAGCCACGTCCTTCCTCTTGACCCCAGTGGCTGTGGCGGTCCTCTCCTCTCCTCACCCCTGAGGTGCCATCTTCCTCCTCCCCCTCTTGGGGGCAGCCCAGGGGTTTTCCCCGTTTCCCCTGTTTTAAGTCAACCACCTTCCAAGTCATTAAAAGGGCACCACTTTCCTTGTTGGCTTAATTATCTCATGTAGGTTTCCCACCCACTCCCATGGGAAAGCAGCAAAAACAACAACAACAACAACAACAAAACTGCCCTCGCATTTGGGGAAAATGACACCCCCAATCCTTGTGTGGTTTGTTGCTAGGCAGGTCAGAGGGCCAGAGTGAATCCTAGTCAGGGTCTGAGTCATCTTCATAGCACGGCCTGAGGCAGCCACTGAATTCCTTCTCCTCTGTCTCTCTCTCTTTCTTTCTAGGATCTTGGAAGAACCTTGCCGAGGTAAATGGATCCCACTCACGGTGGGTATCCTGCCACCCACCAGCCACCCCCTCCCTTGCTTCCATTCCCTGTCACTCTTTCCCTCCACTCTCAATTGCTAGGAGGGGGGAACCCACAAAAAACCCCACACAATAAAACAGCTGTCTGAAGCAACATAGCCTTCTCCGTTTGCTCAATGCCTAGGTCCAAAGTCAACACGGGGGTCCCCTGGATGGGCTTTGGACAAATGATTTGATTTGGTTGTACATCTGTGGAAGTTCCTGCTGAACCTCTGCTCTAAAACCAGTTTTCAAAATATATGTAGCTTGTCAAAGCCAAGGTCCCTTTCCTCAGTTCTATGATTCATTACCTCAAGAAACCAATATTTGAGCTTAACTGTCACAAAGAAGAAGCTGTTGGTCTCCCACGCAAAATCCACTGACTTTCTTTGGTGCAACTGGGACGTTAGCTACAACCAAGAGAGGCCAGTTCAGTCATTCTAGCAGCAAACCCTTGCGGGGCCAACCCACCCAGCTCCATGCACACACCTGTCCCATGTGTCAGGGCTACTCACAAGGGGGTGGACTATATTCATGCTGTAATTTGCAACTTCGAGGTGCCACTCAGGTTCAGGACAGAGGTTATAAGGAACACCTCAGTTTTGCCAACAGCAGCCGCCATCTTTCTCTTCTCCACATCTCACTGGGGTGTGTGTGTGTCAAACAGAGAAATAACCTGTGATGTGCTGTCATTACACAATGAAGTTGGAGCAGAGATAGCCTGAGCAGGTTGGTAACACATGACAAGTGCTCTTTCAGTAGATATATGTGAGGAGATGCAGAGACATGGGGTGGTCATTTTGGCCCTCAGGCTTTAGAGTTCAAACTGCCACAGTGAGGAAGAATCTCCTCCCCTTAGTGTCTCACTCCCCACCCTTGACTTTCTCCATTTCCCCCCCTCCTCTCAATTCTTTTCTTTTGCCAAGAATTCTGTGTTTGTAGGAGTTAATATTGTTTTTCTCCAGTGAGAAAATGGAGACGCTTGTGAATCCAGTGGCCTTCCCTCCAGAGCTGAAGCAGAGGATCACAGAATTCCATTATAAAAATCCCTCTCTGGAGGAACTTATGAAGCAATTCAAAGGTAATGAAAAATGACTGCAAGGATTTTGTGCCGGGCATTATTTGACTTCCAAAATTAATGTGTCAGGTTCTTATCATATTTTATTTTGTTCTTTCTACAGACAGCAGTAGCACCAGCAAAGCTCCCTTTTCAGGGGCCAAGACACCATTTTCACCCAGAATGCCCTATATGCATTGTCGTTCTGGGGCATTGGGGGGTGGGGGGAAAGAGAAATTGGGGCTGCCACAAATCAGGGCCGCTTGCACTAAGCATATAGCAAAGCCTAGGTGTTCTGCTCCAACATGTGTCAGTTTACATTTACAAATAATCTCCTCTACCCACACTGAATTCCAATCCTCATAATAATTGCAAGCCCAGATAATCTTTAGACCTCCGTTCTGCCCATATCGAAGCCCATTTCACTGTACAATACTGACATCTGCTGAAAAGAGCTTCAGAGGGAGCCATGTAAAACTTGTTCTCATATCCTGACATTTGCTATGAATGACTGCATTTCAAGTTTCTGCATCCCGGAAAAGATCTCCCTCCATTCCCTTTCCGTCAAGGGTTGCATTCCATTACAGAAACATTTTTGGGCAAAATACCCACCCACCCCACTGCATAGCAACAGAATCACAACCCCTATCCTAACTAATCAACCTTGGATGAGAACGAGAACCTGCAGAACAAGCAGTGAATACTGGGCAGTATCTTTACCTTTCTCCATTTCCAAATTTTTAATACAGTAGTACATTGGTTCTCGAACTTAATCCGTTCCAGGAGTCCATTTGACTCCAGAAACCATTCGAAAACCAAGGTGCAGCTTCTGAGTGGCTGCAGGAGCTTTATGCACTCAGTGGTGGAGGAAGCCTCTCCGCTGCCCGGGGCGGCGGAGCAGAGGCACCCCCCTGGGGTTGGGGTGTCACGACGCACGTTGGATGCACTACGCATGTGTAGTGCATCCGGACACTGCTGCTTCCGCGGTGAGCCGCCGAGCGATCAGCAGATCATGGGGCTGTCCTGGCCGTCCGTAAAGAAGCACAGACGGGGTGGTGGGGGAGTGGCCGGGGAGTGTCACCCCCTCCCCTGGAACTTGGGGCGGCCCGCCCCCTACGCCACTGCCTGCACTCAAGTGGAATCTGCGTCAGATGTTTGGTTTCCGAGAAACCTTCGCAAACTGGAACACTTACTTCTGCGTTTGGGGCGTTTGGGAGCCAATTTGTTAGACAACTAAGTCATTCGAGAACCAAGGTACCACTGTATTGCTTTAGTAAATCAATGGCCTGCTTATTTTATGCTCAAAACAAAATAAAATGAAAAATTCCTTCGAGTAGCACCTTAGAGACCAAGTGCACTTTGCCACTTCTGAGTGACACATTTTTAGTTAACTTTAATCTGTCCTCCGTATGCTTCTCTTGTTGTTAATTACATGTTCCACTTTATATTTTACTCAAAAGAAGGAAACAAGAGAGGATTTGTTGCGAAGTGATTTTTGTGTGCAATATTTATTTTAGGCGCAACCTTGTAGGGCTTATGATTTATATCTTTATTTTTCCCACAGAGACTCTGTTAATGAGACAAGAGTTTCAGAAAGGTAAATTTTCTATGGAAGATGACACTTGGGGAGGGAATGGAAGACTGGTGTTTCGTTGGCATCAAACAGTCTGTTCTGCAGACTTTGGAAACACCAATTGCTTTATTATCGTTATGAGCCCTATAGGGGTGTTTAGAGGGGATGTGGCAGAAAAGGAACCTACTGGCACATGTGGTGGTCTTGTAAATGTGTATCCAAATGTTGAGAAGTGGTGATGAAGGAGATTTCTGCGAGGAGGTGGAATGGATCCCAAATTGTGTCCTTCATCAATTTGGATGGATTGAATATGGACTTAATATGAAAACAGCTTACAATCCATCTCCATGCTGCTTTGCTGGATACTGTCTTCTCCCATCCTTGTGGATCAGCCATGACAAGTGGGTGGGACCATCCACTTATCACTCAGCTGAGATGTCAGATGACTGACACTTGCTCACGAAGAAGAGCTGAGTACAGTGGTACCTCGGGTTACATATGCTTCAGGTTACAGACTCCGCTAACCCAGAAATAATGCTTCAGGTTAAGAACTTTGCTTCAGGATAAGAACAGAAATCGTGCTCTGGCGGCACAGCGCAGCGGGAGGTCCCATTAGCTAAAGTGGTGCTTCAGGTTAAGAACAGTTTCAGGTTAAGAACGGACCTCCAGAACGAATTAAGTACGTAACCAGAGGTAGCACTGTAAATGTTTTCTAGGTGGTTTTGCTTCCTGTTGAAGACAGCTTCTTGTTGAAGACAAGGGGCACTGAAAGATACTCGGAGTCCAGTGTGACTTTCATGCTCTTTATTCAGCTCATAGTAGTGAGGAATGCAGTTCCCCCAAAACGTTTGCTTTATATACACTATTTACACAATGGGCCCCACGTGATTGGCTAATTCCGGGATACTCCTGTATGCCAATCAGAGTGCGGATTCACTTCCACCTGGAGCTGGATTGGGTGGCTCCTGCAGACCAATCAGACTGCTGCAATCTCAATCCTATTGTTCTGGGACCAATCAGACTGCTGCAATCTCAATCCTATTGTTCTGGGACCAGTCAGACTGCTGCAATCTCAATCCTATTGTTCTAGGACCAATCAGACTGCTGCAGTTTGGATCCTATTCAGCTCAGTACATAACAGGCACATTATAAATATTTCGAATAAAGACAACAGAAACCCGGTTCACTGAGATTTATTGTGGGCAAGTCTTGGAAGGAGGGAAGGAGAACCCCAGTCCTGCATGCAATGCAAGAAAATCCTGCTGATTTGAAATGGATTGCGATTCCTGGGATGTGTTACGTATCCAGATGCCTGTCTGTCTCTCAAACTGATTCTGCCTCTCCTCCTCTTTTCCTCTTCTCCCCCTGCCCCCCCCCCACTTACAACAGCAAATATAACTATGGATCCAGACACAGCTCACCCTCTGCTCATCCTGTCTGAGGATGGTAAAAAGGTGGAACGGGGAGACAGACAGCAAGAACTGCCTGACAACATTGAGAGATTCAACAAACTGACTTCGGTGCTGGGGTGTGAGGGATTCACAGCAGGGAGACATTTCTGGGAAGTCATTCTGGGAGGGGAGGGAATGTGGGCTTTAGGGGTCTCCAGGAAGTCTGTGAGGAGAAAAGGCTTCTTTCCCTTCAGTCCCGAGAAAGGATTCTGGGCTGTAGGAAAGATTAATCATGGGTATTGCGTCTTGAACCCTCCCGATTACCTTCCTCTGAGTGGGGAGCCTGAAAGGATCCGAGTGACTCTGGACTATCAGGGGAAGCAAGTGTCATTTTTCAATGCTGAAACAGGAGCCCTGATCTACACATTCATGGGAGCCTCATTCTCTGATGAGACCCTCCTTCCTGTGTTTTGGGTGAAAGAGAAAGCCCACCTCAGAATTGTGTGAAAGCCAACCTCATATAACCAGCAGCATGCTTAAGTCTAATTAATGTACTAAAGGGTTAATGCAAGGTCTAGCTTTTGTACCTGTAGTACCAGTATAGCCGTCACTAGAGGGCGCTGTTTTTCTGGTGATGTCTAATGCGTGCGCCAATTTTTTTTGCCTTTATTCTATATTTTAGGCATGACAGGTGTGGGTTTTTTAATTTTTATGATGCCAGATCCTTCCTTGATGGTCATGTTACGCTTTGTACTAATTTGATGCGCTTTGGTCCAGCGGTTACGGAGAACATTGGTGTCCGCCGCGCACACAATGGGAACATTTATATATATATATATATATATATATAGATTATTCTACACATCCACTCCAAGATACCACCCCAAAATCCACTGTCTATAAGCTAACATTATTTTCAGTCCTCAAACTGAATCATAATCATAAGTTAATTTTCTTTTTCACGCAAAAAGTCTATGATGTTTCCAATGTGGACAATGATTTTTCTCTGATTAAATACATCGTTTTTTCCATCTCGGGTGTCCAATAATTTTAACCACCATTCCTCCATGGTAGTTAATGCTCAATCCTTCCATCTTTGTGCATATGAAAGTCTCACCACTGTGATCATATATTGAAATAAGGTTCCATAATCTTGCATTTGCTATGAGTGCTTTTGAAAGCTTTGGATAGCGTTTTGGGAGAGGATTGGCTCCAGTAACAATATAATGTAATAACAAAAATGGGCTTTGCTTTTCCATTCCCTTTTGTGGAGCTCCTCGTGATTAGTTCTTAAAGAGATGGCAGTGGTTTTAAAAGTCATAAATAACCTCCCTTCCTAGGGCACGGCCTCTATTCTATGAATTTCAACATTGGTTTTATTTCCCCACTCCAGTCTTTCTCTCCCAATAAGACTTCCATTAGCTGTTAAAGATGCACACAGTGTCACAAAATTGTAGAATTTGCAGGGACCCCAAGGGTCATCTAGTCCAACCCCCTGCAATGCAGGAATCTCAGCTAAATCCATGACAATGGCCACCCAACCTCTGCTTAAAAACCTCCAATGAGTTCATATCATTCACAAGGGCTTAGCTCAGTTTAGCTTATTGTACAGGGTGTCCTTCCATATATATATATATGGAACAGTGAACCAGTTGGACGACTTTAAAAGATTAGGCTAATTCATGAAGGAGGCTCTGAGTGTTTCCCCCTTGCACTATTACAGGCCTTACGCTGCTGAATGGAATCACAAGCAGGGAAAGTTCTCTTGCAACCCGTTCCATGTTTTCCTTCAAAACGCTTTAAAAACGCATTGTGCGTGGATGATTCTAGTTCTTGTAAAATGGCCATTTTGAGACACGTTCCTTTTTCCCTGCTTCTCTCTCGCCCCTCACTCAGTTCTTCCCAAAATGAGGCGGCTCTTCTAATAAGTTGAAGCGTTTCCCCGAAACGGAGTGTTCTGGAGATGGAATAATGTTACCACCAAATTTACTCTTAATTCTACCTAACACACTAGTTTTGTCTTAAATACTGAGTTTTGTTTCAATATTGTGGCAATGTAGGAACAGGAATGGTGAAGTCGGCTTCCCAATTCTTGTTCAGCTCCTGGTGTTCAGTAGGTGGCCATGGGCGACCCACTCTTCTCACATGGTTGTTGCAACACCAAATTGGGATAGGAGCATTCATGGATTCCACCCTCCCAGAGTTCGGCAGAGGAAGAACAAGACAAGACAGACAGTTTTGTGAGGCTGAAGTGTGACACGAAAACCATGCAAAGGGAACCTTTTTTTTAATACAAGTAAACATCTGTACACATTTAAAACATCACCAAAACATGTTTGTTATACATTATGCAAAGGAGTAATCAGAGGTTCTCTCTGCAGATTAATATCTGGATCTGCTCAGCTGTGGTTCACCTGTTCACCTTATCACATAGCTTAGAAATCTATGAAACTGTTGCTGGCACCAAAAAAATACCCATTTCACAGGGGAAAAACCAGTAATATTCATTGCCCCCAAGGTAAAACACACACATATAACCGCCCAAACAAACAGACCAAAATAACTAATGCTCCCCGCCAAAACAAAAAACCTCTCCAAACAACCCAAGACATTTTTTTTTTTAAAAAAAATGAAAATCAGGGGGGACATCCAGGGACCCACAGCTGCCATACTGGGGACCCAGTATTATGCAACAACCAAATACATGGGGATGTATTCTCCCACTGTGAAATAATGTTCCCTTGCATCAATCAGATTTACCTATACCTGCTTCAAAATAGGTATCCCCTTCTCTCATAGGATACATCTCATTTTGTGCTTGCTAAACAACAAATAAGTAGGCCTCTTTGAAGAAGGGTGTTTTGCCTAGAATGTCATGTTGGTCTGCCTGCATAGAAACTATGAATGTTTTCTTTCCATTCATTCTCACTAACAGCTTGTAAAGGTTTTGTGAGGTAGGCAGGGAGAGAAGAAAAATAGAAAATAAGATCAGGGGTGAGAACAGATATAGGGAACTTCTCAACAACCACGATGCGCAATTACTGCCTCTTTAAGACATAAAGGGCAGGGGCACGGGTGGCGCTGTGGTCTAAACCACAGAACCTAGGGTTTGCCGATCAGAAGGTCGGCGGTTCGAGTCCCCGTGATGGGGTGAGCTCCTGTTGCTCGGTCCCTGCTCCTGCCAGCCTACCAGTTTGAAAGCACATCACAGTGCAAGTAGATAAATAAGTACCGCTTCAGCGGCAAGGTGAACGGTGTTTCCGTGCGCTGCTCTGGTTCGCCAGAAGCGGCTTAGTCATGCTGGCCACATGACCCGGAAGCTGTACGCGGCTCCCTCAGCCAATAAAGCGAGATGAGCGCCGCAACCCCAGAGTCGTCCGCGACTGGACCTAATGGTCAGGGGTCCCTTTATCTTTTAAGACATAAAGGTATAGCAGGAATAGGAATATGCCCAAACTGCAGTTTGGGTAAATAAAGATAGCAGCCATAACCACAGACACTTAGAGTTCCTCAAAATCCTGGAATGAGTCTTGGGTCTTAAATAAAATAGTTTATTATTATTATTAAGCACTAAGTAACAGCTGCTCTCTCTCTCCTACTACTACTTGGGCCCACGAAGGGTGGATGTCCTTGAATCTGGGACCTGGTTCTCTCAGACCTATAAAGAAGGCACCCTGAGGAGTACGTTCTCACATTCAACCAAATGATTATCAGGATCCCAACAGAGCAACATCATCATGGACTGTGAGGGAGAGCTTGCCATCTCCAGGTGACAGAGTGAGGTGGGCTTTGTCCCTGAGAAAAACCAAAGGCAGAAGAGTCTCTCCAGAAAATGAGGCACCCGAGAATGTGAAGAGGGGAACTCCGCTATCGGCGTCGAAAAAGGCCACCCGGCCCCCTTCAACGTTCAGAAAAACTCGGATCCTCTTGAGCTCCCCGCTCAGGGTCAGAGGAGAATAGTGGGGGTTGTTGGTGGCAGAGTATCTACTGCCCAGCTTCCCCACAGCCCAGATCCCTTCCTTCGAATTCAAGGACAGCACACCCTTTCTGCTCAGAGATTTCCTGGTGACCCCCACGGCCCACCCTCCCTCACTTCCCACAGCAAATTCCCAGAAGTGTCTGCCCGATGTAAACCCCTCGCACCCCAGCACAAAAGGCGTCTTGTCGAATCTCTCCGGGTTGTCCGGCCGCTCTTGACAGTCATCTCCCCATCTCAAGCTTTTGTGATCCTCAGACAGGATGAGGTTGGGATGAGCTGTGTCCGGGTCTAGAGTTATATGTTCTGTTGGGGATTTGGTGGGGTTATGAGGGAAGGAAAGAGAAGTCACTTTAACCAGGAGACAGATTTAAGACCTGATACAATCTCAAGAACGCTACTCCCTCTCAAATCAATAGAATTTCCATACAATCAGGGCCGGATTAAGACCTTCAGAGGCCCTAAGATTTTGGTGCCCCAGGATGCGGGTCATAATATTAATTTATGAGCTATGGGAGAATTTATGGACAGTAAATATGAATCTTATGGCATGTTACGCACTAAAAGAAAATATGATGAAAATGACCCACTTATGGTACTTAACACCTGTCAAACTAGTGAAAATATAAAAAAACAGAAAAAAGCAAATGTTGGAAATGCAATGAAGTACAGTGGTACCTATGGTTGCGAACGGGATCCATTCCGGAGGTCCGGCCAGATCCCGAGGTTTTCGCAACCCGAGGATCACTGTTATACACGTGAGCGCAGCCGTAGACCTCTTCTGCGCGTGCGCATAGAGAGAAACCAGGTCAAATACTTCCAGGTTTGCCGCTTTCACAACCTGAAGTTTACGTAACCCAAGGGATGCGTAACCACATGTAGTGGTCCTGTAATTAGGGAATTCTGGGAAATAATTTACAATGAGTTTAAAAAGATATTAAAAACAAAACAAAACACCTTCCTCCCAAAGCCTGAGACATCCCTCTTGGGAATGGTAACAACAGAAGTCCCTAAGAAACAAAAGAATTTATTATTATGTGCCACCACTCTGACTAGAATCTTATTGGCACAAAGGTGGAGAACCAACATGGCGCCCACTAAGGAAGAGTGGCAATTTAAAATGCTTGAGTATGCTGAATTGGCAGCTATAACAGATAGGATAAGGGAAAAGGTTGATAAAGGATAAAAGGAGGATTGGAAAAGGTTTATTTAATATTTTAAGAACCAGTATAAACAAGTAAATAACCTAGCAGGTGTTGAGTAAATCCAGCAGGATAGGAGCTAACAGAAATTAACAGAGGAAGAAATGTGAAGATTAAAGATTTGGAATACCTGATTTAGTAGAAAAGCAGGAGAAGGGGTGTCACCAGGTATTTAGTTGTATGCAGTGATTGGTATGAAAGTTGTATAATTGGTGGTGGGTGGAGAGAAGGGAATGTGGGATCTGAGTATTTTGTTTCTATATTAAAAATGTGATCTATATATCTATATCTATATCTATATCTATATATATATATATATCTATATATATATATATATATATATATATATATTATTTTGGTGCCGTCACATATATCCAATTCAAAATAGAAACAATAGTAAACCATATATCATTTATTATTACTATTACAGTATTACTATTTTATTATTATTGTGTGTGAATATATGCATTTTTTTCATTAATTGTGGGAGCCTTTTTTGTGGAACGTGGTTTTGCTGCACCATGTGGTCCGTGGCAAATCCAGCAGTGGAAAATTTCTGTGGTGCCTGCCTTCCCTTGAAGCCCTAAGCAGGACCTTATTTTGCTTAATGGTTAATTAAGTCCTGCATTCAGTGTATTCAGGTCTGGGGCAGTTCCCACAATTACCTGGACAGCCACTGTTAGGAGTGGATTGGATGAGCTTGGAGCCCCTTTGACCTCAACAATGTGCTGCCATTAATATCATGCTACTGAATTCAAAAAGGGACGCAGGTGGCACTGTGGGTTAAACCAGAGAGCCTAGGGCTTGCCGATCGGAAGGTCAGCGGTTCGAATGCCCGAGACGGGGTGAGCTCCCGTTGCTCAGTCCCTGCTCCTGCCAACCTAGCAGTTCAAAAGCGCATCAAAGTGCAAGTAGATAAATAGGTACCACTCCGGTGGGAAGGTAAACGGCGTTTCCGTGCGCTGCTCTGGTTCACCAGAAGCGGCTTAGTCATGCTGGCCACATGACCCGGAAGCTGTATGCCAGCTCCCTCGGACAATAAAGCGAGATGAGCGCCGCAACCCCAGAGTCGTCTGCGACTGGACCTAATGGTCAGGGGTCCCTTTACCCTTTACCTTACTGAATTCAAACTAAGGGCCAAATCATACTTACAATTAGGATGTAGCATGCACTTGTATCACTGTTTCCCCCCCCCCTTACTCCAAAGAAAGCACAGCCTTCGAGATCTGGATTGGGTCTGGTCCGTGTGCAATAGTGTTTTAACCCTTTGTGGCCCTAACCTGAACAGAGACCTCCCCCCACAAGCAATTTTTTGGTATGCAGGTGCGCCTCAGGTCCACAGCAAAGGGCAAAGGGCTAAAGCTACCCCCATCCTCACAAACTACCTTCCCAAAGCTGACCCACCACCAAGGCTGAATCCTAAATCAGATCAGGGGACTGAGCTTACTTCTGGAGCCAGCTGCATTATGCATATTAAAGGAAAATGTAGCTTGATCCTTGGCCTGATCTAGTAGAATAAGTTCTTTTATCTTCCTGACAAAGGGCTTCTTTTGGGATGAAGGGCGGAATAAAAATATAATTTTAATAATATTATTAATATATATCAGTAGCCATGGAGCTTTCCCTTAACTTTCCACAGATGGTTTCAGAGCCACCAGGACAGAACTATGAGATGACAATGAAACGTTCTCTCACAAGATTCATCTCCTGTGAACGTTTTCCCTCAAAAGCCCCCCAAATTTACCTTCTTGCACCTTGGCTCCAAATACCAGAGTGTCTGTGAAAGAAAAAGGAAGAGTGAGAGATTAAGATGACACTGCCATGCCTAAAGCAAATCTTGGAACGGCAATATCATTTCACACATTCCCCCCCCTTTATTTCAGTGGGAGGGACAAGTAAAAACATGTTTTTGATAGCAGAGAAGTATTCCCCTCAACTCTGTTACTCCTCCATCACCTTAAATTCAGCTCAGCCTCCTGAATTCCCATTTCCTCTCATCAGACTAAGAAAAGTCTGCAGCAGGCCTGGGTTGTTGTTATTTATTCATTTATATACCGCTTGCTTGTCCAAATGGTTTCTCAGTGGTTTACAATGAATGAAATCAATGATAAAAATATAAGCAATAAAACAGTTACAGGTAGGTAGCCATGTTGGTCTACCATAGTCAACACAAAATATAAAATAAAAAAAATTCCTTCTAGTAGCACCTTAGAGACCAACTGAGTTTGTTCTCTGAAGAAGTGTGCATGCACACGAAAGCTCATACCAAGAACAAACTTAGTTGGTCTCTAAGGTGCTACTGGAAGGATTTTTTTTATTTTTTATTTTGTTTCAATATAACAATGTCATCGAAACACTGAAACATTCGTCCTTAACTAAAATATAATAACAAACGAGGCTAGGAGTAAGGACTCTATTGATAGAGATTGTAGTTAATAAGTGTCAGGATCTTCCCCAGTACTGCTCATGAGTAACAACAGAGCCTCTTTTGAAAAACTGAAGCTATTTTGTAACAACAGAGCCTCTTTTGAAAAACTGAAGCATTGCTATTTACAAGTGGAAATAGTCAAAAACTTGAGTGTTCAATCACTATCAGAATCCGGAAGTACATTCCTTCGGCTCCCCGCCCAACACCAGATTTTCGGCACCCTGAAACGATGTCTCCTGGGTCCTCTAGCCCCCCTGCGCTGTGCCTGTGTCGGAAGCTGTGAGCTTCTGTCCGATCTTGTCTGGCTGGTGGTGCTGGGTCTTTCAGCAGTGTCACGGAGCCCTTGCTCCGCTCCCTCGCTTGGAGACAATTCCTGTGAGTGAGGAGGAGGAGGAGGAGGAGTCCGTTTGCAAAAGGGGCTCGGGTTCCCTATAGCTTCGCTTTCTTCCCTTGAGCTCTCTTCCCTTGAAGAGCAGCTCTCCCTTCCCTGCTCCTGAGCAGGGCTTCCTCTCTCCCTCTCCTCGTGAGTAGCTGGGCTACTCCTGACAATAGGGTAAAGGTAAAAGGTAACGTCCATTCAAGTCGACTATGGGGTGTGGCGCTCATCTTGCTTTCAGGCCAAGGGAGCTGGTGTTTGTCCACAGACAGCTTTCTGGGTCATGTGGCCAGCATGACTAAACCGCTTCTGGCGCAACGGGACACCATGACGGAAATCAGAGCACACAGAAACACTGTTTACCTTCCCACCACAGCGGTACCTACTTATCTACTGGCACTGGTGTGCTTTCAAACTGCTAGTTTGGCAGGAGCTGGGACACAGCAGGATTTGAACTGATGACCATCTGATTGGCAAGCCCAAGAGGCTCAGTAGTTTAGACCACAGGGCCCCTTGTAGTTAATAACACCTGCCTTGACCCTGTATTCACTAGTCAAGGTTGAACAGCCAACACAAGTGGTTAATGTTCTTTAAACATATGATAAATTAAAGAAAGTAATTTTTAATTAGCAAGCACCAATTCTATGCTATTTTGAAATAAATGCCTAATGTCCCTCAGTTACCTCAAGAGCTTTTCACCTGTAAGTGAGGGAAGCAGGAGGCAGTTTTAATCTTATTGGGTAGAAAAATCCCTGCAGGTTTTTCCTTTTATCTCCACAAGTGAAAGGAATAGAAACTTACTCTTTTTTTTTTTTTTAAAGGAAAGCTAAAAAGAACTTTCCTTTCCATAACCTACGGCTATGGCTGAGAGCCCACCCCCCAGCTCACTTTTGGACATGTAAGATGTTCTGTATCAAATCTTTGCATCCATTTCCCCCCTTACCTTTGAACTGCTTCATGGCACCCTCTAGAAAAGAGGTTTTATCACAGAAGTCCCAGATCCTCCACTTCAGCTCAGGAGAAAAAGCCTCGGGATTCTCGAATGCCTCCTTTCCCTCACACCTAGCAGAACAACAATGTTAACCCATTGCCCATCCAACTCTGTATTCCCAAATAAGCCAAAAAAGAAAAGAAAAGGATGTGTTGGAAAGATACTTCAGAGAGCCTGGAGGTGCGGGGGGGGGGTATTGGCAAGGAGACAATAGTCCCTCAATGATTTTTTGGGGGGGGGATGTAATGAAATTTATATACCACTTAGGTGTTGTTGTTTTTTTAAAGCCTCTAAATGGTTTACATAACATAAAATATTCACAGGAAAACATCAATAAAACCAGCAGGCTTATAGAAACAAGTAGACACCCTACTAAAAATAATAAAATGGTCAAAACACAGATGAAATCAACTGTTTTTAAAAATACACAAAATAAAATAGCGCAGTCGGACACCCCCAAATAAGACACTTGAGGGCAAAATAGCATCTCCATACGACACCAGTCCGTATAGTTAAAGCTATGGTTTTCCCAGTAGTAATGTATGGAAGTGAGAGCTGGACCATAAAGAAGGCTGATCGCCGAAGAATTGATGCTTTTGAATTATGGTGCTGGAGGAGACTCTTGAGAGTCCCATGGACTGCAAGAAGATCAAACCTATCCATTCTCAAAGAAATCAGCCCCGAGTGCTCACTGGAAGGCCACCTCATGAGAAGAGAAGACTCCCTGGAAAAGACCCTGATGTTGGGAAAGATGGAGGGCACAAGGAGAAGGGGACGACAGAGGACGAGATGGTTGGACAGTGTTCTCGAAGCTACTAACATGAGTTTGGCCAAACTGCGAGAGGCAGTGAAGGATAGGCGTGCCTGGCGTGCTCTGGTCCATGGGGTCACGAAGAGTCGGACACGACTGAACGACTGAACAACAACGACACCAGCATGCTCAAAACTATTCAGCTGCTACCAACAGCCCAGGAGAAAGAGAATATCTCCCTTGCTCCTTCAGTAAGAGTCTCTCTCTCTCTCTCTCTCTCTCTCTCTCACACACACACACACACACACACACACGAATGTGATGGCTGGTGGTGCCAGTTGCCAGTCAAGCCACTTACCTCTGCAAGAAGCTTTTAATATCCTGCAGGGGAAAAGAGAGAGGCAAGGGAGAATTCAGTGTTTGCAGCAACCCTTTCAGCATTGAGACTGGTGCCCTCTGGGGACATGCTGGCAGGACTTGCCAAGCACATCCCACTCAAAAGCTGTAAGCCACCTTGAGCCCCATCAGGGAAAATGGCGGGGTATAGATGAATATATAAAAATGAAAATGAAAGCGGTACATACAAGGCTTTGGCCCTATATACCTGAAGTAGTGTGTGTCTCCACCCCCTATTGTTCAACCTGGACACGAGGTACTCCTCCGAGGGCCTTCTGGCGGTTCCCTGCCTGCGAGAAGTGAAGCTACAGGGAACCAGGCAGAGGGCCTACTTGGTAGTGGCACCCGCCCTGTGGAACGCCCTCCCATCAGATGCCAAGGAGATAAAGAACTACAGAACTTTTAGAAGACATCTGAAGGCAGCTCTGTACAGTGGAACCTTGTGTTACAGACAGGATCCGTTCCGGAGGCCCGGAACTGACGCAAGCCGAAGTGCCGCATCTGCGCACACGCGTGGCGCGATTTAGTGTTTCTGCGCATGCATGAGCGGCGAAACCCAGAAGTAACCTGTTCCAGTACTTTCGGTTTGCCGCGGGACACAACACGAAAACACGTAACCTGAAGCTCCTGTAACACGAGGCATGACTGTATAGGGAAGTTTTTTATGGCTGGTGTTTTACTGTGGTTTTATAATTTGTTGGAAGCCACCCAGAGTGGCTGGAGCAATCCAGGTGGGCGGAAAACAAAGAATAAATTATTATAAATTATGTCTGGACTGTGTCCTTGAAATTTGGTAGTGCCTCTGACTTTCCTAAACTGGGCCCCTTTGTTTCTTGTGTGGGTGAAGGAGCCACACAGTTGCTTTGGGGCCAACCTTGCGCTGACTGGAGAGCAGCCCAGGCTGCTCCTTCCACCATTTTACCTGCAGGAGTTCACCAGCTGCCTGCTGGCGCTTCTTCTCCACCTCCCGGAGGACGCACTCGAGGGCAAAGAGTTCGCCGGACAGCTGGGCCATGCGCTCGTCCCTCTTCCACCTGATCTCCATCTCCGCTTGTTTCAGCTGGGCCAGCATGAGCTTCTCTTGCTCCTCCAGGAAGCGGCGCAGCTGCCTGAACTCAAGCAGCGTCTTTTTCCTCTTCGCTTTCGTTTGCTTCTGAAATAAGCAGGCAGGAGGAGGAGAAAAGGAAGCGCCCCCGCAACAAATGCGCCCAGGGAGATCACCCCAGCAGCCCCACCTCCAGCCTACGCCAGCTCCTCACCCCCAATACAGCCGTCCCTTGGATCTCGAACAAATTAGTTGCTGAAACTTTTCGGCTCCCGAACGATCGAAAACCGGAAGTGAGTGTTCCGGTTTTTGATCGTTTGGGAGCCGAAAAGGTTCAGCAACTAATCCGTTGCTGTGAATGTTCCGGTTTTCGAACATTTTTCGGGAAGCTGAATGTCTGATGCAGCTCCCGATTGGCTGCAGGAGCTTCCTGAAGCCAATCAGAAGCCGCGCTTTGGTTTCCGAACGTTTTGGAAGCTGAACGGACTTCCGGAATGGATTCCGTTCGACTTCCGAGATGTACGACTGTACAGATGATTGACAGTTCTAGCAGTCCTTCACTTCTCAATAAGAGCAGCACTTACAAGCAAGACTTCGCTTTCCCTTTTTGTGTCTGCTTTATATGACAGAACTTTCTCCCTCTCTTTCTTCAGAGTCTCCAGGCAGCTGTAGAGACGATCCTGAAAATAAACAAGGAAATGTTAATTTAATATACGTGCAGGAATTGATTGATGGATTGTTGTCTGAAAACAAATTAAGGTTTGTTTGTTTTTTAAAAACCAAGTATATTATAATGTAAGGTTATTTGTAATGTTCGAGGTTAAACTAGGATTAACTGGGGAATATGATGCAGCACCAAGGAGAAACACTGACACATCCAGTGGGGTATGTGGGAAGTCAGATTCGGCGGGAAATGTTTAATTTGTTTAGATTAAAGATTAAAGATTAAATTTGTTTTAATTTAATTTGTTTCAATTAGTGATCAATTTGAAAAAAATAATGAAAATCAATGAAAAAGATCTGTCCAAAGGAATGAGAAATTCCATTTTGGTCAACTCTTCATTCGCTATATATTGTCAAATCAAAAGCATCACTTAAAAAGACTTGAAGCATAGGCCAATTTAGGGCCATCTTGAATTTTTCAGCTTTCAAATTCTAAGAATGAGGGGTGTTAAAAAGTTTTAACATAACTTGGGGATTCAAAAGTTGTTTTTGTTATTTTTGTTAAATTAATATAATTTGGTTTTTCTTGGTAAGTAATATATGTGTGGCATGGCATGGAAATCATTAGAAATGATTGCCAAGTAATGGCAGTTAAATAATAATAATAATAATAATAATAATAATAATAATAATAATTATTATTATTATTATTATTATTTAGCATTACCTGACATTTTCAGAAGGCAAAATCTGTGGTTTTCTGAAGCAGTTTATGTGCTGCTTCCGCAAACGTAGACTTAACAAGCTAAATGTCGTACAATCACAAAAATAATAGCACACAGCCAAAAACATAATTTTAAGGCCACTCACTATTTTTTTTTATTTTTTTTGCAAAAATTAAGTTTCACCCCCTAAAATGACTAACTGATCACAGCAAAACCTGCAAGATTAGCTTGGGATTTTTTTTCCAGCAAAAGTTAGCAGGAATCAAACATGAGCTATATTTGGCATTCCCAAGAAAATGAAAAGGATGCCATTATCAAGTTATTTCCCACCTTGTACCCTTGAACAGACTCCTCCGGCGGAAGCAGAGAGTGTGTCCAATGTTCTCCGGATTCTCGGCAAAGCGCGCACACCAACCTCTCGTCCTCTTTGCAGAACAGGCTGAGCTTTTCGCTGTGGCTCTCGCAAAGCTCCCTCTTCCCTAGATTCAGTGGCAGGAGTTTAATCCTTTCCACGATATTTGCCAGCTGCCAGTTTGCCCGGAACTTCCCTTTCTGGAGGATGGCGCTACAGACGGGGCACCTCAAGGTCCACAGGACGTTCCAGTTCACCGCGTGCTCCTTGATGCAACCCCAACAGAAGCTGTGGCCGCAGTCAACGCTCACGGGGTCTGTGAAATACTCTTTGCAGAGGGGACACCTGGCTTCCTCGACTATGTAAGTGGACGGCTGAGCTGAGTCCATGGTGGGCAGAGACCCTCGAAGCCCTGTTGTAAGAATTTTAATGTATTTTATTTATATATAATAATTGTTATTAATGTACCAAAACAAATAAGGCCACATGTCTGAAAAACAGCACAGGAAGACAGGCCTCACTCCATTTTGACTCCCAACTGACCAAGTATTTCTTTGTCTCAGGAACAAAGGGGGGGGGTTGCCCCTCCAGCTACTCAGCAGCCCTCTGCCTGAGTGATAATCTCTGGCATCCTGATATCTGAGTGTCAGACAAAAAGGTGTGATTAACTTGGCTGGGATATAGGGAAATAAATGTAAATATCTTTTGTTTCACTTGATGGGTTTTTGGTGGAGTGCAAGAGGCATGGGGACAGGATCCAAGATGCTCAGATCGTTGCTACCAGACCCTCCCAATTTGTGATGTAATTCTAATGTATGGAGGGGTGGTCTTGAGCTGGAGGGGGGCAATTTCAAAAAGTCTATATAGGAGCTTGCGTGCCTTTGTTCGGGGTCTTTTGCTTGCAAGACACCCTGCTGCAGCAGTTCTAATAAAGGGCTGCCGCCTTGCCTTGGGAGATTCTGTATTGTCTCTATTTTATTCATAAGTGCTCTTGAGAGGAGGGGAGCCCTACTAAGGCTCTCCCCCGGGTTTGTGGACTCCCTTCTGGGGTTGAACCTAATTTTTATTACAAAGCCCTGTTGCTAAAGGACGTAGCTTGTGGGACCTGTTAAGCAATGGACTACAGAAGGACGGGGTATCTCTTGTGGGATAATCCTGTCTCCCATCCAGCCACTACAAAGCCTCTAATTCTGCATGTTATTTCTTTGTCAGTTTTATTTGCAACCTGTTCCTCATTGTTCACGCAAACCAAGAGCAAGGGACAATATTAAAATGCAATGAAATAATATTTAGTTTAAATACAACTACATCTCACAACATATATGGAGCAGAATGGCAAATGATGCCTCTCTACATCCCTAGCGGCCTCTCAAAATGCACATCATCTCTCAAGATATACCTCAGGTCACCCTCTCTCCTTTCTTGCAGATTTGATGCATGTTTCCTCCTGTTGTTCCCTAGATATATGGGTAAGGGGTAAAGGTAAAGGGACCCCTGACCATTAGGTCCAGTCGTGGACAACTCTGGAGTTGCAGCACTCATCTCGCTTTATTGGCTGAGGGAGCCAGTGTACAGCTTCTGGGTCATGTGGCCAGCATGACTAAGCCGCTTCTGGCGAACCAGAGCAGTGCACGGAAATGCCGTTTACCTTCCCGCCAGAGCGGTACCTGTTTATCTACTTGCACTTCGATGTGCTTTCAAACTGCTGGGTTGGCAGGAGCAAGGATCGAGAAATGGGAGCTCACCCTGTTGCAGGGATTCGAACCGCAAAATTCTGATCGGCAAGCCCTAGGCTCTGTGGTTTAACCCACAGCGCCACCCGTGTCCCACTTATATGGGTAGCAAAGCTATTAAACAGGTGAAGAGCTCCAAGCACAGGAAATGGGGCCTGTGAATGGCCATTGACTATGCTATCTGGGGCTGATGAAGTTTCTGATGGTAAGAGCAGTTCCGACAGTAAAATGATCTCCATCAGAAGGTGGTGGACTCTCCTTCCTTGGAGGTTCTTAAGCAGCGGTTGGAGAGCCATCTGTCATGGATGCTTTGGTTGAGATTCTTGTACTGCAGGGGGTTGGACTACATGACCCCATTCTACGATTCTATCCTGAAGGCAGTTTAGGGAAGTTTTTAAACTAAGATCTTGGCCACTGGTCCCATCACCTCCTGGCAAATAGAAGGGGAAGAAATGGAGGCAGTGAGAGATTTCACTTTCTTGGGTTCCATGATCACTGCAGATGGTGACAGCAGTCACGAAATTAGAAGACGCCTGCTTCTTGGGAGAAAAGCAATGACAAACCTAGACAGCATCTTAAAAAGCAGAGACATCACCTTGCCGACAAAGGTCCATATAGTTAAAGCTATGGTTTTCCCAGTAGTAATGTATGGAAGTGAGAGCTGGACCATAAAGAAGGCTGATTCGCCGAAGAATTGATGCTTTTGAATTATGGTGCTGGAGGAGACTCTTGAGAGTCCCATGGACTGCAAGAAGATCAAACCTATCCATTCTTAAAGAAATCAGCCCTGAGTGCTCACTAGAAGGACAGATCCTGAAGCTGAGGCTCCAGTACTTTGGCCACCTCATGAGAAGAGAAGACTCCCTGGAAAAGACCCTGATGTTGGGAAAGATGGAGGGCACAAGGAGAAGGGGACGACAGAGGATGAGATGGTTGGACAGTGTTCTCGAAGCTACTAACATGAGTTTGGCCAAACTGCGAGAGGCAGTGAAGGATAGGCGTGCCTGGCGTGCTCTGGTCCATGGGGTCACGAAGAGTCGGACATGACTGAACGACTGAACAATTTTAAATGTATTTTAATATTTGATGGAAGCCACCCAGAGTGGCTGGGGAGACCCAGCCAGATGGGCGGGGTACAAATAAATTATTATTATTATTATTATTATTATTATTATCTTTGAAAACTGCGTATCCAGAAATTCAGGGTTAGGGTTTGAGTACCACCTGACTGTAGCAAAAAAAAATCTAAGCTGTTTGCACGAAATATTAAACCAAATATTTAATTAAATATTAAATAAGAAACGTCAGTTGAAAACATTTAACAATAATAAGTCAAGATAGCATAGAGAGGCATGGATAAACAAATATATTTTAAGCGTATTCAGCGAAGGCACCTGCCTGGTGTCAATAGGTTTCACAATGAAAGCTGACCTGGAGATCTCCTGGAACAAATCCACAAGAACTGACTTCCTGCGATAAGGAAGGCAAAGGGGAAAACAGCAGTTGCTTATTAGGCAAATGTCACCTGTCTTCTCAAACAAACCAAGACCAACACTCGGCAGGTAGCTGACAAAGCTTAATCCACCCAGGAAACGAAACAGAATGAATTGCTCAGCAGCAGGTGACTGGAAGTAACCTATGGCCCAGCTGCCTTGGCTTCTTTGCAGAGAATGAGCACACAAAGACCTCTTGTGATCAGCGCTGCTGACCCGCCAATCAGCGTGCAAATCGGGAGTAACCAGCGGCAATTCTCCGCGCGATCCTAACCCCACTTACCTGGGTAGACACAACAAAATAAAAAATTAAAAAATTCCTTCCAGCAGCACCTTAGAGACCAACTAAGTTTGTTCTTGGTATGAGCTTTCGTGTGCATGCACACTTCTTCAGATACCCGAAAGCTCATACCAAGAACAAAGTTAGTTGGTCTCTAAGGTGCTATTGGAAGGATTTTTTTTTAATTATTATTTTTTGACTAGGGCAGACCAACACGGCTACCTACCTGTAACTGGCTAGACACAGTTAAGATCCCACAGCTGAGCGTCCCTCTTCTCTCAAAGAAGGGCAGGGTAGCGGTTCTGTCGTATCCCCGCCCTGCCCTGGGGTACCAAGAGAGGCGTTTACAACCCATACGAATACATCTTGGCAGCGGTGTTAACCAGAGTCACAGAATCGTAGAGCTGGAAGGGATCCAGAGGGCCATCTAGTCCAACCCCCTGCAGGGATTCGCTCAGCTTCTCTGCAACACCCGACGTGGGATCTGATTTCCACTTTCAAGCGCGCGGAGACTCTCGCCGGATGTATCCCAGAATCGAAGCGTTGGAAGGGACCCCGAGGGTCATCTAGCCCAACCCCCTGCAATGCAGGAATCCCCTCTAAAGTATCCTTGGCAGAACCAGTACTGTCGAACCAGTACTGTCGTGTGATTTGATAAATAAGGCAGCTTCGTGGGTGCCTGCTCTTGGGCTACAAGAGACACGTTCTCCGACCTGCAGATCCCCCCGCCTCCCGCCCCTGTTGTCTCTCTCCAGATCTCTCGGATCGGCCGCAGCTCCTGCTTCCTCAATTCTCTGCACGCAGCCCTCGCTTGCACTCCGCCCCTGGACCAATATCCTCCGGTTAACCCCGTTCCTAGCACTACCTCCCGAAACAGGAGAAGGCGTGTATCATGTCAAGGGCTCTTGTTTTGTCCATGGAATCGGAGAGTTGTAGAGCTGGGAGGGTCCCCAGGGTCATCTAGTCCAACCCCCTGCAACACAGGAATCTTTTGCCCGATATGGGGCTCGAACCCACGACCCTTACTGCCTTTGCACCCCAAGGAGCTTGATCAAGATGTGGCATGCATGCTTCTCTCCCTCTGTCTTCTTATTTCCCGCAACAGCCCGCGAGGTCGGCTCAGCTGAGAGACTGTGGCTGGCCTCAAAGTCGCCTAGTTTGAGTGGGGTTTTGAACCCTGGTATGCCGGGTCCATCAACTCTTAAGCCACTGCACTAGGCTGGCCGGCTTAAGTATTTGAAGCCCCCCACTCATCTGCAACCATAATTTACTGTGTTGTTCAGGTACTGGGCAGTTCTAGACAGGGAGAAACGCTTTAGACTTGCTGGATCAGACCAAAATCCAGCAAATTGTCCCTGAAAACCTGAAGGTGAAGGGACCCCCCCCCCCCGCCGTTACAATCCAAGTGACAAGGGAAAGGAGCTGGCTCTGCTTTTTGGTGAGTTTGTGGTGTCTACGGCTGTCTTTTAAAAATAGAGAAAGGGGGGGGGAGACGTTACTGAGGTTAGGGAAAAGCGAGGTCAGCCTGCCCATGAGGCAAGGTGAGGCAGTCACCTCAGGTGGCAGATCCGTCCTCCTCCACACACCTGCCTGCCTTCACCATGCTTGGTAATATCCCAGAGATGGCTTTCTTTGCTGCAGCCCCTACATTGTGGAATCCCCTCCCCTGAGAGTGATGCATATTTATTTATTTCATTTATATTCCACTTCTTCGCCCAAGCTCAAGGTAGCAGGCGTGGCTCTCCCCATCCTCAACTGAATCCCAACAGCAGCCTTGCAAGTTAGGCCTCCCAGGAGGTCGCCCTGTGAACTTTGTGGTGGACTGCGAGTTTGAACCCTGGCCTCTCGGGTCACTGCAATTGGAAGCAGAAATGTAAATTCACCCTAAGAAATTGCTCAGCAGCTGAACCCATCATTAAGGATAATGGTATAATTTCCAGAGTTGGGAATGTTAAATCACCATATACTTTTAACGTGGGCTCTCCCCCTCCCGGCAGTAGCTCTCATGTGATTGGCTGGCTGTGACTCACATGAGAGGCATTCCATTCTGTTGTGACTGTTATTCCAGTAACTGTCGTTTTTTAAAATAACTGCTTTCTCTGTGTGTATGTGAGAGAGACTGGCTGCTGAGGGGCAATGTTGTGTCACTGATCCGTCTGATGTGAAACAGACGGAGGAAGATCCCAAATCATTAATAGGGAGAAACCTGTACAGGAGCTCTTTGTAAGGAACAAAGAGAATACTGCTGAGGTGAAAGTAAAACTCTGGTGCAAGTCTCAACGGTTATGTTCTTAAGTCTAAGTAAGAAGACTTCAGTCTACAATTCAAGTGGGGACATACCCATGTTTGAATAAGCATGAGATTGTAAATATGTTCTTCTCATATGTTCATGAAAGCAAAGTTCTTCTGAATATTCTGGACACCGTATAGTCTTTACAAAGAAGCTACCAATCACCTAGAAGAGTTATTTAGCTTCTTAGATGTAAGCTACTCTGTTACTTTGGAAATCATCAAAATTTGTGGAATCCCCTCCCCTGACACGTGACACATGCATATTTATTTATTTATTTTATATCCAATCTCTATTTATCTCCCTGTGATCATGCGGTTCCTTGGAGGAAGGGGTGTGTGCAGTATCTGCGGCTGCTGTTTCTCGGAGTCTGAAATGAAACACGAGCAATAGGAAGCAAAACCTTTAATAAAATTAAACACCTGAAACACATGAAATAAACCCCAATGTCTGCTGATATATACAAAATATAGAAGCAGAAGTGCTCCTTAAAAATCTAGAGATGGAACTGCCCAATCCTTAACTACCAATTATACCATAAATGGAAATGTCTCACCATCCCCTAGAATTTGCTCTGTCCTCTCACTATAACTGATTTAGCAGGCTGTTCATTTCCAGAGGGGACGCAGATGTAGAAAACTACCTCAGTGACTCTGAACAGAATGGAAGACTGACTTTTTAGTTTTTGCATTTCGGGATCTGCCTCAAGAGATTAATGTTCTCTCCAAAAGAAGTCAGATTTGCAGACGAGCGATTGGCTGGCACTTGTGTCAGTCATGATACACCTTCCCATTTTCAGGCCGGTGACGTGGATGGTAATGATTGGGTGACTCTTGTGTCAGTTAGGACACCAACCTGTTGGCCCTCCCTACCCTCCAGTCATGCTCACTACAAGAGTCAGTGCAGGAGCTAAGCAAGCAATTTAAAAATACTAATTTTAAAAATCCTGTTTTGATGTAAGTCTTATGTCTGTGTTGTCCTCCCTTAGTCAGAGAGGGTCAGGTGGGCTTTACGGGGCACCCAAAATAAGGGCAGGAGGGTCTCTCCTGAGAAGGGGGCTGCTGAGAATGTGTAGAGGAGGGCTGCCCTATCTGCATCGTAAAAGGACACCCGTCCCCCTTCACAGTTCAGGGTCACTCGGATCCTCTCAGGCTCCTTGCTCAGGGTCATGGCAGGGTGGGAGGAGGCCTTGTATTCTCCTGCCCACTTCCCCAGACCCCAGATCCCTTCCTCAGGACCAAACGTGATCTGACCCTTCCTCTTCACAGATTTCCTGGCCACCCCCACAGCCCAGCCCACCTCACCCTCCACAACGACCTCCCAGAAATGTCTTCCTCCTGTGAACCCCTCGGATCCCAGCACATAGGGATGCTTGTTGAATCTCTCGCAATTGTTGGACAGATCTTGATCCTCATCGCCAAATCTCACTCTCTTACGATCCTCAGACAGGATGAGGCGGGGATGGGCTGTGTCTGGATCCAGAGTTACGTTTTCTGTGGAAGCAGATGAGGAAAGGGAAGACAAGCCGGGAGACTGCATTTGGAAACGAGATGCTTCCGTTCGTTAAAAATAACAATCCACAGAGTGTTTGTTGTGGGGGAGGAAGGGAAAGGAGAATTTACACTGGGATATCAAATCCAAACTCTTCTTCTTCTTGTTAGTTTTCCAGAGAGCTTCACATGTGCGGTCTCATTATAAACCTTACAAAGAACCTTAAGGCAAGTCCGTATTATTATCCCCATTTTTCAGATAGGAGGAGTGAGGGTGACACAGAGCAGCTTGTCTAAGGCCAATCGGTGAGTAGGTGGCAAAGGGGAGATTCAAAGCAGGGAGTCCCTGATTCGCAGCTCAATCTTTTCAGCCAACATTCCAACAAAGACCTCGCTTGAAACCTCAGGAAAACTGGCAACGAAAGATATCCTCCTTGTGACCATGACCCAGGTTTCAACTGTTCATGTAAAATACTTTCTAACCTGCCATTTGAGGCAGTTCACAAAAAAATACAACAGAGCTATTTCTGTGCTTTCCCACTTATGAAAATGTGGGATGGTGGATTACTTAGGATCTCTCGACACTCCCCAAGTGAAGTGGCCAGTCTGAGTCTCAGAAAGCTCCTGTTTGGGTGATTAGCCCCCAGCTTATGTGGCTGGGCGTGGACATTTTATTGCCAAAATCCAGTTATGGAGGGACTTCCACTTGGGGAGCAAGTTTTGATGTTTCCCTTTTCTGCACCTTTTCCAAATGTTGGAATATCCCTTTTGTTGGTGCCCAGCGCTAGGCCAGGCCGAACTTCTGCCTCCACATCCCATCTCCCCCATGTTGGGAGACTGGGGGTGTGGGCAGGGGAGGGTTAATAGAGCCCAAAGTGTCTGCCTTCATAGTCCTGGCAAAGTGTCTGCATGCATGGTTTTTCTTAGAGAGCGACCAGGCTTTATGATTATGGAATACCTGGAAGACCCTGAGACAGGGAATGTTTCCCCTGCGCTTGATAATGTCATCCCAATGTCTGGGCATGAAGAAAAACTGGAACTTGAGTGAGAGACATAAAGACCTGAATTTGGGCTGTGTAAATTTACAGCATTTTGAGATGCTGGCTGCCTCTTCCTGGAGGTCTGACGCAGACTTGGCTGCTGGAGCATTTAAGCAGTGAATTCCCACGTATATTGGTAAATGAATTTAAAGGCCCCCCATTGAGTTAAAGAGATTCAAAGGAAACCACTGGACTGAACTGTGCAAAAACGCTTGTGAAGGATAAATCCTTGGAACTTCTCTTTCCCACAGTGATGTGGGGTGATTGTGCAGTTAAAATATATAGGTTCTTCTGAACAGCGAGAAGCCTGCAAAGGCAGACAGGGAGCACATTTTGGGAATAGAGCCCCACTTTGTCCAGCGGCCTCGTCTTTTGAGAGGCGGATCTCCTCTCCTCTGGAAATATGGGCCACCATCAGACCCCAAAATAACATACCTTGCTGCAGCTGAAATCCAGATCCCAGAGTGTCTGTGGAAGAAAGAAAGAATACTGCTATCCTCACAATATTGCAGCATGCTATAAGTGAGGGCAAGGATGATGTGTTGGTGCCAAGGTTCAGCCCTAACCAACCCTAAAACATCACATTTTCTCAGTGAGAGAGCAGGCCCTCCACCCAGAATGTCCCCCCTCCCCAATCTCCAGCATCCATGATGAGCTTTCAGATTCAGGCAACCCAGGCCCAGAGGCCTCAACGCCAGTTGCTTTTTTACAGCAAACCAAAAAGAAGTGACAGGGTTCCACTGCCCAGCTACCATCAGAATCACAGAACTGTAGATATGGGACCCCAAGGACTCATCTAGTCCAACCCCCTACAATGCAGGAATCCTGCCTTCAGCCGTCCCTAGGTGGGACTAGAACCACCCACCTTCTGGTTGACAGCCAAGACACATTGACTTTTATTGCACCACCTGAGATTTGTGCTTGGGAAATGTGAGACTTGGGAAATGCATGAGATGATATCTCAGCACCCTGAGAAGGAATTTTATGATAATGTAAGCAATGGTTGATTAAAGAAGTATAATACTAAGATATAATTTAGAAAGCCATGTGGAGGGATTGAGGGAAGTCATGGCTTTGTAAGCCAAAATGGAAAATGTATGAAAATGTTTGTTTTAATTTTATATTGTAGTAGTATAGTGTAAAAAAATAAAAAATATATTAAAAAAAAGAGATGATATCTCAGCACCCATGCAGATCCAAGGCCTGGATGAGGCCTAGGGAAAGGACGGAGCCTCCAGCTCATGAGCATAGGGGCTAAGTGATTTGAGAAGTCCCCTCTTTGGCGGGGGAATAAATTCAGACCCCCATGCAGAGTGGATTTTTGCTGTTTTTGCTGTTTCCCAGAGACGTCTGCTGCCATTCTGGGAGGGCGGGCTGTTCTTTAGCAGTGCCCACTGCCTGTGGCAGGGAATGGCCATGGCTTCATAGAAATCACCAGCTTTACACACACAAGGTCTCAGATTCAATCCCTGGAATCTCCAGGAAGGGATGGGAGAATCCCAGAGTGGCTGCCAGCCAGTGTAGACACTGAATGAGTTGGAGCAATGGCCTGACTCAGCCTGAGCCAGGTTCCTTTGCCGATTCAGATGGCAGATGCCGAGGTACTAATAGGTATAAATGAGCAGATTCAGTTTTGTAGAAGGGAGTTTTGACCAGAGCCCTTTTCCATAATGGAAGATAATTGCCTTTTCTTTTCGCACTCAGCTCTTCCATTTTCCTGGCACTGCTAATATTACAAGCAACCTGGAGCCTCTTATGAACATTTTTTTCTTAAATGCTCACTATGAACCATGGAAGCCATTCTTGGTACCTCTGAACTGCTTCATGACACCCTCCAGAAAGGGATTTATATCGCAGAAGTCCCAGATCTTCCACTTCAGGGCAGGAGGAAAAGCCACAGGAGGATCCTCTAAGTTCTCCTTTGCCTGAGATCTGGGAGGAGAAGAACAAAGTCAAGCCAACATCCTTCTAACGCAAAGAGCTTTCCGAAAAGCCAGGTGCCTCATCTTGATGTCCGCTCATCTCCACATTAGGGATACATCATGGTGAGCTGAGATCAGGGTTTTTAGCACATGATGAAAAGCAGCATGCAGGTGTCTTGCAGATCTACAGTAGAACCTTGGTTTCAGAACGTAATCCATTCTGGGAGTCCATTCGACTCCCGAAATGGTTCAGGAACCAAGGCGCGGCTTCCAATCGGCTGCAGGAGCTTCCTACAGCAAATCAGAAGCCGCACCAGACGTTTGGCTTCCCAAAAACATTTAATAATAATAATAATAATAATAATTAATTTATTTATACCCCGCCCATCTGGCTGGGTCTCCCCGGCCACTCTGGGCGGCCTCCAACAAATATTAAAATACAATACAAAGTCACAAATTAAAAACTTCCCTAAACAGGGCTGCCTTCAGGTATTTTCTAAATGACAGGTAGTTGTTTATCTCTTTGACCTCTGATGGGAGGGTGTTCCACAGGGCGGGCGCCACTACCGAGAAGGCCCTCTGCCTGGTTCCCTGTAGCTTTGCTTCTCGCAGTGAGGGAACCGCCAGAAGGCCCTCGGCGTTGGATCTCAGTGTCCGGGCTGAACGATGGGGGTGGAGACGCTCCTTCAGGTATACAGGACCGAGGCCGTTTAGGGCTTTAAAGGTCAGCACCAACACTTTGAATTGTGCTCGGAAACGTACTGGGAGCCAATGCAGATCTCTCAGGACCGGTGTTATGTGGTCCCGGCGGCCACTCCCAGTCACCAGTCTAGCTGCCACATTCTGGATTAATTGCAGTTTCCGGGTCACCTTCAAAGGTAGCCCCACGTAGAGCGCATTGCAGTAGTCCAAGCGGGAGATAACCAGAGCATGCACCACTCTGGTGAGACAGTCCGTGGGCAGGTAGGGTCTCAGCCTGCATACCAGATGGAGCTGGTAAACAGCCGCCCTGGACACAGAATTAACCTGCGCCTCCATGGACAGCTGTGAGTCCAAAATGACTCCCAGGCTGCGCACCTGGTCCTTCAGGGGCACAGTTACCCCATTCAGGACCAGGGAGTCCCCCACACCCGCCCGCCTCCTGTCCCCCAAAAACAGTACTTCTGTCTTGTCAGGATTCAACCTCAATCTGTTAGCCGCCATCCATCCTCCAACAGCCTCCAGGCACTCACACAATCACTTCCGATTTTTGATAGTTTGGGAGCCAAGGTTCCACTGTACTGTACAAATTATGATGCAGCCCCAAAAGCAAGGACTTATTATCTATAGAAGCCAATGGGTTATTGTCAGGGATTGCCCGGCTCCTCGCGAGGAGAGGGTGAGGGGAGATCCTACTCGGGAGGAGAGCCGGGGCAAAGGTCCTGCTCAGGAAGAAAGCAGGGATAGAAGTCCTCCTCGGGAAGAGGACTGGGAGAGCAGCTCTTCGTGAGAGGAGGGCTCTCTATGTTACAGGGAACCCCAGCCGCTTCTGTCGGCGGACTCCTCCTCCTCCTCTAGCCTTTCGCCTGAGCTCTCTCCAAAGGAGGGGGAGCTGCAGAGGCTTGGAGACTTTGGGCAAAGATCCAGCACCGCCAGCCAGAGAGGGGTTGAGGGAGAATTGCCGCTTCTGGCGCCAGCACAGCATCGGGGGGGTCAGGAGGCACCGCAGACATCGTTTTAGGGTGCCAAGACTTTGGTGTTGGGCGGGAAACCGGAGAGGGGCACTTCCGGATTCTGCAAGTGACTGAGCGGTCATGTTTTGAACTAGCTCTACACTGTAAATAGTAATCTATATATATATAAATGTTCCCATTGTGTGCGCGGCGGACACCAATGTTCTCCGTAACCGCTGGACCAAAGTGCATCAAATTAGTACAAAGCATAACATGACCATCAAGGAAGGATCTGGCATCATAAAAATTAAAAAAAAACCCACACCTGTCATGCCTAAAATATAGAATAAAGGCAAAAAAAATTGGCGCACGCATTAGACATCACCAGAAAAACAGCGCCCTCTAGCGACGGCTATACTGGTACTGCAGGTACAAAAGCTAGACCTTGGCTCCACAATTTGATGTCATACCTGGTACTGCAGCTAATACAGCTTCCCCCTGGCAGAGCTCCGTCGGCCATTTGCAATATCACAAACTGGTAATTGAAAAGGGGGGGCCGAAAATAGGGTAATTGAAAACGGGGTGGGGGGTGCCGCAAAGAGCATAATTGAAAAGGGGGTGCCAAAAAGAGGGTAATTGAAAAAGGGGGCCAAAAAGAGGGTAATTGAAAACGGGGAGGTGCCGCAAACTAAATCAATACAATCATTAAAAAAAAAAACCATTAAAAAACCCCACAGCAACACGTGGCCGGGTCAGCTAGTGCACAATAAATAGTCTTAGCTACTGAAGGCTCTGTCGTTACTCATGAGCGACACTTGGGAAGATCCTGACAGTTATGCTACAACATAAAAATAGATATTATTTCATTTTCTGGAAGTGAATGAAAAATAGGGCCTCTAGACACTGAGGACTAGAATAATTTAACGTGAACCATTTTAAAAGAGAGAACAGGGGGGAAAGTAACAGTTTTTCCACAAGTGCAATGAGTTTTCCGACCAACGTGAAGCGCTTTTTGTTTGCTTACCTCTGCAAGAAGCTTCCAATGTCCTAGAAGGAAAGAAGAGATATGAATTCAGCAGAGGAAATTCAGAGCGACAGAAGGAGGGAGAGAAGGACAGGGTGGGGAAAGAGAGAGGATTATTCTCTCGATACTTTTATACTGATTATGAGCTGGCCCAGGAAGACAGAACCTTTTGCTTTTTCATTAACCTTTAAACAAAAACAAGATTAAGGAGAATGCCAAGAAAGTCCATCCCATCTGTGAACTGGCAAGCAAGAAGTGCTTTGCTGGATCAAACCAAAGGGCCCTCGGACTCCCACAACCAGTTAGTTAGGAAGCTCAGAAGCAAGAACAGGCCTGACCTGCAGGAGTTCACTTGCTGGTTCCTGAAGCTTCTTCTCCATCTCAAGGATGAGGCTGTCAAGAGAGGAGAGTTCCCAGCAGAGTCTGGCCAGGTGCTCCTGCCTTTTCTTGGTGATCTCCTTCTCCACCTCTTCCATCTGGGATAGAAGACGCTTTTCTTGTGCTTCCAAAAACTGGTGCAGACGTCTGAACTCAGCCACTGTCTTTTCCACCTCTGCTTCCATTTGATTCTGCAACAAGTAGGCAGAAAAATAAGGACAGCTAGCCAACAGCAGGACTGAATGTAGCCCGACTTTGCAGCCTCAGGTCAGCTAAGAGAATTCCCTCAAAAGGGCTCTTTTGACATTTCGGAGACATCACACCAGTGTTCACAAAACCTTGCATACACCCATCCACCACTTAGGAATGCTGTTTTGTGAACTTTTTTTCTGTGGGAGTTCTGGCCACTCCAAATAGTAGAAAAAACATATATTTCTGCATTTCATTTTTCCAGATATTGATTCTTGGTTACAGGTCTGTTATAGAACTGGTGGTGGTTTGGATGATATCTCATAATTTGTTGGAAGCCACCCAGAGTGGCTGGGGTATAAACAAAATATTATCGGGGTGTGTGTGTGTTGTCCTCTTCCAAGTCTATGTTTTTATAACATAATATGGGGGGGTCTCTAGTAGAAGGAACTCTTGAAGTGATTAATCTCATGACTGTTTAGTTAATAGCCCCAGCCCAGCCTGTTAAGCATTCTTTTTACATGTTTAAGGAGTTGGTAAAGTATGGGTATGCTATCATGAAAACAACTACCATATTTTTCGCTCCATAAGACGCACTTTTATCCTCCTAAAAAGTAAGGGGAAATATCTGTGTGTCTTATGAAGCGAATGGTGGTCCCTGGAGCCGAATTGCCCAGGGGCCAAAAGCAGATCGTGCTTTTTTTTTTTTACAAAGAGAAAAGGGGGTGTTGAAAGGACCCCGCTCAGCAGCTGATCAGCAAGAGATCGGGAGAGAGATAAGAGTCCCGGCTCCCTTTCGGCCCGCCCCCTTGCCCAGGCCTCCATTGTTGAATGTGCTGCAGAGGGAGGTTGTTTGTTTCCCCAGAGACATGTGACTGGCTGATTAGATTATCTGTCTGGAAACTGTAGAAACGGCTCCCTTTCCTTAAGAAGCTGCAGAAATGTGAGTTGAACCCCATAAAAACGGGGCTTTTCCCTCCTTTGCAAAAGAAGCTTTGCTTTTCCCCCTTTGCAAAAAAGCTGCACAAATCTGAGCTGATCCTCAAAAAAACAGGGCTTTTCCCTTTGCAAAAAAAGCTGCAAAACTTTGAGCTGATCCTCAAAAAAACAGGGCTTTTCCCTTTGCAAAAAAAGCTGCAAAACTTTGAGCTGATCCTCAAAAAAACAGGGCTTTTAGAGGAGGAAAACCAGAAAAATTTTTTTTTTCTTGTTTCCTCCTCTAAAAATGAGGTGTGCCCTATGGAGCGAAAAATACGGTAGCTAGTGATTCCAGGATGGGGCAGGCCCTCCGCCTCCCTCACCTGACCTGGAAGGCATATCATCCTAGGGGAAAGATAACAACAGGCCAGGTGGGAATTTGGGAGATGTCTGCCTTGCTTTTTTTGTGCTGAAACTAAAGCTACAAATCTGGGGACCCCCTTGAAACTTAAGAGGGGAGCAAGATCCATTGGTGCTGTGACCATGAGCCCTTCTATCTTATGCTCAGCCTATAGATGTGTAAATAAAACCATGTATCACAAATACCAAAGGGGAAAAAAATCAAACTGAACTGGAGGTAAGTGCTTTCACCGCTCAGAGAGTGGGGTGCTTGTAACAATACTTTCCCGCTTTCCCAGGGATGTTGACACTTACGAGCAGGTATTGGCTTTCCTTTTCAGTGTCCATTTTAAATGCCACGATCTTCTCTCTCTCCTTCCTAAGATGGCCTAAGCATCTACAGATCTGGTTCTGAAGAGAAAACAAAATTCCAGTCTGGTTCTATTTTCTTTTCCTGCTGAGTTTTAGGATGCATGCAAGAAAGAAAGAAAGAAAGAAAGAGGGAAGTTGAACAATATGGCTGTCCTGTGTTCCAGGGTCTTTTGTGGAGATTCCCAGTCTGGCTTATTTATCCCAGTGGATTGAATAAGACAACCAGATCCAATATGGCAGGGGTCAGCAACCTTTTCCAGCCGTGGGCCAGTCCACCGTTCCTCAGACCATATGGTGGGCCGGACTATATTTTGAAAAAAAAAATATGAACGGAATTCCTATGGCCAACAAATAACCCAGAGATGCATTTTAAATAAAAGCACACATTCTACTCATGTAAAAACACCAGGCAGGCCCCACAAATAACCCAGAGATGCATTTTAAATAAAAGGACACATTCTAGTCATGTAAAAACACACCGATTCCCAGACTGTCTGTGGGGCAGATTGAGAAGGTGATTCGGCTGCATCCGGCCCACGGGCCTTAGGTTGCCTACCCATGCAATATGGGTTTAACATAACTCCCTCCATCCCCCTTGAGAGACTGCTTCAGGCCAACTCAAGCTCCAGGTTTTGAAGCAGAGAAAAGTGTGTGTGTGTTTGTGTTTTGGGGGGGTCTTCCTCCTTGGAGGAAAGCAGGGACATTTGCAAATTGAATCATAATAAATTATACACATTTCCTACCATTTTCGCTCTCTCGTGTCACCCAGCCCTGCCCTCCCCTCCCCGATCAAGACCCATTGCCGTTTCCTACCATGTACTCCTGGGACGCCTCCTCTAGAGGAACCGCCTCGTGGCTTTTGTGCTCCTTGGATCTTTCACACACCAGGCAGATGGGGCTTTCGTCGTCCTTGCAGAAGAGCTTCAGGGGCTCCTGGTGCTTCTCGCAGACTCTTTCCTTCCCTTCCACCCGCTTTCTTCCATAGAAATCCCCATGGAGCATCTTGGCTTTCTCTGCAACATTTGCCAGCGACCGATTGGGGATGAGGTTCCTGGGCTGAACCGTGTTCCTGCACTCAGGGCACGAAGCCTCTCCTTCGGATTTCCCCCAATACTGGGTCAGGCAGGCTCGGCAGAAGTTGTGCCCGCACTCCGGGATGATCACTGGATCCTTGAAGTACTCCAGGCAGATGGAGCAAGTGGCTTCCTCGAAGACATCTTGCACGGGACCCCCAGAAACAGCCATGGCCGCTGCTTCTGTCTGGAAGAGAGAGTTGGTTTCGTTTTCTTTCTTGTCTGCCACCAACTGGGCGTGTTTCCTTTGCAGGAAGGAGGTGACGCAAGATCTCTCCTGAGTCTCTTAAAAAAAAAAAAAGACAATAGGGAAATCGTTCGTGGCTGGCTGCCCATTTAGGCAGGCATTTCCCGATGACAGCTGAAGATAAGTGGATTTTTTGGTATTGTTATGAGCTTCACAACATCCTCAAATCCCACTGAAAGTCAGTGAATGAATCTGAACCTCTTAAGCTCCTCCCCTTGCGCGCATGCGCTCTCTCTCTGTATACATTCAAAACAGCATAATTAGCAGGCGACTAAAATACTGTATCATCTTAAAGATGTCAAAAGAAAACATTGCAAAGGTCAATTACAGAGCGCATTTAATGCAGCGAAGTTAACGAAAAATGTAAACATTTCAAAAGAAAGCCTTACTAAAGGAAGTCAAATATGAAATGCACATTTAAAGCAGCGTGATTAGCAATAAAATGAAATATTAATCTAGAGCATGCCTGCTGTTGTTGCTGCCAATCCTGCCCATGGGGGTTCCTGGCAGGCAGTGGCTGTGGAAGCTCAGGCTAAACGACTTGAGACTGCGCTAAGAGACATCCAAGATCCCTGCCCTTTCTTAAAATCATAGAACTGTAGAGTTGGGAGGGATCCTGTGGGTCATCTAGTTCAACCCCCTGTAGTGCAGGAATCTCAACTAAAGCATCCAGGACTCCAGGGCCAGGTGGGAAAAGGCCTGCAAGACAGGGAACAGCAGGTCTTCCAGGACTCACAGCCAAGGTGGTCTCTTGAGGAACAGAGTGCCTCTGAGCATGTGATCAGCACCAGAGCCAAGCTCAAGAGATGCACCCATTAATCCACTCCTAGTTTCTTCACTCTAGCAGCTTTTGCAGTGATAGTGAGCTCTTGAGTTGTTGCTGTGTTTAAGACAATGGACAGCTAGAAACCACTGGTGATATTCTGCAATCACTGGAGATCTATCAGTAGATTCCAACCTACCTTCGACCCAGCCCTGCCATAAGCATCTTGTGGGAATGTTCAGGGTGGCAGGAGGGGATATACTGTTTATTAATATCCTTCCTAACTTATGTTAGCAAGTTTCTTTACTTAGCATAGTGCATTCCCCTTTACACAGCAGAAAACTAGTTGCAAACTCGTTTGATTTTCTTAAGACAATACACAATTCAATCAGGCTTGTCCAGATTGAAATGTGTTCTAATATTTTCCTGGTGAGACCCCTAAAATAATAATCCCTCCTAAAATAATAAAGACACCACAGTCTTATTCATCACATATAATAAAGTGCAAGTGTCTCTGCGTCCAGTTCCCTGTGTCCGTGGGATTGCGCTACTGCGCATGTGCCCCACAGACAGCCATTGGGACTTGGAGCGCAGAGACTTCGGGCGGCTGGGCGAAACTGTTGAAGCGGCGGGTGTCCGCGGGCACGTGGCGGGTGCGCGCTCGCATGGACTTCCTTCTAAGCGGCAGCAGCCGTTACAAGTGGCGGCGGCCGAGTGATGTCAAGCGAGAGCTGCTCGGTCAGCTCTGCGCGTGTTCCCGATGTTGCTAGGGCAACAGGGATGCTATGCGCAGAGCTGGCTACGTCATGCAGCTCTCGCGTTGCTACAAAAAAACCAAAACGAGGTAAGCTGCATGGTTGTCCACTTTTTTGTACTGGAACAAGTCTGTTTTTAAAAATGTTTGGCCACATATGTTCTAGCGCCCGTTAATTTAACGGGTTTAATGTACTAGTAAGCAATAAAAAGAAAGTTTACTCACTATCAGACAGAGCACAGTGTGATTCCTGAAGGCAGGCTTTAGGCTTAAAGTTACAAACGTATACAAACAGGTTTACCGCATATGTAGGTTGACCTAGTGACTGGAGTTAGCAGTCTGGGAAGTTCGCAGGACGAAAGGAAGATGGAAAAGGAGAGAGAGTGGCAGTTCCTTTTACCAGGTCACATACAAGGAAGGATGCTCCAGGCCAGGAGGAACAGGAAGTTTTGACTGGCTGGACCAAACATTCCGTTGCATGTCCACTCTAGGAAAACAAGGAATGTTGTACTTGACTGCTCTCAGTGGATTGCATCCCACACATCTTGTTGAGCTCCTCTTACATTTTTATAACTCCAAATGCTTTCCACTTGCATTAAAACACTGCTCATAGTTTGTTTATTCAGTGGTGATAGAATCACAGAGGTGGAAGGAACATCAGCAGTCATCTTATCAATGAGGGATCTTTATGGTATGGATTATGTATTCCCGCCCCCCCCCAGCAAAATAAAATAAAATAAAATAAGGAATGTATTGCTTTTCTCTACCTCTACATAAAGAACAGATAGTTTGGGAAAGGTGGTTGGCCAAAGGTTGAGGTAACACAAATCCCATTTAGGGACTCGAAACCCCTCACACTTCCTGTAGAGTGGGAAGGTCTGAGGGATGTGTGGCACATTCAAATGAAGGCCTCTCTCCATGCCAGCCAATGCTGCCTCATCGGCATTCCTGATAGCAAGGGATTTGGGGGGGGGTTCTGCGAGACCCTGGGTAAGAAACATGCTAAGAGGAAGGCACACTTGGCAAACCCTCACCGTGATCAACTCCACCCGGAAACCAATGTCCCCACTGTGGAAGGACGCGTGGATCCAGAATTGGCCTCCATAGTCACTTACGGACTCATTGTTAACTGTGTTTATTGAAGACAATCTTACTCAGCTATGAGTGATCGCCAAAGAAGTCAGCACCTCTCCACTGAGCCTGTCCCACCTCACAGGGTTGCTGGGAGGATTACATGGGATCTCATTCCCTGCCTACATCACTGCAGTTCCTGGAGGCAGGATTATGTGGTATATGAGGCTGTTACACTTTTCTTTTTTATATTTTTATTAAAGATTTCTTAGTGTACAGAAGCACGTGCATTGTCTCTTTTTTCAGGTTGTGTTTTCTACAATTGTTTCATTTGTTGTGTGACAAGTTAGTGTTATATACGTTAGGTTAGAAGAAAGGAGGGGGAGAGGGTTGTCGTAAATAATTGAAGGGGTCCCACAAAATAAGTCCAAGTTCCTTTATCGGAATTGGAACTCTCTGAAGAGAGCAGGAATTGAGGCTCTTCTCGGTCGAGATGCGAAGAACAGAGACCATACCAGAATAATTAAAGCAAAGTGGCTGTAAGCCTGATCTTTTATTAAAATAATGACTGTTGGCAACAGGGTTAGAAAAAACAGAAGACATCAGACGAAGCGCTGTCTAAGTAGGCTGTCAGTTAATTTATTTGCTCCCCAATGCGTACATTTGTGAAGGACGCGCAGGTGTCGGGGAACTCATGCCTTTGGCACGCTTAGGCAGCCATTTTTACATAGTATGGATATGCGACAAAATCGTCAACATGTATGCAAATAAATGAAGTATATTGTTATAGCAGTAAGATAGCAGTAAGTTGAGCTTTTAGAGTCAACGATGCAGCGAAAGAGAATGTAATGGAAGAACAGAAGGGAAACATAGTCTAGGTACATTTGATACAATACATTGTGAATCAAATCATATCAGTGTAGCATATAAGGACACATACAATCGAGGGTACAGTGGTACCCTAGGTTACGTACGCGATCCGTTCCGGGTCGCGGTACATAACACAGGCGTGTGTATCACGAACGCACAAAAAAAAAAATCCCGGAAGAAGAAGAAGAGGAGTTTGGATTTGATACCCCGCTTTTCACTACCCAAAGGAGTCTCAAAGCGGCTAACATTCTCCTTTCCCTTCCTCCCCCACAACAAACACTCTGTGAGGTGAGTGGGGCTGAGAGACTTCAGAGAAGTGTGACTAGCCCAAGGTCACCCAGCAGCTGCATGTGGAGGAGTGGAGACGCGAACCCGGTTCACCAGATTACAAGTCTACCGCTCTTAACCACTACACCACACTGGCAATTTGAGCGCTTCTGTGCATGCGCGAAGTACGCAGAACGCTTCTGTGCATCCGGGGGTTGCGTATGGGTCGCACACCCTCCGGAAACACTTCCGGGTTGCAGGTGTTTGCGACTCGAACATCCGCAACACGGGATGTGCGTAACCTGGGGTACCACTGATGGGTTTATCCATATATCCGGACTCACAACTGCTAGCTGTGAGCACCAATAAACAGATGAAGTTCAGCTCTAGAGGTTTTGAAGTAATCCTTCTTTTATTTATAAGCTAAACATATAGATATATACAGACTATACAGACTGTGTGAGTTTCAGTCACCTAGCAGAGATGAGAACACATTTTACCTCAGAATACTCTCCTCAGAACTGACAGTTAAGAACAGTTAGGAATAACAGTTACCAAGTAAGTTCCTCCCCCTCTCTCTCCACTGAGTCGGGAGATTGACAGAAAGGGAGGGATGAAAATGCGAACAACCACTGTACAGTGGTGCCCTGCTAGATGAATGCCTCGTTATACGAAAAACTCGCTAGACGAACGGCATTCGTCTAGCGGAAGCTGCCCCACAAGACGAAAAAGTCAATGGGGCTGCTTCGCAAGACGAAAAATTTTCGTCTTTTTTTTTTCCGTTTAGCAAAAAAACCGCTAGACGAAAAAATTCGTAGAATGAATTATTTTCGTCTAGCGGGGCACCACTGTATAGTAAAATGGTGAGTAAGCATCAGTATAGCAAATGGGGATACAACGAATATTGGCACATTATTATTCTTATAACAGGGGGAATAGTGAGTGGGGTGGGGTGATGTTTCTATTCTTCCACTTAGTGTATGTGTGGGGTTTTGCATCAGCATTACTTGTGTGGGTTCTCTTACTATTCGCTCATTGTGTTTCCTTGGTGGTGAGAGGCTGTTACACTTTTGAGGTGCAAATGACAAAAGAGCAACAGGAAGCAAAATCTTTAATAAAAGCAAGCATGTCAACACGCGAAAACCCCAACTACGTCCAGACACACAAAAATACAAGCAGAGGTGCTCTCTAAAAATCTATAGATGGATCTGCCCAACTGTTAGCTGCAGATTATTTCAATGGAAATAATTGTATACATAGAAATGTACCACCACCCCCTAGAGTTCCCTAGATCGGCACCATCCTGGCTTCCAGCACCACCTGCAAGGTGAACTTGACCACCTTGGGAAGGTTAGTGAAAGACCTAGGCCAGGGGTAGGCAACCTAAGGCCCGGGGGCCAGATGCGGCCCAATTGCCTTCTCAATCCGGCCCGCGGATGGTCCAGGAATCAGCATGTTTTTACATGAGTAGAATGTGTCCTTTTATTTATTTAAAATGCATCTCTGGGTTATTTGTGGGGCCTGCCTGGTGTTTTTACATGAGTAGAATGTGTGCTTTTATTTAAAATGCATCTCTGGGTTATTTGTGGGGCATAGGAATTTGTTCATCCCCCCCCCAAAAAATATAGTCCAGCCCACCACATGGTCTGAGGGACGGTGGACCAGCCCACGGCTGAAAAAGGTTGCTGACCCCTGACCTAGGCGGACACAAGAATTTCTTTCTTTCATCTGACTTTCATAACCAACCCTGGCCACAGACTCCCGAGGAAACAATGACTGAAGCATGGGACAGGGTCTACGGGCTTTATGACTAGCCCTTCCTAGACACCTGGCCTGAGCAGGACAAGCAGTGAAAGAGCCAGCCAGCCAGCCAGCCACTGTTCTGCAAATATGGCTTCTCCTCGGGGAGGAAGTAACCTCTGAGCTCATTCCTGGGAAGGAGGCAGCATGCATGTGGCAACAGCAGGGGGTTCCCCCGTCTTGCCTGCCTCCACCCTTAAGCAGCCAGGGTTAGATGGCCCTTACTGAACACAGAAAACAAGGGCTGGAGGGTCTCTCCTGAGAAGGAGGCTGCTGAGAACGTGCAGAGGCGGGCTGCCCTATCAGCATCGTAAAAGGCCATCCGCCTCCCTTCACAGTTCAGGGTCACTCGGATCCTCCTGGGCTCCCAACTCAGGGGCAGAACAGTCCGTGAACCGAGACAAGCAGCCCTATATGCGCCTCCCCACTTCCCCAGATCCCAGACCCCTTCTTCGGGACCAGCAGTGATCACCTGCTTCCTCTTGACAGACCTTTTGGCAACCCCCACAGCCCACCCCTCATCGCTCCCCACGGCGACTTCCCAGAAATGCCTGCCTGCTGTGAACACCTCACGACCCAGCACATAATAATAGTTGTTAAATCTCTCAGGTTTGTCGGGCAGAACTTGACGTGCTCCTCCTCGCCTCACACTCTTGCGATCCTCAGACAAGAGGAGCCAGGGATTCGCCGTGTCGGGATCCAAAGTTACATTTTCTGTGGGGGCAGATGAGGAAAGAGAAGACAAACAAGGTCATCTGGGGGACTGACTTTTGTCTAGACACGTAACAGGGGAAAACACTCCCTCTGAAATCAGCAGGACTTCCATGGGCCTCATCCAGGATTGGGATGCTTCCTTTGGTTTATAATAAAGATTCACATGTGTGTGCCATGCTTTCAAGTGTTTAAAGCATTGCACATGCATTATATAATTATAATGTTTACAGCAACTCTGTAAGGCAAACCAGGATTATTATTATCCCCATATTTCAGATGGGAGGATTAAGGCTGAGGGAAAGTGGCTTGTCTAAAGGCTACCCAGTGATCCATAGCTAAAACATTTAGCCAAAATTTCAATGAAGGCCAGGCCAATAAATGGCTGGACTAAGGGCCACAACTTTTATTAAGTGACATGCCTGTGACTTTAACATTCTTAAATACTGGACGATTGTTTTCTCAGTAATAGTAGCCCATTTGTGGGAGGGTCGGCAGGCATCCATGTATACCCTTTCCAACATTTCTCTGATGAAAATAGGGACATCCCATTCTATAATGATAATTTTACTATTTATACCCCACACATCTTATTGGGTTGCCCCAGCCACTCTGGGAAGCTTCCAGCACACATAAAAACATTTCCTATACAGAATTGCCTTCATATATAACTCCATACCCTCCAACGTTTCTCCAATGAAAATAGGGACGTCTTAAGGAAAAGTGGGACATTCCAGGATCAAATCAGAAATCAGGAATGCTTCTCTAAATCATAGATGGCCCTGGAAAATAGGGACACTTGGAGGGTCTGTCCATGTTGTATAGTTTTAGGTACTAGCTGAAAACTTGTCCTTCTATATTGGTTTTTTGATGCCTGGACTATGGGCTGGTTGGCTGTCCCTTCACAGGCCTAATTGGCAGAGTATCATTTTGGTCGGAGAGATTTCTGTCTAAATGGATAAAATTATTGGGAAAGTCCAGAAATGGGGGCATGAGTCCCTCCACCCCACACACTTAGCTAAGGATACCATCTAGGTGTCTTTCCATGAAGAAAAACTGAGGTTTGAGGCAGAGGCAGACGTACAATCCTCTGAGTTTGGGTTCTGTACGCTTACAGCATTTCATGCTGTTGACTGCCTCTTGCTGGAGATCTGATGTGGGGCAGCGGACTTGCCTGCTTGTGTTTAAGCTGTGTGACAACACCCATGCTCAACCTGTCTGTATTGCCTCCTTGAGCAACTTGGGAGATAAAGGGAATATAAATTCAATAAGAAAATGAAGCCAAATGTGGCAATGTGGCACAATGCCATGTGTTTTCAGTGACCTCATTCCAAAGGAAAACCCTTTGGAAATTCTCACTCCCCATAGAAGAGGGGTGAATGTGAAATCTCAGGTGAAAGTTATAGCTCATTGGAAGTGGCAGAAACATGTATGGCAGACATAGAAAGTGCTAGCCAGGACAGAGAAGACATGGACAGAGAAGCCCCAACAGCCTGGTCACTTGGAAAATAAGCCCATCTCTTCCGGGAATTGTGCTTCCAGCCGAACCTGAAATGACATACCTTTTCTCAGCAGGAGTCCTGATCCCAGAGAGTCTAAAGAAGACAAGTAACATTATATCAGAGGTAGGCAACCAGAGGTATCATCCAGATGTTGTGCACTACAAGTCCCATGATCCTTAAGCACCGGCCATGCTGGCTGAGGCTGTTGGGAGTTGTTGTCAAAAAATAACAGGAAGCCACCATATTGGCTATCACAGCATTACAGCTTGGATAAGTCAAGGTAGGGGGGATGTATTAGTGTCAATGTCAATAATAAGGACAAGGTGTCTCCATAGAGGAAAAACTGCCCCCCTCCAACAGATATTTCCATCACCAGCAGCCTTGAGGAGCTGTCAGATCCAGACACCCCTGCCCCAGGGTCTCACTTGCCAGAATTACTGACTGGATCTTGGACACCTCCTGCCCCCCTCTTGGGTGCCCAGGAATTGAATAGACTGCAGCCCAGGCATGAGCTTTGGGGCCCTCCAGCCCTTGGCTAGCAGTATGAGAGGCTGTGAGGTGTATTAAGGCACCTGCATGAATCAAGGCCTGTTAGAGAGATGGGAAGGGGTGAAAAGAAGTTCTTGGTCTGAGCAGCTTCATTGCTGAAACAGCCACTCCAAGCAAGCTCAGCCTTCCTGAACCAGGGGAATGAACTGCAAGTCAGTGCAGACAATACTGAAGCAGATGGAACAATGTTTTCTGACTCTTGCACTGTTAAGCAATGCTGGTAGTTTGCATCACTGCCCTTTCCATAATGAAATAAAATTGCTGCTTTTTCAGTGGGCTGTCACACCTTCCATCTTCCTGGCCCAGCTAATATTACAAGTGACCTGGAGCCTATCATGAACGTTTTTTGTTTTTTTAATGCCCACTATAAAACCATTGAAGCCATTCTTAGCACCTCTGAACTGCTTCATGACACCTTCCAGAAAGGGATTTATATCGCAGAAATCCCAGATCTTCCATTTCAGCGCAGGGGGGAAAGCCACAGGAGGGTTCTCCAACTTCTCCTTTGCCTGAGACCTGATGGAGAAGAATAACATCAACCACCTTCCTTCCAATCAGGGCCGGCCCACCCATGAGGCAAAGTGAGGAGACCGCCTCAGGTGGCAGAATCTAGAAGGGCAGCAGATCCCAGTGTTGATCTTTCTTCCAATCTTGTACCTGATGTAGATCTTCACTCACCCCTTTTTTCCCTGGCAGAGAGGAGAGTGCTGTATTTTGGTTCGCCTCAGGCACCAAAACATCTTGGGCCACTTCTGCTTCCAAGGCAAGCAGCTTTCTGAAAAGCCAGATGTCTCTTCCTGGTGTCTGTTAATCTCCACATCATGGAATGTGAAGATCAGGTTTCAGACATCTTGTAAACACCTATCATTTTACCCAGGCTCTACCTCATCCCCCTGGATTGGACCTTCTTATTACTGAATTCCTGTTATTATGATGCTGCTTTATGGCTGTTACGTATTTTTGCACACCCTTTAGAGATTTCTCAATATTTAGCAGTTTTAGAAATACTTTTAAATAAGATACGATTTAACAAGTTACAGTGGATTCCTAGAGGCAAATATATAGAAGCAAATGTACAAAATATATAGAAGAAATATCTAATTGGTTGGAAGTGAATGAAAAATAGAATCCTTGGACAGTGAGAGATTTTAGGATTGGGCCCATTTAAAATTAAACATTTAAAAAGAGAAAAATAGTGTGTGTATTTATATATATATATAATAAATGTTCCCATTGCGTGCGCGCGCGACACCACCTTGCTCCGTAACCGCTGCACCAAACAGCATCAAATTAGGACAAAGCGTAACATGACCATCGAGGAAGGATCTAGCATAATAAAAATTAAAAAAACCACACCTGTCATGCCTAAAATATAGAATAAAGGCAAAAAAATTGGCGCACACATTACGTGTCACCAGCAACAGAACTGAAGACTCCAACAGCATCCAATAGAAAGGCGGATTGCCTGTTGACGTCATCAGACCTGCGCCAAAAAGAAAACCCCGTCCACCATTTTATAACTGCCATCTGTAAGCACCCAAGGACTTTCTGACACAAACTGCTTAGTGGAAATGTGGAAAAAAGACGGAGCAGGAGGCAGGGCAGTTGCGGAAGAGAGGGGGGAGAAAAAAAATGCGGGAGCAAAATAAGCCGAAGGCTGCCTGAGAGGTCGCAGTGAGTAAGACCGGCTCTGAGGGGATTTTGTCGCTGGGGTGCGTAATTTTGGGACTGGGATGGGGGAGAATGCTCTTTTTAATGGCGTAGAGCATGGGGCCAGTTAATTGTGAGGAGGGGGGTTGTGGGGGGTTGCGCTTTTACAGTAAAAAAAACCAGAGCAAGGCCCGCAGTAGGCCTCCATAAAGTGGCCAGTGCCCTCACTTAAAATGGCCGCCGCAACTTCGCATGATGAACACACACAGTCCCAAGTGATCAATACCACCGGACCGGCCCCTTGCTGACCCCTACTCTACAGGGACAGGGAAGAACGAAAACAGGAGCTTCCAGAATACTTTCGGGGTCAGAATTTTAAAAAGCAAAAAAAACCCACAGCAACGCGACATCATCAGACCTGGCCAGAGCAACAATGCCTGTGCCCTCACCTAAAATGGCCGCTGCAGCTTCGCATGCTCCGAGGAAAAAAAAAACACGGAGCAGGAGGCATGCCTGAGAGGTCGCACTGAGTAAGACCAGCTCTGAGGGGATTGTTTCGCTGGGGTGCGTGATTTTGGGACTGGGTAAGTTTGGGACTGGGGTGGGGGAGAATGCTCTTTAAGGTCGCCATTGCCCTCTCCTAAAATGGCCGCCGCAGCTTCGCATGCGTAGAATGTGTTCTTTTATGTAATGGGAATCGGTGTGTTTTTACATGAGTAGAATGTGTTCTTTTATGTAAAATGCATCTCTGGGTTATTTGTGGGGCATAGGAATTAGTTCATTTCCCCCCCCCCCAGTGGACCGGCCCAAGGTTGCTGACCCCTGCTCTAAAGGGACAGGGAAGAATGAAAACAGGAGCTTCCAGAATACTCTCGGGGTCAGAATTTTAAAAAGCAAAAAACCCCACAGCAATGCGTGGCCGGGCAGCTAGTGTGTATGTGTGTGTAACGGGTATTTCATCATCATAAAACGTGATTGCATATTTTGTAGATGAGAAAGAGGTTGCAGGAGTCTGAAACATGTTGAATAGTTGAAAATTAATTACTCTAATGTAAAGAGGGAGACGACAGAGGATGAGATGGTTGGACAGTGTTCTCGAAGCGACTGGCATGAGTTTGGCCAAACTGCGGGAGGCAGTGGAGGATAGGGGTGCCTGGCGTGCTCTGGTCCATGGGGTCACCAAGAGTCAGACATGACTGAACGATTGAACAACAAAATATTTAAATATTAATTAATCTCAGTAGTGAGAGTATCATTTTCTTTTATTTTCTGCTTACCTCTGTAAGTAGCTTCCAATATCCTAGAGGGAAAGAAAGAAGTCAGTTGGGTCACTTCTCTGCAGAATACTGTACTGTGTGGGTCTGAATGAAGGAGGGAGGGAGGGAGAGAGAGACAGAGAGGCGTATCTATCTTTTGGCCAAATACAAAGCAAAACACTCCCCTCTAAAACATGCAGAGAAGCTTAATTCTAATTGAGTCAAACTGAGGCACAACCAGTAACAAAGAACCACAGATTCAAGATTGTAACGGGGGGGAAATAATTTCATCAATGCAGAATGCTTCGTTCAAACCCCAGTGCTCACTTTTTCTGAATATTTGGACTTATCCAAAGATCCTTCTCCCCATCTAGTTGCTAAACAGGATGTCTAAGTTCCCTAGAATTACCTAACTTCAAAGTGTCTTGGCATCCTGGCATTTGAGAAATGCAGTTTGTAGTCACCCAGCCAGAGCTATGGGCCAGAAAGGACTTGGCCGCACGACATCAACATGCCATGCTTGCATGCCGCACAACATGCGTGCATGACGTCAGCATGCCCCACAGCATGCTGGTGCCATGCTCACAAGCCAGGGATCATGTTCACATCCATTATAAGCAGTCCGTTCCCAAAAACCTGTTGGAATAAGGAGGTTTTCACCTGGAAGTGACTGGGAATGGCCGCTGAGACCACTGGTCCTGAAAGGCCTACATTGGTTCCCAGTACGTTTCTGAACACAATTCAAAGTGTTGGTGCTGACCTTTAAAGCCCTAAACGGCCCTGGCCCAAGTATACCTGAAGGAGCGTCTCCACCCCCATCATTCAGCCTGGACACTGAGGTCCAGCGCCAAGGGCCTTCTGGCGGTTCCCTCACTGTGAGAAGTGAGGTTACAGGCTGAGGCGGAGGTAGCTGCTCTGGCACCTGGATCGGTGCACATGCTGTGCCCGTGGGGGTGGGGCTGGCATCCCGAGGGGTGCCGCCCGTGGTGAGCGTCCCAGGGGTGGCACTGCTGCGATGTCACCCCCCTCAGGGATGACACCTAGGGTGGACCGCACCCACCACACACCCCATCCGCCGCTACTTTTTACAGGGAACCAGACAGAGGGCCTTCTTGGTAGTGGCACCCTCCCTGTGGAACGCCCTCCCATGAGATGTCAAAGAAATAAACAACTGACTTTTAAAAGACATCTGAAGGCAGCCCTGTTTAGGGAAGTTTTTAATGTTTGATTCTATTTTTAATATTCTGTTGGGAGCCGCCCAGAGTGGCTGGGGAACCCAGCCAGATGGGCAGGGTATAAAATTATTATTATTATTATTATTATTATTATTATTATTATTATTATTATTATTATTTATTATTATTATTATCGGCTTAGGGAGCTGGGTATGTTTAGCCTGGAGAAGAGAAGGTTAAGGGGTGATATGATAGCCATGTTCAAATATATCAAAGGATGTCATATAGAGGAGGGAGAAAGGTTGTTTTCTGCTGCTCCAGAGAAGCGGACACGGAGCAATGGATTCAAACTACAAGAAAGAAGATTCCACCTAAACATTAGGAAGAACTTCCTGACAGTAAGAGCTGTTCGGCAGTGGAATTTGCTGCCAAGGAGTGTGGTGGAGTCTCCTTCTTTGGAGGTCTTTAAGCGGAGGCTTGACAGCCATCTGTCAGGAATGCTTTGATGGTGTTTCCTGCTTGGCAGGGGGTTGGACTGGATGGCCCTTGTGGTCTCTTCCAACTCTATGATTCGATGATGATGATGATGATGATTGGAAGGACAGAAAGGAAGGAGCCAGCCTGGCTTCTCCAGGGAGGGAGTTCTTAAGTCTGCAGCAGCCCCTTATATATGACTTCTCCCCTGTAGAACAATACAAAGGTTCCCGGAAGTTAAAAACTAAGTGGCGATATGCGGGGAGGAAGTAGCCAAGGTGTGCTACTTGGCTTCTTCTTCTCATGAACATTTTAAAATGTGGGGCAGAATTCAAAAGTAATCTCCCCGCGTCAGAAGGAGGCCTCACCTGCAGTTGTTCATTCGCTGGTTCCTGAAGCTTCTCCTCCATCTCCCGGATGAGGCTTTCAAGGGAGAGGAGTTCCCCGGAGAGTCTGGCCATGTGCTCCTCCCTATTCTTTTCAATCTCCTTCTCCACCTCTGCCATCTGGGCCAGAATAAGTTTCTCTTGTTCTTCCAGAAACTGGTGCAGTCGTCTGAACTCGGCCACCGTCTTTCCCTTCTCTGCTTCTATTTGCTTCTGCGATAAGTAAGTGGAAGGAAGAGACAGGAGGACAATATCAGGAATACAGTCTGGCTTTGCAGAAGTCAGTTTTGAGGAGGATCGGCCTAAAAGTAACTTTCTCTCACAACATGTACCTGTTAGAATATCGTCTTCAGTACTGAATAAATGACAGCAACGGATACCAAAATTTAAATGTCAAAATAAACAGCCGAGACTGAAAGCCAGAGCTATATGTGATACTAAGAGAGGAGGTTTGCAACTTCCAAGTATAACAGATTTGTATTTTTTCAGCTGTAATAAATTGAGTAGTAGAATGGATCATGAATGTCTATGAGGAGACTTCTAAACATGAGCCTGATTTGATTGAAGTACTGTTAAATAGAATATTATGGGGAACATACACAGTGGTGGAGCTTCATGCTCCAGCACCGGGGTGTGTGTGTGGAGAATAGGCGGGGGTGGGGCTGGTGCACGTCCCGGGGGCGTGACGGGCATCCTGGGGGCGTGGCATGCCACCTGCGGGGGTGTGGCACCCAGCGGGGTGGGGGCAGCCGCGATAGCACCCCACCGGAATCGCACTGACAGGGGTGGTGCGCTCCCCCCGCACTCCTCTTCCTCCGCCACTGAACATACAACATACCATTTTTGCTGGAAAATTGTTTATTTTCTAATTTGGTAAGGTTACGGGATTGATAAAAAAAAGACTGCTCAGCTCTAAATTTTCTCCCTTGGGATCAAGTTTCCAAGTTTAAAATGTAGGAAAAGTATAATATATTTAGCATTTGGGCCTTAATTAGGCAAGCACCACATGATTTCATATTTAGAGATTAAGGGATGGACGGTGGGAAGCAATCCTCTATGGTCTGAAGGCTTTTGAATCTGTTCTAAATTGCAAGGATATATTAAAACACCTAATCAAGTTGAACAAATTTGAGAAAATTTGGTGAATATTTTGGTTAAAAAAGTTGTTTTGAGAAAATTTGGTGACTTCGGGTTACAGGTTCGGCGGTTTGCGCGTGCGCAGACGCGTTGACATCACGTTAAAAGTTACCCGTGCGTCACGGCGCTGCGGGTTGTTCTGCGAACAGGGCTGAAATTCCGTTACAGTATGGACCCAGAACAGGAGAAGAATTTTATGGTATAATGAGCCCAGAACATTGGGGAAATTGGAAGTGTGGTAGAAGTTATTGTCAATTGAATATAGGTTTACTTTGAATTCAGGGATAACAGAAAATTGCTATAAAATAATGAGCAGGTGGTACATCATGCCCAGTAAAGGTAAACAAAATAAATAAAAATTATCCCACCCCTGCCAAATGCATGTTAGAGATGTCAGAAAGAAAAAGGAGACCTTTTCCACATGTGACAGGAAATGTGAAACAGCAAAGAAATAATGGAGCTAAATAAACGTTCATTTAGAAAGAATTACAGGATATGTGTCTCTCATTTTGAGTGAAGCCACACTCCCCAAGGCATCCATTTTGTGAAGAGCGCCCCCAGCACTGGGCCAAAAGGGTTGGCACCCCCCCTTTTTTAGACAACAGCGCTTTTTCACTTCCCAGGAATAGTAGCACTTACAAGCAGGTTTTGACTTTCTTTCTCCGTGTCTGCTTTGAATGCCAGAGTTTTCTCTTTCTTCTTCCTCAGATTGTCTAAGCAGCTGCTGATCTGATCCTGAGGAGAAAACAAAAATCCATTCTGGCTCCCTCTTTTACTTATTAATTGTTTTAGTATACATGGAACAGGCAAATTGATCGATATGCTTGCTCTGGCACCCCAGGGTGTTTTTGCTAAGGTCTCCCAGGTGCCCTCTTTTCCCTACTGTAACACAGAAGTGGGGTGAGGAGGCTACCGGATTCAATATGGGTTCAACACCTCTCGAGATGGGGCTGACAGGGAGCTCCTTCCCATGTCCAGATTCTGAATAATCGTCTCATGTTTGAGCAGAGAAACTTGAGGTTTTCTATTTAACCCACCCCTCCACTTTCGACGCATCTCACACAATCCTATAAACTAGGGTTGCCATATGTCTGTTTCCCCCCGGACATGTCCGGGATTCCAAGGGCAGAATGTCTGGGTTTTGTGTCTGGGTTTTTACTTCTTGAAATAGGGCAACCCTATTATAAACCTCTATAGTGTGCTCCACTTACTAGTGGAGTTGCTCCAGCCCACATGCAGAGGGGCACTGTGGGGTAGTACTTGACTGGGTGTTCACTTACCTACACATTTTTTTGTGTGCCATAACAAGCATCATATAACCAACCTGCTTAAAATCTAAGTAATGCATGAAGGACTTGATGCCATAAAGCAGGGGTCAGCAAACTTTTTCAGCAGCCGGCGGGTCCACTGTCCCTCAGACCTTGTGGGGGGCTGGGCTATATTTTTTTTTGGGGGGGGAAATGAATTCCTATGCCCCACAAATAACCCAGAGATACATTTTAAATAAAAGCACACGTTCTACTCATGTAAAAACACCAGGCAGGCCCCACAAATAACCCAGAGATGCATTTTAAATAAAAGGACACATTCCACTCATGTAAAAACACACTTGATTCCTGGACCATCCACGGGTCGGATTGAGAAGGCGATTGGGCTGCATCTGGCCCCCGGGCCTTAGGTTGCCTACCCCTGCCATAGAGTAAGCTGTCCTGCCAGACTTAGTGAAGTCACTTCCCCTCACTTTAGGAAGAAGGAATGCAAGCCTATTGTTCTCTCAGTCTACTATGTGAACTCCAGTGTGTTAAGAGGTCCAAGCTGGTTTCTCCAAACTGGGACGGCATGACTTTTTGCAAAGTCACTTTGTGTTGCTTCATCCTGCATTAGTGTCCCCCCCTTTTTTTTGCAACATAACCCCCAATCCCCCTCCCTGGGTGGTTGCATTGGTTGCTTTCATCTATACTGTACAGTGAAACCTTGGGTTAACTACCACCCTCCTTACGAACGCTTCGGGTAATAAGCTTCGCTAGCCTGGAACTGTGGGCCAAACTGCGGGAGGCAGTGAAAGATAGGCGTGCCTGGCATGCTCTGGTCCATGGGGTCACGAAGAGTCGGACACGACTGAACACAACAACAACAACAGCCCGGAACTAGGTGCTCCTGGTAGCGAACTTTGCCCGGCCTCCAGGATGCGAGCGGAAGTCGTGCGCCAGTGTTGCGGCGGCAGTGGGAGGCCCCATTACAGAAAGCGCGCCTCAGGTTAAGAACGGACCTCCGGAACGAATTACGTGCATAACCAGAGGTACCACTGTACTTCTTTTCCATGTATTAAGTGAGGTCCCAAAATTTGTTTTGCTCTAATCAAAGTCTCAGAACAATGGATCCATTAGACTTAACTTTTAAATCACTTTTTTTTAGATTTCAAATGAGGATTTGTGCACTCTCATAGAGAGGATAATGTGTTGTTTTTTAAAATTTAAATTCAACAGGCTTGCAGGATTTTACAATGCTGCACAGGAGAAATCACTTTTGGTAATGTATTTTGCTGTAGGTCCTACTCAGTGCTTTTTTATTTTTTATAAAATGTTTAGGGGTACTCTCATTTTAACTCACGAAATTCACCATTTTATAGTTCAAACCGGGAAAAATAAATACAGTAAATGGACAAAAGTACTAAGATGCACAAAATGTTTAGGGGTATGCGTCCCCCTGCGTCCCCCCAGGGCGAAAAAAGCACTGGTCCTACTTGTCTACAGCTATTTCCATTGTCGACAAAATCATGATCCCGAGTGATTTCCTACCTTGTACTCCTGGGAAGCCTCCTCCAGAGGAATCACCTTGTGCCTTTCATGTTCCTTGGATCTGTCACACACCAGACAGATGGGCGTTTCGTGGTCCTTGCAGAAGAGTTTCAGGGGCTCCTGGTGTGTCTCACACCTTCTCCCCTTTCCTCCTACCGTTTCCCAGCCCTGAGGACTGAGCTTTTTGGCTATCAGCGTTTCCAAAACAGTTGCCAGTGGCTGATTCGGGATGAGGTTCTTCCTCTGCTTAACTTGTTCTCTGCACTGAGGGCAGGAAGCCTCCGCCTCAGATTTCTCCCACCACTGGCTCAGGCAGCCTCTGCAAAAATTGTGCCCACACTCCGGGATGATGACTGGATCCTGGAAATACTCCAGGCAGATGGAACAAATGGCTTCGTCACAGAGATCCTGGGCCGGACTCCCTGCCATGGCTGCCTCGTTTTCTCTCTTTTACGTCTGCAAATGGGCGTGTTTCCTTCTTTCCAGGAAATTCAGATCCGATGGCTGGAGATCACTGCCGTCTGAAGAGGTGGGGTGGGGTTAGCTGGGACACAAAGGTGATACTGTAATTCAGATGAGGTTATTTCAATCTCTGCTGCCTTGAAGCTGTGGGTTCAGAGTGTCTTTGACATGGGAATGTTTTGGACAATTTGACTGCCATCCCTAGCCAAAGAGAACATGCGAAGGGGATTTTTAAGCTCCTCCTCAGCTCCAGCTCCTTCCCAGTCAAGCACCTAGGAGAGGCAGAGATACGTGCTTTTGTTTGTTTTTCACCTCCAGCCTCGAACGCCAGTGAATGAATAACTCAGACTCCGCCGACTCTTTCCAACTGCAGGTGACAATGTTCAGCAAGTAAATGGATTTATGTGGAGTTCAGTATGTAAATGGATTTATGTGGAGTTCAAACTCCTTAGGAGTTGGGTAGAACTGCTCAGACCAGATGCACATTCCCACGGGACAATTCCTTCTTGGTCTTCCTCGCTTCCTTTTGGACCCTCATTCTTTTCCTCTCCCTGAAGCCGTGTGAGTGAGTTCGACCGCACCCACAGACCTGGCCTCTTCCCTCTGGACCACCCACTTGGTTACAACAGCTTAAAGTAATTCCTGTGTGTTCAGCTGCAACTCACCCCATGTTTTTTAGAAGCTAAAATAGTTCCAGCTCCTTCCCAGTCCTATCCTCCCACTGGTCCCATTTCCAGCCTGTCCATTCCCTCGGAAAGATTAACATTTAAAACTTTAAAAATAACTTTTACAGGATTCTCTCAGAAGATTGAGCTAACATGGCCAGCATTTGATGGGGGCGGGGGGGGGGGCGGCAGAAGGGTGTTCTCTCTCCCTCCCTACTTGTAATATTTTTAGATACTGCATAAGTTATTGTTGGTTCCTAATATTCCTAATAAAAATATATTACAAATATATTATGTTGTTCAATGTTGATGCTTTTACAAATTTCATTTGACCCATGTTGAAGTGAGGATTTTATTTCCCTTAATCTGGGTATATTTTTAAGTGTAGAAATGAAGAGAAAACAATTAAGGCCATTATAAATCCACCAGAAACTGCATTCAGATTCAGATTCTCATTCCTTATAGATTCTGGTTCCTTTTGCAGAAGGGTCCAGAGCTTAAGAAAGGGCTGAGGTGTCCCAAGGGAGACTTCTGAAAGCTTTTGGAGGTGGGATATCCTCAGACCACACAAAAAAGTTCTGGGAGGACATGCAAAAAGTAGTGGGGGAGAAGTTTATCTCTATGTAAACATTGTTTTACTTATATCCATTAAGCTTATGTTAATCATTAAGATATGTGTTATTTGCACAGGCCCTGTGGTAGCAGCAGGTCAGGTCAGAAGGGAACTGTTTCTGGGGCTGCCAGAACACAACATCATGCTATGAGGAACCTCCTGGTGCAGAGGCAGTCTATCTCTGAATAAGCTGAAGCTGCGTAGGCGAACAACAGAAAAGGGCTTTGGGTCTCAAACCCTCCTTTGTCTCAGGGCCTTTAAGAAGGTGTGCAAGTTAGCGGCCAACACCACACTGTGTGAAGTGCTGTGTGAAGAGGAGAATGAATCACCAAAACCTGTGAGCTAATCCTTTTCATCTATCTATAAAAACATCGGCACTCCTATGTCTACTCAGAAGTAAATCCCATTAAGTTCAAAGGGACTTACTCCCAGGGAAGTGGGCCCAGGGCTGTAGCTTTAATTTCCTCTTCGCTCCATAGAGCTCAATGGAGATTAGAAAGACCCGCTGCCTTCACTTTCTCTTCTCATTTGAGAATCAGCATTTGGGTGGCAGGACCATGGCAGAAATGTGGAAACGAAGTGCCTCTCCATATGGGCGATACCCCACCCGCTTGGCACAGGTTGAAATGCTTAAGTAACAAAGTGGGGACAGTGGCAGACTATTGCTGTGGGGATCAGATGGGATATCACCCTGTTTATATCCCTGGGGAGAAGCATCATGTGGGATAGATGGGGCCATTATACTATTGAGTCTCAAATAACATGGAAGCAACAAGAAGTAGCGTCTTTAATAAAATCAAATAGGCTAACACATGAAACAGTTTTCCACATTTGTTCAGGCATGTTATACAAAAGGGTAAGAGGTGATCTCTAAAAAACATATAGATGTATCTGATTGTTCACCTTAGAAGAAATACAAATCAATGGGAATTTACTGCCACCCCCTGAAATTCATATATTCATAGAATCATAGAGTTGGAAGAGACCACAAGGGCCATCCAGTCCAACCCCCTTCCAACACATTGTCTGTGTTCTGTCCTTGGAAGTTCTATCAGAGGCTCTTACGTTCTGGGAATTAGCAAGTAAAGTCAGGAAGATTCCTGCAAATGCCTTGAGGAACCTTTTCCGGAGGTCAGTGATCAAGGCGGAGGGCTTAGAAACTCTTTCCACAGGGCACCAAAATTGTAAGCCCTTCATCTTGCTTTCTGGGCTCTGGAGGTTCTTGTGAGATCTCACACAGCCCCTTCTGACAGGTTCCCCCACCTCTTTCCATTTTCTGACATTTGTGGTTCCCCCCCACCTCTTTCCATTTATTTATTTGTGTTTCGACGAAGCGCACTAGGCTGCGATTGCATAAGTGAGTCACACAAAAATTTTAAACCTCTTTGGATAGAGTGGATTGCCACATAAGCTTAAGGAAAGGGATTTCAGTAGTTCACGGCTAGCGGAGGAGGTCTTTGGGGAGGGAAAGGGAAACTGAGAAGAGGATTGAGGCTGAGGGAGGTTTTAAGTGATGTCCTTTCAGAATCATAGAATTGTAAAGCTGGAAGGGACCATGAGGGTCATCTAGTCTGACCCCCTGCAATACAGGAATCTTCTGACCAATGTGGAGCTCGAATCCATAACCCTAAGATTAAGAGCCTCATGCTTTACCGAATGAGTAATGTAAGGCCAGTGAGAATTCTAATTCAGTTCAGCAAAAATTATGGTCTCGTCTTTAGAGAGATGTAAATCAGACTCAACTCTCTTTTGGGAGGCTGGACAACTATATCAGAACCGGAATAAGAGCAGGGTTGTTGCTGTTTTAAGCATTAGTTTACTTCTTTCCCCCTTTGCCCCTCCTACACCAACTGAAGCAGCTGATTCCCAAGGGAGAGCATGAGGGAGAGACAACAGGCAGGTTTCAGGACTGGCAGGAGAGCCAACCAATCAGGTAGACCTGCATCATGACAGGCAGGAGGTCTGGCCAATCCCTGTCCTGCAAACACTGTTCTACTTCTGGGGGGGGGGGAAGGCAACCCTTGAGATGACTGACAATGTCATCATGGTGATGAGTAGTTGGGGTGAGGGTGAGCGTTCGTTCTTTCCAGAACTAAACTGAAAGTTCTTGAAGATTCCAGAAGATTCTGGAAATTGCTAGAAGCTGTCAGAAAGCTGGACCTTTCGTCAAGGCCACATCTGTGAGAGGAGCTGCTTGTGTTCTGACAGAAGCTGTATAAAACTGTGTTTAGTCTACATTTATTGGCAGATTTGAAAATATATTATGAGGCGTCATGCTTGATTTGGATTAGGGAATGGATGTTATTAAAAAATAAAGAAATTTTGGATCTGGAAGGATTTAACAACAGATACGGGTGGCATTCATATCTGTGGCAAAATAAAGTAAAAGTCCACAAAGAATTTTTAACTCACGTGTTTAGGAAGCCACTATATGAGGTGTGGGAGAGGTATAAAAGCTTACTAGAAAGGAAAACGCCCAGATGGCTATCCCCAACGGAAATTTTGACGTTAAAGAAAATCAACACCGAAGATAACTGGATAACGTATGAAGAACTGCTAGTAGATACCGAGAAAGGATGGAGAATAAGACCTTTTCAGCAAGGGGATAAATTTACAAGGATTCAATTTCCAAGTACATAATTTATTTAATGAAGAGAAAAGAAAGGGAAATTTTGATAAAAATAAATCTAAATTTCAGGTGGAAATATGGAGGGAGGCGAGACTGACAATGTACAACTATTTGGTGGAGTGGTCAAAAGATGAGGAAATAAAAGAAGATGATTAAATGGGCTATATGTGGGGCATAATATTCAGGGAAACGTGGGAGAAATTATGGAATCACCATTTAAAATTCACTGCATGTACGATACTAAAAGAAAACATCATGAAAATGATGTTCGCTGGTATTTAACTCCAGTGAAACTAGCAAAAATGTATAGGAAAAATAATAAGAGGTGTTGGAAGTGTGACAAGAAAGATGGAGAATTCTACCATATGTGGTGGGCATGTGATAAAGTTAAAACATTTTGGGAAGTCATATATAATGAGTTAAAAAAAATACTCCGATACACATTTCCAAAAAGACCTGAAGCTTTCTTGCTGGGGATGGTGGGAAATGAGATCAAAAAGAAGACCAAAAATTTTTTCTGCCACCACAGCAGCAAAATTGCTAGCCCAGAATTGGAAAACACCAAATTTACCAACGGTAGGAGAGTGGAGAAGGAAGCTCTTGGAATATTTAGAATTGGCTAGACTAACAAGTAGAATAAGAAATCAGAGGACCAGATTGATGTGGATTGGAGTAAATTCTTAGAATATTTAAAAGATAGCAGAAAGGTAAATCACTTACAGGTGTGACGAAACTCTGCAAAACAACAGAAGGAGAAAAGGAAAATGAGAGAAATATTTGATGGATTTAATCAGGTAAAATTTAGGAAAAGCGGATGAATGATGTATCTTGGAAAACTAATGTAGGGATGGAGGGAAGTCCAAAAACTCGGCGGAGTTTATGCTATGTTGTAAACCATATAGAATGACAAAAGTGTATTTATGTTCTGTTTTTTCTTTCTGTTCTGTTTTTATGATGCAAAACAATGTTAAAAAAAAATAGTCTGCATTTATTGGCAAGCCGACAGAATGCAAGAGAGGGAAGAGCAGGGCACTGAGGGTCACAAAAAGCAAAGCCCAGAAAAGAAATGCTTCAGGAGACAGACTCTGTAAATGGGAACCATTATACTTTTGACCCGGTAGTAAAATACTTCTGTCTGTGCTCAATTGCGTCTGTGAGTTTCTGCCTTCGTTGTCTGGGTCAGGGCTCCTGGAGCGCTTTGATGTTGCGCATCGCTCTGCTCATTCAGGACTGAAGGCACTGAGAAGCCTACTTAGCAGCGACTTAGGAGTGAACTGGGAAGCTTGTCTGTCTCTACACTCAAGAGACAGGTGGCCTTTGGCAGAGACAAAAAACAAGGGCTGGAGGGTCTCTCCTGAGAAGGACGCTGCCGGATATGCGTAGAGAAGGGCTGCTGTATCTGCATCGTAAAAGGACACCCGTCCCCCTTCACAGTTCAGGGTCACTCGGATCCTCTTGGGCTCCTCACTTGGAACAGGGTCCTCATGGGGGGAGGATAACTTGTACCCACCATCCCACTTCCCCAAACCCCAGATTCCTTCCCTAGTATCAAAACAGAACTCGCCCTTCCTCTTCACAGACTTTCTGGCAACTCCCACCCCCCACCTCTCCTCTCTTCCCACAATGACCTCCCAGAAATGTCTGCCTGCTGTGAAGCTCTCACATCCCAGCACATAGCCATATGTGTCAAATCTCTCGGGGTTGTCTGGAAGGTCTTGACGCACTTTTCCCTCTCTCACTCTCTTTCGATCCATGGACAGGATGAGGAAGGGATGTGCTGTGTTTCGATCCAAAGTTATGTTTTCTGTGGGGGCAGAGGAGGAAAGAGAAGAAAAAACCAGCAACTGTGAAGCTGACTTTTTTAGCATCCCCTCTGAAATGAATGGGGACTCCATGGCTCTGCATTCGAGACAGGGATGTTCATCAAGTTCTTAATAAGGATTCTTGAAACATTTGCAGTTTTTTCAAGTGTTTCAAGTACATTATCTATATAGAACCCTTGCAACAACCCTGTAAGTTAAGTCTATAATTTCTATGCCCATTTTTCAGATGGGAGGACTGAGACTCAGAGACAGTGGCTTGTCTAAGGCCACCCCCCAGTTCATGGCAGAAGGGAGTCCAAGCAGGGACTCCCTCATTCACATCTTAATCTTTTACTTCACATCACATGACAGGCCATGCTTGGCATGCCAGGTAAATCTGGCAGCAGGTGCTCTAAAGTTTCAGTAACATATTTAAGGTATGTAATACCCCATTCTTCCAGGTAGTTTATAAAAAAATACACATAAAAAGGTATTTCTGTGCTCTGATTGATACTCCCTGTCTAAAATGTCCTGCTTGGGATTCTTGACATCAGAGGTGAAGCAAGAACAAACTTGATTATCTCTTGTGGTTTGTTGTGATGCAGAAAATTGATGGTTGTATCTTTTAAACTAGCATCTATTACATTGTTGATATTAATTGCTTCCTTTTGCTATGACTTGTTTTAATGCATTTACTCTTGCAATCATTTATCCCAGGATAAAGGGAGAGATAGAAGTTTTTTTAAACTAATTAAATAACTTTGTTATAGCCAAACGCAGTAACACCTAGGAAGTGCCGTTCCTACCTATCACCTACAATGCAAAGACCGCATCCTGGCTCCCCAGACCAGATCGGCTATATGACTCATCTTTCTCTTCTCTGTTCCCCACAGACGTAAAAAGTGGCTTAGAAAAGTTCTGAGTCCCTTGTTATTGTTGTTAGAGATTTCTGGCTAAACCACAGAGCCTAGGGCTTGCAGATCAGAAGGTCGGCGGTTCGAATCCCCATGACGAGGTGAGCTCCTGTTGTTCGGTCCCTGCTCCTGCCAACCTAGCAGTTTGAAAGCACGTCAAAGTGCAAGTAGATAAATAGGTACTGCTCTGGTGGGAAGGTAAACAGCATTTCCGTGCACTGCTCTGGTTTGCCAGAAGCAGCTTAGTCATGCTGGCCACATGACCCGGAAGCTGTATCCCTTGGCCAATAAAGTGAGATGAGCGCCGCAACCCCAGAGTCTTCCGCGACTGGACCTAATGGTCAGGGGTCCCTTTACCTTTACCTTTACCTTTACCTAGCAAATAAATAGCTAGAAAGTGACTGGAGGCATGTCCCACCCCCACCCCCGAAAAAATACGCCTGCTTCTTGGGATAAAAGCAATGACAAACCTAGACAGCATCTTAAACAGCAGAGACATCACCTTGCCGACAAAGGTCTGTATAGTTAAAGCTATGGTTTTCCCAGTAGTGATGTATGGAAGTGAGAGCTGGACCATAAAGAAGGCTGATCGCCGAAGAATTGATGCTTTTGAATTATGGTGCTGGAGGAGACTCTTGAGAGTCCCATGGACTGCAAGAAGATCAAACCTATCCATTCTGAAGGAAATCAGCCCTGAGTGCTCACTGGAAGGACAGATCCTGAAGCTGAGGCTCCAATACTTTGGCCACCTCATGAGAAGAGAAGACTCCCTGGAAAAGACCCTGATGTTGGGAAAGATGAGGGCACAAGGAGAAGGGGACGACAGAAGACGAGATGGTTGGAGTGTTCTCGAAGCTACTAACATGAGTTTGACCAAACTGCGGGAGGCAGTGGAAGACAGGAGTGCCTGGCGTGCTCTGGTCCATGGGGTCACGAAGAGTCGGACATGACTAAACGACTAAATAACAACAATAACACCCTTGGTACAATTTATCACTTCCTGAAAGTGACCAAACCCTGTAAACCCAGAAATTTACCTTTTTGCAACTTATGTTCATATTCCACAGTGTCTGGAAGAGAAAAGGGAACAGAGATATAGCACCAGGCCACTGACTTGATAACTAATCTAATAATCTGTGTATCTGAAGAAGTGTGCATGCACACGAAAGGTCATACCATGACAAACATAGTTGATCTCTAAGGTGCTACTGGAAGGAATTTTTTTATTTTGTTTAATCTAGTAATGTCAATACAAACTCATGAGATGCCTTGGTATAGGGCAGTATATAAATTCAATTAATAGTAGTAGTAGTAGTAGTAGTAGTAGTAGTAGTTATCACCACCCTGGCTATCCCTGCAGGACCAGGGCAAGGGTGATGTCAAAGTTCAGACCTGCCCAAATCTTGGAGGAGAAGCAAGAACCCCCAGAAGATCTAGCCGTCAACAAGAAGATCCAGACATTCCTGTTCCAGGACGGGAAGGCCTCAACCCCAGGACCGCTCTGCTCCTGGCTGGCTCTTGGACAGCCCCCCTCCTTCCCTCCTTCTGCCCCCCTTCCATCAATCTCAGGGCCAAAGGAACAGAGGAGATGCCAGAAAAGCTGTAGGCGAGGCTACTTGGGAAATGGGAGAGGTGTGTGAAAGCACCTAAAGCCTGGCTGAGAGATGGGAAGCAGTAAAACACAACGTTTTGCAGACGACTCACAATTTATGTGAGGGTTACATTCCATTTGAGATCTGGGATGTTCCCACGAGATCTCGATGCAAGCCTCTCAGAGCCCAATAAGCAAGGCAGAGACAGACCCCAGTAAACGATGATTTCCTGCCCCGCTCTCTATCTATTTTTTTGAATCCACGTAAAGCTGTGATAGCGTAAGTAAAAGCAGCATAAGCTGTGAGTCCTCTGCATATGAAAGCATGACCCCTAGATACTGAAATAGAATAAATAAAAAAACCTTCCATTTTCCTGGCATGGCTAATATTCTGTATGACCTGGAGCCTGTCATGAACACTTCTAAACATCCAGTATAAAACATTTCAGCCCTATTTTAACTACCTCTGAATTTCTTCATGACACCCTCCAGGAAGGGATTTATATCACATAAGTCCCAGATCTTCCACTTCAGGGCAGGAGGAAAAGCCACAGGAGGATCCTCTACGTTCTCCTTTGCCTGAGACCTGGGAGGAGAAGAACCAAGTCAAGTCACCATTCTTCCAATGCATGAAACTTTCTGACAAGGCAGGTGTCTTATCCTGATGATAAAGACACGATGAAGACTTGGAAGCATGGTTTTTCCTATGGCAAAAGGGAGCATCCAGATGCTATGTGCATCTAGAGTTGAAGGAAAACCAACAGACACCTGCTTCCAAAATATATGGAAGCAAATATATCAATAGGAGGCAAAGAAGTTGATATATGCAAATTATTTTTTGGAAGAGAAGTGAACAATACTGTGTCCTTATGCAGAGATTTTAGGACTACACCAGTTTTAGTGAAGCATTTCATGTGATTAATGAGCAAAACAAAATAGACCTCGTACGTGCATTTCTGAAATATAAGGAAGTTCAGAATGTTTATAATGGCTTTTGCTCTATCGACCGCCGTCTTCTTCTCCTGATTATCAACCTGCATACAAATACCTTCTTGAGAATTAGGTTAGATAATAAGGGGTTAGTTTCCAATCCGGTTGCCACCACTAGGGGGGTAAGACAGGGCTGTTTGCTTGCCCCTGCCCTGTTCAATTTTTATATTAACTCGCTAGTGGCTCATATGGCCAATGCTGCTTTCCATCCTCCAAAATTAGCAGGCCGAGCTTTGAATGTCCTCCTGTATGCGGACGATGCCGCCCTTTTAGCTACCTCCCCCATTGGGCTGAGGAGGATGCTTCGAGCACTTCATGAATACGAGATCCAACATGAGCTCCAACTTAATTATGCCAAGACCAAAATAATGGTCTTTGCTGCTCGACCGAAACTCCATTCGTGGTCGATTAATGGTATTCCCCTAGAACAGGTTAGCTGCTTCAAATACCTGGGCCAGGTAGTACGATCAAACGGGTCTTTCTTGGCACACAGAGAATATATAGCCACAAATGCATCTAAAGCAGCCTTGCTGATTAGATCCCTGTATGCCAAGAAACAGGCACAAACAGTGGAAGTTGCCCTGAGACTCTTCCAAATGAAAGTCCTTCCACTACTACTGGTGGGCATTGCTTTGGGTTCACGTAGAGACTTTGAAAGATTGGAATCTATCGCAATTCCTTAGGGCCATTCTCAGGATCCCCCCTTCCGTTGCGGGTGCGGTCATGAGACTAGAGACCGGCTGCCAAGCCTTTAGGTATGTGGCCCTGAAAGCGAAATTATGGCTATGGCTCAAGTTATGCTTTAGACCGGTGGGTTTGGCCCCCCTGATACTGAGGGACAATTTTAAATCACCATGGGAAGGGGAGGTGGTGGAGGAAGTGCAGAAGTGCGGACTGTCCTCCCTCTATATAGAGTCCATGACGTATAGACATGCTAAAGCGGTGATCGCTCAGAGATTGGGGGATATCGCCAGACACGAGGACATAGCCCGCGTGAAACCTGGGATGTTTCTGGGGGAGCAGGTGTATCGGGCTGCACCAGCCTGTTACCTGGCGGATATCCACTATGTGGAATACCGCAGACTTCTCACTGCGGCCAGACTGAACGTTCTTGATTCGGCGGTTTTGAGGGGAAGATTTAGAGGAGTTCCATATGATCAGAGAAGTGCCATTGTGCTTTAGGAGAGGTAGAATCCACAGAACACATTCTACTGAGTTGTCCCTTTTATAACGATTTAAGGCAGTATCTCATAGCCCCATATTTATCTCAGTTTAGCTCTCGATTAAGAGAAAGGCAGGTAGCATATCTGCTGAATAAGCCCACTGGGAAAATAGCCTTATCTGTGGCTAAAGCGCAAAATCGAATGCCTTGATGTGGGTTATCTGTATGAGGTTTACTATTTTTAATTGTGTATCCCCCTGATGTTTTTAGTTCTATAATTTTGTATTGAGAAATGTTTTCTTCTTTCTGACTATCGGTCGAATAAAGGATTTGTATGTATGTATGTATGTATAATGGCTTTTGCAATTAACATTATAGATGTATTTTAGCACAGTGGTTGCACTGAAAAATGCAGAGAATATTGGAAATTAAAGCAATATTTTATAAACATGGAAGATTTTCAAAATCCAGGAGCGTTTGAATATGTTCCAGGTGTTTGGGGGACAAGACTCTCTCAGCGGCTACTATCACTGCATGAATAAATGGCTGGGGTCACAGGGCAGCTGCAGGAGCCTGAAATATGTCAAACGTTTAAGGGTAAATTATAGTGAAGATATTTACAAGCACCTTTGAATGTCCCCCATTTTTGTATCAATTGCAATTCACAGAGAAGGGCTTCAGAAAATGCCAACCATGATTTGTAGATGGGACCAATAGCTACAAACTACCATAAAAATGTGTCCCTATTTTTGTCTGTGATTTTGTGGAATGGACGATGGAGTCCTAAGCTATCTCTGGAAGGAGGAACTGGAGAGTGAGTTTCTCACCCGTTAAACAGGAACTTTCCTGCCATCTTAAAGCAGCAGATTTCCATCACTTACCTCTGCAAGAAGCTTCTGATATCCTGGAAGGAAAGAAAGAAAAAGATATCAGTGGAGCCATTTCTACAGAGAGCTCTGCAGTCAGTTATAAATACTAAGCAGCTGAAGCAGAGAGAGGTTAGCCAAACACAAAACAAAAGACCCCCGATAAAATATGCCATGCCACATTATTTTGGAATAACCATCAGATGACAAAAGTCAGCCATTCCAGTGATGAAATGGTCCCTTTCTTCCCTTTTGGCCAAGTCACCCAAACACCTGAGAGATTCAATCCCATCACCCTGATTTGCCATTTTGCCCTGCAGTGCATGCTGGTTCCGTGTTCACCTGCGACCAATTGGTTCACTGCTATGTAAATCCCACACTCAATGATATCCTGGGATCCACCCTGAGACCTGTGGGTATAGGGCGGTATACAAACTTCTAAAAAGAAGAAGGAGAAGGAGAAGTCACCCCCTCTCTGGCTGGACCCATTTCTGAATGAAAAGGTGATGCAGTGCCAATTTGGAAAGCCTATGTTGGAGGCAGCATCAGTTTTATTCAAGTTATGGGTAGGTAGCCGTATTGGTCTGCCATAGTCAAAACAAAATATAAAATCAAAAAACCCTTCCAGTAGCACCTTAGAGACCAACTAAGTTTGTTCTTGGTATGAGCTTTCATGTGCATGCACACTTCTTCAGATACACTGAAACAGAAGTCACCAGACCCTTATATATAGTGAGAGAGTGAGGAGGGGTATTACTCAGAAGGGTGGTGGGAATGGGTGATTGGCTGATGGGTGTGGAAAACCTGTTGATGACTGTTAACGACTATCCTTTATTCAACTATCTTTTACTCAGACACACTGAAGTCAATGAACCTAAAAAAAATAAAAAATAAAAAAATCCTTCCAGTAGCACCTTAGAGACCAACTAAGTTGGCTACCTACCAGTAACTAGAACTATGGAAGGCACCACATTGAGCCGCATGAAATGGAAGTCCATCAACATACCAATAACAAACTTAGTTGGTCTCTAAGGTGCTACTGGAAGGATTTTATTTTTTATTTTGTTTCGAATACGGCAGACCAACACAGCTACCTACCTGTAACTAGAACAATGAACCTAATATAGTCATGCCCATTAATTTCAATCACAGTATTTTTATGTGGGGCAGCACTAAGAAATGCCTGTAGCCTGAAGCTACACACTCCACCTGATAACATCAAGACCAGGCCTCACCTGCAGGAGTTCACTCGCTGGTTCCTGAAGCTTCTCCTCCATCTCCCGGATGGTGCGTTCAAAAGAGGAGAGTTCTTTGGAGAGTCTGGCCATGTGCTCCTCCCTTTTCTTTGCAATCTCCTTCTCCACCTCTGCCATCTGGGCCAGAAGAAGCTTCTCTTTTTCTTCCAGAAACTGGTGCATTTGCCTGATCTCAGCCACCATCTTTCCTCTCTCTGCTTCCATTTGCTTCTGCACCAGCAAAAAGAGAAAGAGGAGGAGAACAACGGACCAGTATCAGGCATAATGTTGCAGGATGAAAAGACCAGTTATCAGAATTCACTTGGAAGGGCATGTCTGACATTTTAGAGAGATCACGCCAGCAGGAAAAGAGTTTCATAAAAATTTACAAGCCCACCCCCTCCTTCAAATGGTCTTTCATGCCCTCTATTTCAGTTTCCTCACATACTGATTCTAGACTATAGCACTTTTTCATTTCAATGTAACAATGGTGCTTACAAGCAAGTCTTGGCTTTCCTTTTCTGCGTCTGCTTTAAACACCAGAATTTTCTCCCGTCCCTTCCTCATGTTGTCTAGGCAGCTGCTGAGCTGATTCTGAAAGGAAAAGAAAAATCCAGCTGGGTTCCTGGGTTCTCTCTTTTTCTTCTTCAGCGTTTTAGTATACAGTACATGATAACAGGCAACTGAATCATTCCTGCCACCTGCCTTGCCCCACCTTCCAGTTCCAGGAGCCTTCACTCCTAGATGCTCCAGAGGAAGAACTGTGGGGAGTTACTCCAATATGCTGCAGGGAGACATTGAGGGAAATTAATCCCACAAAAAGACGAAGAAATGTTTATTGAATCTAGTTTTCAGAAGTTTTAAGTTTCATAAGGCTGCACAAACGCTCCTGCTAGAGGGGGTGGGGAGAATACATTATTAGACGGTTATTTTGGCATTATTCCTGCATTACAGAGGGTTGGATTAGATCAGGCATAGGCAACCTTTGGCCCTCCAGAAGTTTTGGACTACAATTCCCATCATCCCTGACCACTGGTCCTGTTAGCTAGGGATCATGGGAGTTGTAGGCCAAAACATTTTGGAGGGCTGAAGGTTGCCTATGCCTAGACTAGATGACCATTCTACGATCTTGGAAGCCTGGCTTGTCTTCAGCTATTCCACCCCCCAACCCAAATCCAGAGCAGAGGCTTAGCATGGGCCAGCCTGGGAGGCACCTGTCGTGAACTGTTGCGTCCTTCGCGCAACGTCTTCCATCTGTAGGGCAGGTAAGAAGGACTAACAGGCTGACACCCTGCCAGCCCCATACAGCTTTTGCAAGTCTCACAAAGTGGTGCCGGACTCCAGTGTGCCGTGAGACTTGCACCCCTCAAAGCAGGGCAGCAGCGGCCGCGTTGGCTGGCCAAGCTCCCCACTGCATGGCCAAGCAGGCCGCGCAATGCAGCCCCTCTTAGCCCCAGTTACTGGGGGTCGCTCCACCGGCACAACTTGTCCTCACGGTCAGAGTGCGGCACACCCCGGGCACCAGCAACGAATGCTTCGCCACTGATCCAGAGTGTTTTCCTACCTTGTACTCCTGGGACGCCTCCTCTAGAGGAACCACCTCATGGCCTTTGTGCTCCTTGGATCTGTCACAAACCAGACAGATGGGGGCTTCATCCTCCTTGCAGAAGAGCTTCAGGGGCTCCTGGTGCTTCTCGCAAATTCTCCCCTTTCCTTCTGCCTCCTTTTTTCCACCCAGAAGGCTGAATTTCTTGGTTATTTCCACAAAATTTGCCAGCTGGTGGTTCCTGCCTGATGCTGCCTTGCTCCACTGTTTTCCTGCACTGAGGGCAGGAAGCCTCTCCCTCGGATTTCTCCCAGCACTGGGTCAGGCAGGCTCTGCAGAAGTTGTGCCCACACTCCGGGATGATCACTGGATCCTGGAAATACTCCAGGCAGATGGAACAAGTGGCTTCCTCGCAGAGAGCCACGACGGGAACCCCAGAAGCAGCCATGGCCACCTCCCCAGGAAGAGAGAGAGAGTTGGTTTCATTTTCTCTCTTTTTCCTCTGCAGATGGGCGTGTTTCCTTTCCAGGAAATTCAGACTCGATGCGTCCAGATCTCTGCTGATATGGAGCTGTGGAGTTAGCCAGAGCAGAGAGCCTCTTTCGTGTAGAGGAAATTAATTTCTTTATTTTAAAAGGAATGCTCTTGGCGGCTGCTCGTTTAAGGAACCATTTCCAGTGAGAGCTGGAGAGAAGTGTGGTTGTTTTCCCCCTAAGTTCATATGAGCCTCAGACTACTTTGAAAATCAATGAATGAATCCTAATTCCATCGCCCCCACAAATTGCTCAATTTCCAGCTATTCGCCTCGATGTAAAGAGAAGCAGCCCAACTCTCCATCATGGTGCCTATTTTTAGTGAGTTTTGACAAAATCGCCAGCTTCTCTGATAACGTGCAAAAACACTGGGACCAACCCTAGGTGAACACTGGGATTACATGGCACTTTTAGCAATACAAGATACTGGGTCTTTCAAAATCAAAACATGAGATTGGGTCCTTTTAAATCTGCTGTGAAGACCCAGCGAACCTGAAAGGAGGGAGAGTCAAGGCAGACAAAAGGAAGGACTTCTCTTCACACAGGATTTTGTGGGAATCCGATTAATTTTGCCATGTGCCTGGAAAAGCAAACTCGGACTCTTTTTGGAAAAAGGTGAGCAATGGGGAGGCATGGTAAGACCTATAGGAAACGTGGCAAAAGTGGACAGGAATATGATTTTCTCCCTCGTAGGCTGTGGGCTAACGTTCTTATATGTGCCAAATGCTGCAATGCTCCTAATTTTAGGTCCTTTCCATAGGAAAACCTCCTGTTTTGGGAAGTTTTTAATTGCTTGATGTTTTTTATTATGTTTCTATATATGTTGTAAGCTACCCAGAATGGCTGGGAAAACCCAGCAGATGGGTGGGGTATTATTGTTGTTGTTGTTGTTATTATTATTTTAATATTTAAAAAGTGTGCCCCACTCAAAGGTAATAGTTTGCACGCTAAACATGCAGTCCTTGATCTAACGCCAGTCTCACACCCACCTTTAACTGATAAATGAGTGGGAAAGGACCAAAAGAGAGGCGAATGCTTTTAATGTTTATGGGTAGTGTTGTGTATTGATTCAAAGGTTATTATATCTGCATTACTATTGTCTGTATTCGCATTAGGGTAAAGTAACTGCCTTTCTGTTCCAGAAGGAACAGCTACTATTGGTTCATTTAAGCTGCTGTATTTGGATCCTCAGTCTTACTGGTTCCCACCAAAAGGCAGCGTTGTGATTGCTTGTTCCCTCCAAAATGTATCCCTTTCGAGCCAGTTCCCTGTTCCTATAAATGTAGCTTCCCTCTCCTCAGTTCGCTCAGTCTTGTTTGCCTGAATAAAGAATTGTTACATGAAGAAACTGTCTCCTGCCTACTATGTCCGAGAGCACAAATCACTTACTGAAATCACTAACCCCATGCTACAACAGGTAGAGAGCCTGCATCATTTTGAAAGGTCTGAGAAATAATAGATTCTGATTGGCTGGAGGTTCTAGTCTATGGAAGGGGGGGGGAAATGTGAGAGTGGGGACAAAGCACATTGGTTGTCTAGTCAGAACAGATTTAGTTGACCGCATGAACCATCATATGAAAGAACGTTTAAAACCTGGTGCTTCAAACCTGGGTAGATAAAATATATGCATTTGCAGTACAGAATCTGGGAGCAAGCCGATGTGTCGAATGACAGCTTTTATGCTGTCTTGGCAGAGAATCTTTCCTCCTGAGCAACCAATAAATGAAATCTAGGTGTCAGATCAAAGGAATTTCTACCATGAGCTTCCAGACCTGGCAAAGCCTCCTGCAGGCCAGTGTGTGGGCTTTCTATGTGTGTGTGTGTGGGGGGGGGGAGTTTGCATTTGTCCCCCAGGAGCATTTATCAGCAAATGTTTATCTGGCAGTCCTGTTGAAGCGAAGAGCTGGCTCGGTGAAGTGGGAGATGGATCGTGAGGGAATATAAACAATAAATATGATGATTTATATCCTGAGCTATCTGGATACTCCACAGATTGACATGGGCTTCAATGGAAGTGCCAGTCATATCAGCCAGAAAATCTTCCGGAGCCACTTGGATCCATCAACCTCTGAGGGTGGACCATTCTCATAGGTGCCCGACCTCTGCAGAGGGGGAAAGGTGCTGGAAAAGCCTAATTTCAAGAAGGAATTTAGCATCATGCTATGAGGAACCTCCTGGTGCAGAGGCAGTCTACTTCTGAATAAGCTGAAGCTGTGAAGGTGAGCAACAGGAAGGGGCTTTTGGTTTCAAACCCTCCTTTGTTTCATGGCCTTTAAGAGGATGTGTGAGTCAGTGGCCAAAACCATTATGTGCTGCGTGAAGAACTCCTTTCTCAAGGTCAGGCACGTCCAACTCCCTAAAGACTGTGATCTACTCCCAGTATAAAATAATTGGCAATGATCTACCCATTGTCATTGGAGGGGGGGACGGACCAAGCTTTTTTTAAGGGAGGACAGTTGTTGAGCATTTTTTAGATGTATGCCCCATCTGTTTGGCACTGGTTGCTTCTGTTGAAAATGGGGTGAGGAACTTTTGTAACTGGGACTCTTTTCGTTTACCCCCTTCCATTTCCCCCCAAGTGACTGTGTGTAAAAAAGTAGGATGTCAATAGGATACCTGCTCTCTCACTGACATGGCAGATACGGCTGAGACTGACTTCTCTCCTGGTGGTGGGATTCCCATAAATAAAGGGATGGGCAGATTTCAGACTTGGGGGATTCGCTTTCATTGCTGAGATCCAGAAATTGATCCTAGGTGCGAAATATGAGCTTATGCAGGGAAGCCTCTGAAATCTCCCACTCACTCACAGGATTGACTCCTGCAGATATACAAGGTCAATGTAGGAAGCTCTGAAGAGGAGCTACAACATATAGAGGAACTTTGCAAGGAGGGCTTTCAAGCACATCCCTGCAGGGACCCTTGTTAAGATTTCACATTCTGAGTGCCCAGTGTGTTGGACTTGGGATGACAAGGCCCAGGTTCAAATCCCTGTTGACCATAAACTTTAAAGTGTTTCCCTTTTTAATCTCTCAGCTCAGCCTCTTCTACCTCACAGGGTTCCTCTGAGGGTAAAACAGGATTTCACCCTCCTAAAATCCCTGGAGGAAGTGTCATGGGGATTGGATATTATGCCGTTGAGTTTGAAACAACACAGGAGCAACAAGAAGTATAATCTTTAATAGAATCAAACACGTTAGCACAGGAAACGTACCCCCCAAATTCTTCCAGGCCCGCTACACAAAAGGATAAGAGGGGATCTCTAAAAATACAGATAATTATAAGTATCTGACTGTTCACTACAAAGCACCTTGGAGAAAAGAATTGTATACATGGGAATTTACCATCACCCCCAAAATCCTCTAGATTGTCACTGTTCTCTCCTCAGAACTTCTGACAGAACGTTTCCCCTTTCTCTTCACTGTCAGGGGATTTTGTTGCATCGAGGCCCGAAACCTACGTGGGGGTGACATTCCTGGGGTCAGCATGCAAAGGCAATATTGCGCAAGTCAGGAAGACCCCCAAAATGCCCCCAATCCCTACTTGTCTGAAGCCAGAGATCTTGAGAGCTTTATCCAACCTTTCTATAGGCCGGTAAGTAAGGTGGACTTAGAAACTGTTTTCCCCCACTGCCAAAGGCTTTCTGGGCTCTGGAAACTCTTATGTGATCTCACAGTCCCTTCCAACAGTTTCCCCCGGTCTCTCGCCCTCTATTTATTAATTTGTGGTTTGAGGAAGGGCTGCAGCCTGCGATCACGCAAGCCGTGTGTAAGTTTTAGGGTCGACCGAACTCAACTAGCAAACAGGTCTCTTTCAATATGGAGATTTTGCTGAATTGCCACATAAGCTTCCCTGAGTAGTAGCAAAAAAAGGGATTTTGGAACTTCCATCTCCAGGGTCAGTGGAGGTTTTGGGGAGGAAAAGGGAATCTGAGAGCAGGATTGAGGCTGAGGAAGGTTTTAAGTGAAGCCCGTGCATAATTCTGATTTTATTCAGAAAAGATATTGGTATTGTCTCTAGAAATCTTAAGTCAGAGTTGGAGGTAGGAGAACTACATCAAAACAGGAATGTGTGTGTGTGGGGGTGGGTCTGCTGTTGTTTCCTAGATCATTTTCTTGCTTCTTTCTCCCTTTGCACCTCGTGCACTGACAGAAATAGGCGATTCCCAAGGGAGGGAGAACAGGCAAGTTTGGGGACTGACAGGAGACCCAATCAATCAGTGTCATTTACAAAGCTGGCCTGAGAAGGGAGAGTTGCATCATGGTTGACACAAGGGATGGCCAATCACAGTTCTGCAAATATGGTTTCTCCTTAAGTGCCTGCCTGCTGAGTCCTGAAGAGGAGACTGAATATGTCATGATGACAATGAATATATGTTTGTCTGCCTGCACCTTCAGTCAAGAGAGTCTCAGGTTCCCTTTCTCCATCACATAAAAGTAGGGCTGGAGGATCTCTCCTGAGAAGGAGGCTGCCGGATACGTGTGGAGAAGGGCAGCTTTATCGGCACTGTAAAAGGACACCCGTCCCCCTTCACAGTTGAGAATCACTCGGATCCTCTTGGGCTCCGAACTTGGAACAGGGTCCTCATGGGGGGAGCCGTCACACTTCTCCAAACACCAGATCCCGTCTTTAGGAGTAGTGGTAAACTCGCCCTTCCTCTTCACAGACTTTCTGGCAACCCCCACCTCCCATTCCTCCCCTCTTTCCACAATGACCTCCCAGAAATGTCTGCCTTCCTTGAACGCCTCACATCCCAGCACATCGCCATATGTGTCAAATCTCTCAGGGTTGTCTGGCAGGTCTTGACGTACTTCTCCCCATCTCACACTCTTTCGATCCTCAGACAGGATGAGACGGGGATGTGCTGTGTCTGGATCCAAAGTTATGTTTTCTGTTGGGGGCAGATGAGGAAAGAGAAGAGAAATGAAGTCAACTGGGAAGCTGACTTTTCTTTAGGCACATGACAGAAATAGGATCGCCCCTGAAATGAAGAGGGACTCCATGACTCTGCATTTGAGACAGGGATGTTCATCAAGTTCTTATTAATGATTTTTGAAACATTTGCAGTTCTTTCACTTAACACATATTATCTACATAGAACCCTTGCAACTTCCCTGTAAGTTAAGTCAATCTTACTATGCCCATTTTTCAGATGGGAGGACTGAGGCTGAGAGACAGCGGCTTGTCAAAGGCCACCCCCACCATTCATGGCAGAAGGGTCCTCTATACGAACTCTTTAGTTCGTATTCCTGTAATGCAAGAATTCGAACTAAAGCGTCCATGACCTCCCCCGCAACCTCTGCTTAAAAACCACCAAGGAAAGAAAATTTCACCACCTTCCGAGTGATGCAGGAGTCCCTGGTAGGCTATGAGCAGTCAGCCAAGAACAAACTCAATTACCAGTATGCAGTTTGCTTAGAGCGATGCAGAAAAATGATAGTTCTATCTTTTAAATGGACATCTAGTACATTGTTGATATGAATGGCTTTCTTTTCCTATGAATTGTGTTAATGCATTTATTGTTGCAATCCCAAGGTAAAGGGTGATTATATATATCTTATTAAATAACTTTATTAAAGCGAAACCTAGGAATTGCCATTCCCGTCTGTCACCTTCAATGCAAAGACCCCAATCCTGGCTCCCCAGACCTGATTGGCTATATTATCATCTTTTTCTTCACTGTTCCTCACATTTATGGAAAAGGTGGGCAGTGGAAGCATCATGAGAAACCCATTTAAAAATTGGTCAGGCTGGTGGACATTAGAAAGAAGATCTGCTCTGCAGTCCTCCCCACCCCCACAAATGGAAAGTTAGTCAATTGATTTCTTTTTAAAGTACAGCGGCCTTTGGATGTTGTCAGTGCTGCTATTAGTCGTTTGTTTTTTTGTTTTTGTTTTTGTTAAGTGTAATGGGTTTTTCTAGTTTATTGTATTGATGAGCCTTTATGCATTTTACTCACTGCCGATGTCTAAAAGTATCCCAGAATATAATTTTAAAGATAAGTAAGAGTTTCCTTTATGCTGCCATCTGCTACACCTTTTCCAGCTCTTATGATTCCCTTTTTGTGGTGTCCAGGATCAGGCCAGACTGGAACTTCTGTGTTCCCACTGAACGTTTTACCCTGGTCTGTGTTGTAATTCTGTCCTGCTCTTTTAAATTTACTCAAGTTTCTCCAGTCTTGCAGGGAAGCCGGACCCCTGGAGTTCACACTCAGGCAGCCCCTACCTCCTTGCCACTGACACCAGAAACCATTTACCTTCTAGCTCCCAAAGGTTGTTGCAGCCATTTTCTGAGCTATTTGTGTTCATGCGTTTCCCACTCTTACACCTTACTCTTACATAAACTCTCCTAAAAGGGTTGGGGATCTTGTATGGCTCAAAGGGATATTTCCCCCTTATGTGCCAGGAGCATTTGGCATCACACCACCCCTGTGTCTTATTGAGATTCGGCACAGAAAAAGCCATGGATGGAAGAGCTGCAGTGGCCTGGTCTTCTGAGAAGTGGATCCCATCTTCTGTTTGACCCGGAAATGGCTGGGAAACCCTGTTAGATGGGTGAGGTATAAATATTAAATTATTATTATTATTATTAAATGTACCTTTTCTCAGCTGAAGTCCATATTCCACAGTGTCTGGAAGAGAAAAGGGAACCGAGATTTAACATCACACCATCATTCAGATAACAAACTTGGAAAGAACAATATGAGCTCCTGAGATTGTAGCCAGGTGTTGTGGACTACAAGTCCCATCTTCCCTAACCACTAGCCACGCCAGCTGGAGATTATGGAAGTTGCTATCCCTGCATAACCAGGGCAGGGGTAATATCAAGGTTTAGGCCTTCCCAAATCTTGGAGGAGCAGGACCCCCAGAAGATCTCCCCACCAACAAGAAGATCCAGACATCATTGTTCCAGGATGGGAGGCCTCAACCCCAGTCCCTTCTGCTCCTGGGACTGCAACCCCTTCGTTCCTCCTTCTCCCCCACCCCCCTTACATCAATCTCGGGGCCAAAGGAACAGGAGAAATTCCCAAAAAGTGAGATGTGTGAAAGCACCCAAAGCCTAGCTGAGAGATGTGAAGTGGTCAAGTACTGACTTCCGGTTGGGCACTAAGCTGCACAGTCGGGAGAAACCTCGGCTCCGAGGTTTCTCTATCGCTGAGGGGAGAGGGGGAGTCGCAACTGCGCTGCGACCCCCCAAAAAACTCCAGGAAGGGCGTCCTGGAGGCATGGATCCTGCGGATACCCCTAGAGCCTCCCCTACTCTCCGGTAAGCCCTAGTAAGGGCTGACGGAGCGAGCGGGGTTGAAGGGTGGGTATTGTGGATTACCACTACCTCTTCAGCGAGAAGTAGCGGCTGCTGGCAGAAGGAGCGCTCAATTTCTCCATGATTAGAACTTATTTGGACTCATTTATCAAAGGAAAATTCTTTTAAAATTCGGTTTGGAAGGGATTTAAAACACGGAGGTCGGTCCCTGACAATTGATGCAGTAAGAGACAGTGCTACATTATATCCGAAGCTGCTGTCAAAAGTTAGAAACAAAGAAGTCTTCTGTAACTGTCTTTTCCTGCAAAAGGGATTTTGGACTTGAGATTTGATTTGACTGATTGGTTCGGGAAATATATACCCCTTTTTTCTGGGGTCTCGAAAAATTTGGCAAGAACAAAGTAAAATGGCGCCAAAGGCAGAAAGGAAATAAGTTGTTTTGACTGGAAAGTTGTTTTTCGACCTTGAGCATGGCAGAGCGAAAATGGACACCGGAATTTCAGAAAAAAACTTTGGAACTTATGCAGCAGCTAATTGAAGGAGTGCAGTGATGGGGCCAGTCAGTTGGAATTGAAGCGACTACACAGAATAAAGAACTTGAGATAATAGACAGTTTGGAGGAATTAATGACAATGCAAAAGGAAGAAGAAAAGATCAATGAAGAAACAACAAAGGAATTTTCTGTGCATAAAGAAACGGACAATATAGAAGTCGTGGTACAGGAGGAAGAGGAACAAATGCGACTACCCAGAGCTACGCAATTTTACTGTGAGAATGTTACAAGGCTGCATGAAGATAAACAGGAACAAGAACCAGCAATTTCTGACTTCTGGGTTGGGTTTTTTGAAAGGGTTGGGGTAGGATAAAAAGATTGGACTTATTATATGGTATTTTAGTTATATATGGTTTTGACAAATGGATATGGATACTGTGACAATGGAAAATGTTAAAAAAGAAAAATCAGCCAAGTTTTTGAGGCCGAAAGGAGGGAAGGGGGATAAAATTGGTTCAGGAATCAGGAAAGTGCAGAAGTACAATGAAGCTTAGGTAGAAAAGAAAATGTTAGTAATTAATTGCGGAATATAAATGTTTATAAAAGTGTTAAGGAGGAAAGAAATGTGGTTTAAATTAGATTTGGAAGATGAGAGGAAAACTGGAAATTATGTTATTTTGAAGTCAATAGGGGGGGATCCGGGGAAGTCAGTTTAAAAGATGGATTTGTTGGATGAATACCTGGCCCAGGAAAGGGGTTGGGCTTAAGCAATGATTTTAGTATAATGTGAGGTTAAACGTGGAATGATTTTATGTACTCCTGTGAGAGGGGGGTTTGGATATTTTGCTCCCCTCGGTGGGAGAGGGGGGAGTATGAAAAGTTTAACCATGTAATGATTTGTGCTTGTAATTGGAAAATCTTATAAATTTTTAATTAAAAAAAAATGAAGTGGTCAAGTACTACCGGTAATTTTTACAGACAACTTGCAACTTGAGGGAGGGTTACATTCCTGGGGATTGTGCATAAAGGAAAATCGTGCAAAGTCAGAATGACACCCAGAATCACCCCTGCCATCTGAAACCCTTCGTGGCAAGAGCTTTCAAGCCCTTTACTTTGCTGACTGGAATCTGGGAGGCTCCCCCAAGATCTCGCAAGAGCTTCCAGAGCCCAGCAAGAAGGGTTTATCCTCCTCTTTCAATTGTGAGTCATCTACATAGGAAAGTGTGACTTCTAGATGTTGAAAAAGAATAAATAAACCCTCCGATTTCCTGGCACTGCTAATAACCTGGAGCCTGTCATTAACACTTCTAAACACCCAGTATAAAATATTTACAGCATTCTTTACTACCTCTGAATTTCTTCGTGACTCCCTCCAGGAAGGGATTTATATCACAGAAGTCCCAGATTCTCCACTTCAGGGCAGGAGGAAAAGCCACAGGAGGATCCTCTAAGTTCTCCTTCACCTGAGTCCTGGGAGGAGAAGAACAAGGTCAAGCCACCATCCTTCCAATGCAAGGAGCTTTCTAAGGATTCAGGTGTCTCATCCTGACGGTAAAGGCACCATGGATATATCATGAAGACTTGGGAGCAGGGTTTTCCTATGGCAAAAGGGAGCATCTAGATGACGTGTGGATCTAGAAAGCACCTAACAAGTTGAAGGAAGACTGACACAAACCTGCTTCCAAGATATACGGAAGGAAATATATGAATATGAGGTTGAAAGTAAAAAAGCCAATATATGCAAATTATTTTTTTAAAGAAAGTGAGCAATACTGGATCCTTACCCAGAGATTTTAGGACTACATCCGTTTTAGTGAAGCATTTCAAGTGATTAATGAGCAAAATAAAATAGAACTGGTATGTGCATTTCTGAAACATAAGGAAGTTCAGAATGCTTTAGAATGGCTTTTACAATTAACATTATAAATGTATTTTAGCACAGTGGTTATATTTTAAAAATGGAGAAAATATTAGCAATTAAAGCAATATTTTCTAAACATGGAAGATTCTCAAAATTCATAAGTGTCTGAAGTTGTCTGGAGGACAAGGCTCTCAGCAGCTACTACAGTATTCACGATATCTGGGTCCAAGGGAGTGGTGCCTCTGAATCCACAGGAGGGGAGTGTCCTTTGGGGCTCAGATCCTGCTCACGGGTTTCCCACTAGCATCTGGTTAGTCACTGTGAAAACAGGATGCTGGACTAGATGGGCCACTGGCCGGATCCAGCAGGGCCCTGTCTCACATTCTTACGTCTGAGGAAGAACCTGCAGGAGCTTGGAATAAGCTGGATATTTAAAGGTAAGTTATAGTGAATATATTTACAAGCACCTTTGGGATGTCCTCTCTTTTGGTATCAATTGCAAAGTAAATGAAACCATCACAGAGAAGGGCCTTCAGAGATATTCAGTGGGAACGGCTTCCTGTCTGTGAACGTAGATGGGACCAATAGCTACAACAAAAATATGTCCCTATTTTTGTCTGTGATTTTGTGAACTGGAGACTGAGTTTCTCACCTGTTGAAGAGGAACTTTCCTAGCATCATAATAAGGCAGGTGTTTTCCATCACTTACCTGTGCAAGAAGCTTCCGATATCCTGGAGGGAGGGAAAGAAAGAAAGAAAGAAAGAAAGAAAGAAAGAAAGAAAGAAAGAAAGATGTCAGTGGAGCCAATTCTACTGTTGTTGTTGTTGTTGTTACTTTGGAATACCACCCTATACCTGCAGGTCTCTGGGCAGTTCACAAAATAAAATCACAAGATAAAAGCATAAAATTCATAATAAAAACAAAAACAAGAGCAACCAAATAATCCAAACTGTCTTCAGAGGCAGCCCCATGTACAACCCCCAAACTATGTACCCACTGCGTCAGAGGAAGTGGAACCCCATCAAGAGCAGGCCATCTCCCACCCATCTGATCTAGGAAACCACCCACTAAGAGTGCCTAAGTCTTATCTGGATTGAGCTTCAGTTTGTTGGCTCTCATCCAGTCCATTACAGAGGCAAGACACTGGTCCAGCACTTCCACTGCCTCACCTGCAGATGTAAAGGAGAGTCACCAGCATATTGCTGACAACGTGCTCCAAACCTCCGGATGAGTCCAATCAGTTATCAATACTAAGCAGCTGAGCACCACTTGCAGGGAAACAGAGGTGGGCAGAGCACTGCTGGTTCTTAAGGCTTCCCAGAGACCTCTGGTTGGCCAATGCGAGAACACAATGCTAGAATGAAGGGGCCTGTAGTTTGATCAAGCAGGGCTGTTTTTGTGACCACAGGCCTTTCACCCTTCATGTATCATTTGTTTTCTTAAAGCAGCTTTCATTGGGGGTGGCTGTTAAGACATGATATCCTCCTGCCTCGCATCAAGACCAGGCCTCACCTGCAGGAGTTCATTCGCTGGTTCCTGAAGCTTCTCCTCCATCTCAAGGATGAGGCTGTCAAGAGAAGAGAGTTCCCCGGAGAGTCTGGCCAGGTGCTCCTCCCTTTTTGCTGAAATCTCCTTCTCCACCTCTTCCATCTGGGCCAAAAGAAGTTTCTCCTGTTCTTCCAGAAACTGGTGGAGTTGCCTGAACTCAGCCACCATCTTTTCCCTCTCTGCATCTGTTTGTTTCTGCAGCAAAGAGATTGAAAGAAAAGAACAGTGGGCCAATATCAGGCATCTAGTGTCCTGTTGCAGGACAAAGAGGCCAGTTATCCAAATTCTATTGGAAGGGCACACCTGACATATTCAGCAGGGAAAGAGCTTCATAAGTACAAGCCCACCCTCTCCTTTAAATTGTCTTTCATGCTCTGTAGGAGATCAGACCATTGAAAAAGAAACCCCTTTCTGTATTTCATATTCATCCCCCCCCCATATTGATTCTAGACTCTAGCACTTTTTCACCTTAAAGTAACAACGATGCTTACAAGCAGGTCTTGGCTTTCCTTTTCTGTGTCTGCTTTCAATACTAGAATTTTCTCTCTCTCCTTCCTCACATTGTCTAGGCAGCTGCTGATCTGATCCTGAAAAGAAAAGAAAATCCAAGTTGGGCTGCCTTACACATTAACAGGCAAGCTGAATTGTAGGTTTGCTCCCTGCCCCACATCCCTGGGACTTTTTGCAGAGGTTCCCCTTTTTCATCCCAGAGGAGGCAGAAATGGGGCTGCCCAATATCAGAGCTGAAAAACATGGGGTTTTGCTATTTGTCCCCCACACTGAGCACACCTGCAACATCTCCCCCTCCTTTTTATTAAATTAATCCCAGATGTTGTAATCTTTTGGCCCAGGGGAGTCACTGCTGCATTCCTTGGGGGGGTCACTGGTGCACTTTAATTTTTCAAAAAGAGAAGGACATGCTTATTGTATAAAGTTTCAGAAGTTTAGTTTTATCAGACTGCACAAGATCTCATACTGGAGAATTCCTTTAGGGGTGCAAGTGGAGAGAATATATTACAACATTTATTTATTATTATTTTTACAAGCCCTCTTATCTGCAGCTCTTCCACCCCCAAGTAAGACCCACTGCGTTTCCCACCTTGTACTCCTGGGACGCCTCCTCTAGAGGAACCACCTCGTGGCTTTTGTGCTCCTTGGATCTGTCACAAACCACACAGATGGGGGCTTCATCCTCCTTGCAGAAGAGCTTCAGGGGCTCCTGGTGCTTCTCGCAGATCTTCCCTTTTTCTTCTCCCTCCTCTTTCCCCCCAAGACGGCTGAATTTCTTGGCTATTTCCACAACATTTGCCAGCTGCTGGTTTTTCGTGATGCTGCTTTGCTCAACCGTTTCCCTGCACTGAGGGCAGGAAGCCTCTCCCTCGGATTTCTCCCAGCACTGGATCAGGCAGGATCGGCAGAAGTTGTGGCCGCACTCATGAATGATCACTGGATCCCTGAAATAATCCAGGCAGATGGAGCAAGTGGCTTCCTCGCAGAGATCCTGCAGAGGACTCTCAGAAGCCATGGCTGCTGCCTCGCCAGGAAGAGAGAGCTGGTTTCGTTTTCTCTCTTTTGTGTCTGCAAATGGGCGTGTTTTCTTTCCAAGAAATTGAGATTGGATTATGTACTCAGGATCTCTGCTGCCTTGGAGTTGGGTGGAGCTCCGAGCTGATTTGATATGTTGGGAATATATAAAATTAATTTATTTTAAATGGAATGCTCATCCTTGTTGGATACTCGTGTAAGTAACCATTTCCCTGTGAGAGCTGGTCGAGTTTGTTGTTGTTTTGTTTACTATCAGCATGTCAGCCTCAGACTACTTTGCAAGCTAATGAATGAATGCCCCCCCCCCCCTCCCTTCTCCTTCTTCTTCTTCTTCTTCTTCTTCTTCTTCTTCTTCTTCTTCTTCTTCTTCTTCTTCTTCTTCTTCTTCTGAATTTATATACCGCCGTATACTTGGAGGTCTTGGGGTGGTTCACAGAAAAGATCACAACATATATAATCAGAATAAAAACGACAACCCAATAACAATCCCCAGAAAAGAGCCACATTTTAAAAGGGCATAGGATGTCAAACAGATCAGCCAAAGGCCTGGTTAAAAAGGAACGTTTTTGATGCAAAATATCTGGGGACAGTGGCGTAGAAAGGTCTGGTGGTATGCAGTGCAGAATTTTTCTTGTCAACCCCCCCCACATTGAAATTATTAAAAGAAGGAAAAATAAGATACTTACAGTTGCAAGTGTTATTTTCTGGTTTATTTACTTAACATTGTGAGCATAAGCACTTAAAACCCCTTTTCCCTCACTTTCCTCTCTGCAAATTTTGAAATCGCATCAACTCCCAGAGTTGATGGATCTAGAATAAAACCCAGCCACCCCTCCAGCTGCACTCTGTACATGGAACCAGTGTGTGTGTGTGTGTGTGTGTGTGCTGCCTTCTTCTATTCCAGGGGGATATGTGGGCTAGATGACCCTTGGGGTCCCTTCAGCCCTACAATTCTAGGATTCTCTCTCGCCACAGGCAGAAAAATGTCTCAGGCCAAACAAAATGTGTGGGCACCGATCCGCATGGCTTCATAAGAAGACAAGACACATTCATGGAGAGGATGGTTATGTAATAAGAATATTAAGGTCTTATATATATATAATAATTGTTCATAAGTATACCAAGCAAACATGTACATGAATGTATGGGCCACGTGTCTGGGGCAGTGCGGGAGGGCAGGCCTGACTCTGCAAGGAGGGAGGTGAGGAAACTTTCCTATTGTCTCAGGAACAAAGGGGGGGGTTGCCCCTCCAGCTACTCAATCTCTGGCATTCTGATACCTGAGTGCCAGACAGGTAGCTATTCCAGAAATAACAAAAGGGTGTGATTAACTTGGCTGAGAAACAGGGAAATGTATTTTTTTTTTCACTTGATGGGTGTTTGGTGAAGGGCAAGAGGAGGCAGGGGGCAGTGTCCAGGATGCTCAGATTACTGCCACCAGACCTCCCCTTTCATGTAACCATGATGTTTCTGGCCGTGGTCTTGGACTCCAGGGTGGGAAATTTAAATGTCTATATAAGGACAGGCAGACCTTTGTTCTAGGTCCTTCCCCGCTGCCCTGTGTGTGTGGGGGGGGTACCCTATTGCAACAGCTTTAATAAAGATCAGGCTGCTTTGCTACTCAATATTCTCTGGTTGGCCTCTTATTTTCTCCTACCAACCTACAAAAGGACTCTTGTGGGCAGGGGTCTGCAACCTTTAAGACAAAAGAGCCACTTGGACCCGTTTCCAAAGGAAAAAACAACAACTGGGAGCCGCAAAACCATTGCGACATTTAAAACAAATATAACGCTGCATATATTGTTTCTTACCTTAATGCAATAATAATAAATAACGTATAGGAGCCAATGCAAAGTATAATTAGTAAAAACAACAAGAATAAGTTCTTACTTTTTTGCATTGACTCAGGGGCGTACCCAGGATCAAAACTAGGGGGGGGGGCAAGCCATGGTCGTTCAGGTTGTGACATTTCAGCACGGAAAGGCGAATGAAACCAAAATTTTAGGAAAATTATATATAATTATAGCAGTGCTTTATTACGGTAGTTATTACAATTATTTGCTTGTTTTTTAAATTTTTATTCTAGTTACATGTCTTATACCAGGGGTGGCCAACTCCCAAGAAACTGTGATCTACTTTCAGCAGTGATCTACCCCCGTTTTTTGGGGTTCAGCTCAAAGTTGTTTTGGGGGTGTGTGGTGGGTGGGAGAGAGGGCTTCCCCCTCTAAGATAGGTTGGCAAGCGAACTAATAAAGAAAGAAAAAGGGGGTGGGAATGGAAAAGTGGGGTGGAAAAATATAAATTGGGGGTGGGGTGGGGTGGGGAGAATATCTATTAAAAATATGTAGTAGTTTAAAAAATAAAAATAAAGGGGAAATCTTTTTCTTCTTTTTCCTTTTTTTGAAAACAAAAACAAAAGGGGAAGAGAAAAGAAAAAGGGGGGATAGAGGGAGAAAAGGGTAATAATAAAAATTCAAATAGAGTGGCTGCAGCAGCTGTGGGGGGTGTTTGTTTGTTTTTCGTTTGTTTGTTTGTTTTAAAAATGGGATTTCTCCCCTTGGATTAAAAAAGGAGGGGAGGAAGAAAAAGAGAGGGGGTGGGAGAGCAAGGCAAAAAGCCAAAAAGCAAAAAACAGGTTTGGGGGGAATCGCCAGGCACTGCAGCGCGCCGGCCTCGGGGCTCCGGGCCCCCGAGCCGCCCTTGGGGCCGTCGTTGAGCATGTACACCGCCCGCAGCGAGCGCTGGCGAAGCACCGGTTGGCGGAGGTTTCAGAAGCAGCCCGGACGTTTTCGCCGCCCCCACCCAAAGCAGCTCTACTTCATCCTGTCGGCGACCATCACCGCCCTCCCGTCGCGGCGACGCCTGGCCCGCCTGCTCCGCCCTCCGCACGGCTGCTTTGAAAAGGATTCCTCCCGACAGGGGCCGCTCCAATCGCCGCCACCACCTCCCGCCGCCCTTATTATCCCGACTCTTTTCTCTCTCTCTCTCTCGATAATTCGCAAAGCCCAGCTCCTTCTTCTCCCCGCCTTAACGCCACCCTCATTGGCATGTTCCCCTCAAACAGGAACAGGCATCCCGGCGGCTCATTGGCCGGACGAAGCGTCGCTCTCCCGTGCCCGCCTCCCGCCTTCATCCTCAGTGGCTACCTCGGCGGTAAGGCCCCGGCTCCGAGCCTATGCGCCAAGGCGGGCGATCTGTCCTGCCAATCGGCACGCCGAGGTGGTAAAAGCTCAGCCCTCCCCACACGCTTATTGGTGTGAAGAAGTCGCTTCCTCTCTCTGGGAGTGGTCAAGGTGGACATCAATCTTGGGTCTGTCCTCGGGAACCCCGAGAGGGCTGAGAAAGACCGCCCAGCTGTTCAACGTTGATGCGGATTATTCATGGTTTTTTTGGCCCTTTTTTTTGCCGATAACCATTTAATTATTATTGAAAGGGCATTGAAAGGGGGCATGCCGGAGCCGCGGGAGACCTGTCAGAGAGCCGCATGCGGCTCCGGAGCCGCAGGTTGCGACCCCCGCCATAGGGGAATAAGGGCAGATTTCTGTTTATAACAGTTACCAATGGCTACCAGCTAGGATGGCTCTCCTCTGTCGGAGGCAGTGATGCTTCTGAATGCTGGGAACTGCAGGAAGGGAAAGGGCTGCTCCTGTGCTCAGATCCTGCATGCAGGTTTCCCCAAAAGGGGCATCTGGTTGGTCACTGTGAGAACAGGATGCTGGACTAGATGGGCCACTGGCCTGATCCAGCAGCAGGCTCTTCTGATGTATGTATGGTATTTTGGTTGCTTATTTTCCCCTAGAATGGCCTTAGCAGGGAAGGTGATGACGGCCACAGAATACAAAACACTGACCAGGTGTAGTCTGGCATGGGGGGGGGGGTAGCCAGAAGAGAGAATTGCTTGCCCACTCTGTGCACAGCAGTGATTGACAAGTTGACAGTGGGAGAGCAGCTGCTTTGCATGCAGATGGTCCCGGATTCAAACCCCACAGTCAGTGCCTGAGTGTGCCTGAGCTCAGGAGGTCAAGCCTAGTGAGCACACCAACTCTTCCTGGTAGATCTGATTCTGGACTGCTCTCTGCCACAGACTCTCCCAGCTCACTAAGGCCTGTTACCTCTTCAGCTTCCAACATTTCCTCCTCCCCGTCTGCTCCCTCTTCTCCCTCTGACCATTCATCATCTGCTACCCTTCCCTGGGCTCTGAGCCTTCTTCCCTTGGGGGTTCCCCAGCTGGTGCCTCCCACCAGTCCTCTGAGTCTAGCCAGTCCATGACACCCACCGACATGTCTAGGTAGGGCTGAGAGAGAACCTAGAGAGAGAATGCTGCCTGCCAGTGTAGATCAGGGGTCGGCAAGGTTTTCCGGCCATGGGCCGGATCATTCCCATGGACGATTGTCCGTGGGCTGGGCATGCGCAGTGTGATGCCAGAAACCGCATCTGCGCATGCCTAGACACTGAAAATCGCACCTGCGCAGAAACGATTTTCGGTGTCTGGGCATGCGCAGATGTCGTTTCTGGTATCTGCGCTTGCGCAGATGCAATTTCCGACATCACTCAGCGAGTCCCTGCGCTGTGCTATGCCGGTTTAGCGCAGCGCACAAGGGACTTGACGAGCGGGTGGCTCACGGGCCGGTAAAACGGCCTTCGTGGGCCAGAGGTTTGCCGATGTCTGGTATAGACAGTACTGGGCTGGATGGACTCAGTAACAGGCAGCTTGCTACCCAAGGATCTGTAGAAAATAGCCATAGAATTGTAGAGTTGGAAGCTACACCCAAGGGTCATTTAGTCTAGCCATAAGCAAACTTGGCCCTCCAGATGTGTTTGGCCTACAACTCCCATCATCCCTAGCTAACAGGACCAGTGGTCAGGGATTATGGAAATTGTAGTCTCAAAACATCTGGAGGGCTGAGTTTGCCTATGCCTGATCTAGTCTAACCCCCTGCAATGCGGGAATCTCAACTCAAACATCTAAGACAGATGGCCCTCCAACCTCTGCTTAAAAGCCTCCAAGGAAGGAGAGTCCACCACCTCCTGAGAGAGACAATTCCACTGTCAAACTGCTCTTCACTGCCAGAATGTTCTTCCTGACATTTAGTCTTGAGTCTCCTTTCTTGTAACTTGAATCCCATGGCTTGAGTCAATCCAAAGAGGCATCCCCTCCTCTGCCACCTCATGCCTTCAACTGGAGGTGTCTGGTGTTGGAGCTGGGATCCTCCTTGCAAGACACAGGCTGCCCCAGAAGCCCTTTCATGCTAGCAGTCACTATGTGCTCCATCAGCAGAGAACGTTAGTTGAGGTTACTGGCTTGCATAAAGTTTACTTTAACCCCACAGCAGCCTTTGTTTAACCTTAACAAAGGTCCTTTCCGCATGCAGCTCAGATCCAGCACCAGCAACATCCAGCATCTTGGGTCAGCTGCTGGAGGTCCCCCATTGTTTTTTCCACCATTAATTTCCACAATTAACTGCAAATAAAAAAGAATAAAAATAGTAAATCCCCCCAAGACCCCACCTTATCTTTGAGGTTCTTTAAACCCAGATTTCCCTCCATTCCCTCTTCTGGTTCTATATACACATAATTATTCTGCATATCCATAATTCATATTTCATCCATTGTCATTTTCCTGTTGTTGTTCAGTCGTTCAGTCGTGTCCAACTCTTCGTGACCCCATGGACCAGAGCACGCCAGGCACGCCTATCTTTCACTGCCTCGCAGTTTGGCCAAACTCATTAGTAGCTTCGAGAACACTGTCCAACCATCTCATCCTCTGTCGTCCCCTTCTCCTTGTGCCCTCCACCTTTCCCAGCATCAGGGTCTTTTCTAGGGAGTCTTCTCTTCTCATGAGGTGGCCAAAGTCATTTTCCTAATTTTACCCAAATCTCTACTGCTTGCAGTTGTATTGTCCAAGCTTGCTAATGTATCGACCTGACCACAGTGATCCACGCAACGGTCACTTCCAGGCTTGACTACTGTAACTCGCTCTACGCGGGGCTGCCTTTGAAACTGTCCCAGAAACTCCAGCGGTGCAGAACGCTGCAGCGAGGCTCCTCACGGGGACCTTGCCATGGGAGCATATTCATCCAGTGCTTTACCAGCTGCACTGGCTCTGGTGGAGTACCGGGTCAGGTTCAAAGTGCTGGTTCTGACCTTTAAAGCCCTATGCAGCTTAGGACCTTCACACTTACAGGTCCGCCTCTCCTGGTATGCCCCACAGAGACCTTAAGCTCCACAAATATCAGTAGCTTAAGGGTCCCGTGCCCAAAAAAGCCAATTACCCCACAATGCCATCTTTCTCAGGTTGTCTCCGACTTGGTGATACTCTTCCCACAAGACTAGGGCCCTACCTGCCCTCTTCCCTTTAAGACATATTATTCGCCGCCTTAATCTAGCCTGATCCCCTATTCCTTTTCCCCTTCTTTTTTCTGAAGAAACCCTTCTGGGTCCCCACATTAAAATTCCTCCCTGGTCTCCCTACTGGCCTAGCATGACTAACCTGGCCAGTTAGCCCTGGTGATCCCACTGATGTTTGTTTTTTATGCTGTTTTAGCTGTTTTTAAGTTGTTTTTAATTTGTTGTTAGTTGTTGAGTCCCAATGGGAAGGGCGGGGTATAAATAAAAAATATTATTATTATAATAATAATAATAATTATTATTATTATTATTATTTACACAATATAAAAATATCCCATGTAATTTGCATCTTTATTCACCAGAAGGTGATTATCAGATGACTCATGTTTGAGATGGCGCTGACCTCCTCACCTTCCTCACAGGCTCCTCTTTCTCTCAGAGTCTGTATTTCTCCAACCGCTTTTCAACCATCAAGGCATCCTCAAGTGTTGCCTGCTTCCCACCCCTACCATCCATATCTACCCTGCGTATCTCCTGAGTTTTTTCATCCATTTCCCCCTAATTTTTCCTCCCTTCCTTGCTTCAAGACATTCACCGCTTCTGTTATCAATGGTTCCATCTTAGTAGTCGATGCTGACACCATTTCACTATTTTCAGCCATTCGGGCTCGAATCTTGTCTGCTAAATTATCCCAAATTTCCTTCATCTCTTTAACCAATTCTTCTTTCCACACAGAGAAAAGTCCACTCAATTCCAAGAAGACCTTGTCCCTTGCCACGTTTTAAACTACTACTCAAAATACCCAGGACTGAGTAAAATTAACATACAGTACAGTAGTAATTCACTCTGCCTTCCCTGGTTCTCAAAACAGTCAGTTTTAAAACAGTACCTTATCACTTTGTCAAGGCCACTTTCCCAGGAAGCACCACTTCCTGTTCTTTCCCTCCAGCCCGGTTACCCATTGCACGTATACAATTTAAAATAAAATACGAATTTCCAATTAACATTCAAAATACACAAATATTTACATTAAACAGAGCACACAAACAAAAACAACTCAACAGAATGTCCAGAAAGTATAAGTAATGACTTATTTTCCCAGGGAAGAGTAGATAGTTCTCACTCATCTCTCTTGATTTGTCTATTAGTATTTGTGAACAATTGAAGAGTCTTACAGTTTCTCTTTTCAGCAAAATATAGACCTATGCAGTCCTTTTGATGTTTCAGCCTCTCTGACCTGTTCCAAACTTTAAAGTTTCAGTTTATCTATCCAAGCATTTTGATAAGCACACCCGGCTTCCAACTTTAAGAAGACAGGGTGGGGGGCTCTCAGATGCTGCCACATTCTGCCTGGGTCCTGGCACCACCTTCCCAGTGACCTTTGTGGAAATAGTTTCTCCTTTCAAAAAGACAAGAGACATATCCAGTCCTTATTGGTGTTTCAGCTTCTCTGTTGCTGTTTTTGTTGTTCAGTCATT
>OFHU01000348.1:0-251253 GCA_900245905.1 Lacerta viridis | reverse complement strand
TCCACGCAAGGACCGTCTGGCTTGACTTCTCATGGATAGAAGAGTCCTTGGCTGGGGCAGAAAAAACAACCCAGAGGAGTACCTTAGAGAATGCATGGAGCATTTTTGCAATAAGGTGGAAAGCTACAAAGAGCAGGTGAAAGGGGTTTGCGTTCTTGGTTGAAGGTAGACATATTGAGTAACAATCAAAACCAGTCAACAGAATACTCATGCCAAAGGCAGCACGGAACATAACAAGGCTGCTGCGGGCAATCTTGGTGTTGAGAAGATAGCACAGGGTGTTAACTCCTTGAAGTGCAAGACGCATCTCAGGTGTGCATGGAATAACATCTGAAGGAGATGTGTGTCCCTTGAGAGCAGAAAACAATGGTGAGAGTTCAGAGGTTGAAACTGCTAAAGAAGTTCTAGCCCAGTTTAACTGTCCCAAGAGATGCTGCAACTGCACCAAGGTAAAAGACTCTGGGATGACTATGCTTGGCATCTCTGGCAGGGCCGCTGTTTGCAACAGTTTGTGACCTAAGTAATGGAATGGAGCAGTACGCTGTACCTTTTCTGGGGCAATGCAAAGCCCAAAAGAGTTCAGGATGCGCGTAAGATGCTCTATGTGATGCTCTGAGACCTTTTCTCCATGGATCAAGATGTCATCCATGTAATGGCAAACCTGTAGAGCTGGATACTGTGCTCTAAAAGGCTGTAGTGCTTTATCAACAAAGGCTTGACAAAGAGTTGGCGAATTCACCATGCCTTGAGGTAGGACCTTCCAAGAGTACCTGGAAGCTGGCTTTGTGTTGTTGAACACAGGCAAAGTGAAGGCAAACTTCTCTTGATCTGCAGGCGCTAGGGGGATAGTAAAGAAACAATCTTTGAGATCGATGATAGCAAGCTGATGGTTTCTAGGAATGAGGTTGGGATTAGGAAGTCCACATTGAAGAGGGCCCATTGGAATAATCCTTTCGTTGACTTTTCTTAGATCTTGTAGAAGACGCCATTTTCCGCTCTTCTTTTTTATGATGAATATTGGTGTGTTCCAAGGGCTATTAGTAGGTTGCACACGATCTTGAAGTAGTAGCTCTTTGATTAGGACCTCTGCTGCAGCGAGCTTTTCTGACGTCAGCGCCCATTGGTCGACCCAGACCGGGGGTCCTTCCTTCCATGTGAGTGGAAGTGCATGAACTGGCGCTGATGCAAAGGCCCACATCAAAAATGCGTGTGGATAACAGTTCTTGCTTTAGACAACAAGTCTCTACCCCATAGGGTGATAGGTACATCCATAACAAGTGGACGAAGCTGTACTTTAGAACCTGAGTCTGACTGGAAGGTAATCGGATGCACGCTCTGGTGAGCGGGTTCGAAACCTCCGACTCCAAAGACTTCTTGAGTGATGGTTGTTGCCCATTGGTCAGGCCAATCCTTCCTGGCGATAACTGTTACATCTGCGCCAGTATCAAGGAGACCTTTGACCTTGCGTCCACCCATTTCTAGGACGAGGTGAGGGCGTTCCTCTGTAATCTTGATTAGTGCCATTGCTGCCTGAGGAGGCAGGGATTCCACAGGAGTTGTAGGTGTGGATGTAAGCAAATAGAGTCTGGCAATCTCTAAACCTTTCGCCAGGACACATGGAACTGTTGAAAATCCTGGAATGAGTAGTTGTGATGAATCTGTGATACGAACCAATCCTGCAGTCAGGGTGACTGTGGCAGGAAGGCGATCAATCCTAGGCAGAATCAGACATACTGAAGTGTCTGGAAATGGACCACGAATGGATGTTGGCAATTGCTGAGCAAACCATGGATTTGAAAAGTAACAGTCCTCTGTTAAGAAAAGTGGAATGCCTGGAACAGAAGCTTCTTCTTGTTCTCTGGCAGTCTCTGAAGACATCTTTCTGGCAACAGATTTTGGGCACTGTTGAAGTTGGCAGCTTCCAAGCTGCTCTGCGTTGAGTTGGCAGATCTGAGGTTCTTCTATGGAAGAAGACTGAAGATGATGCTGAGGCTGGCAGCTTTCAGGTGGCCTTGCGTTGAGCTTGCAAACTTTAAGCTCTTCTGCTATTGATGGTGGTTGGCATTGCTGATGCTGCTGGCACTCAGGCACTTGTGCATTAAGTTGGCAAACTTCTTCTTTTGAAGTAGGCTGTTGAAGCTGTTGCTCTTGGCAATTTTCTGGTTGCTGTAAGTTAAGCTTGCATGCTGGAGGTTGTACAAAGGTGTGGACATTGTTAGCTGGAGTGATGCTTGAATTCCTTTGAAGAGGAGTTGGCTCACTCACTTGCATTTTCTGAACACATGGAAAGTGATCATCAGCTGGATAGCAACTTGCACAACGCTGTTTCACCAAGGGCAAATGTCCTTCAATGGTAGGCTGACCTTGGCTTAAAGGCAAATAAAGTTCAGGTGTTGCAAGGTTGCTTTCAGTAGGATGCTTCTGTAGAGTAGAAGGCATTTCTGCAATTGGAGTCTTGATTGTAGTTGCTTGCTGTGTCACAGGAGTTGCATTAATAGGAATTGAAGAGTTGACAGCATGAGGTGAACTGATAGATGTGCTGTCTGCTGGAAACCTTTGCACAGGTGTAGCAGATGATGAAACTTCTGACACTTGAATTTCTCTTTGGGTAGCATCTTTTCTCTGGATACTTGGAGAGTAGACATCTCTCTGGACCACTTTCTTTTCCTGATGATCTGGATACTGATGAGAATAAGGAGTAGCGTTGTTCATCTTTCTGGGATTGTTGACCTTTGTGAGGTTCTTGAGCTTGCACCCTATTGTTTTACTGGGGCCGGGGCGCGGCCCGCAGATCCGTTTCCCTGAACTGGAGATGATGTAGGTGAAGTGTTCTGTGGATTCAAGCGACAATCATTTGCCCAGTGAAATCCTTTCTGGCAGATGGGACATCTCTCTGGCGGTTTGGCAGGAGACCTTGGCGTTGTCGTGCACTGCGACCTGAAATGTCCATCGCCACCACACCCAAAGCACTTCTTGACTGGCGTAGAGTTGTCTTGACGTGGTGTCTGTACTGCAGCTGCCAAGAGTTGCGCTTTGTAGGAGTGGGTGCCCACATTCTGACAGACGCGTAGCATCTCTGTCAATGTGGCATCTGGACGAGCTGCAACTGCTGTTAGGGCATTCTTGCAGTCATCGTTGGCATTTTCAAAAGCAAGTTGTTTTGTTAGCATGTTTCTGGCATGACGATCTTCTATCTGGCGTTCCACTGCGATGATCAGGCGATCCACGAAGTCCCCATAAGGCTCTCTTGGACCTTGCCTAACTGCAGCGAATCCTGATACTGAGCTTGCATCTGTACGATTGGGTAGTCTGCGCCAAGCCTTGACCACGATGTCTGCTATTGTGATGAGTGCAGCATCAGGGATGGCGAGCTGTTGTTGAAGATTGGAAAAATTTCCTGATCCTGTAAGCATATCTTCTGGAGCGATTGGCGTTGCACGTCTGGCTGCTACCTCTCTCCATTCTTGCTGGCACAGGAGAGCATCTGTAGGTGACAAGAAGGTGCGAAGTATCAACTTCCAATCAGATGGCAGAAGTCTACTAGTTGACAGTCCTTCAAGAAGACTTCTAGTATAAGGAGCTTGAAGTCCATTTTCACGTATGGCTTTACGTAGTTCACGTAGTGTCTCAAAAGGGATGGCTTGATATCTTGCAGGTTGTCCACCATTGGCACGAATCACTGGAAAGATGTGCGTTGGTTCAGTACTAAAGTCTATTTGTCCCAAAGCTGTTTCCAAAGCTTGAGTTCTGCAGAGAGGTTGCATCACTGTTGGATCAGTAGATGGCATCAGTGAGTTCAAATCTTCTTGATGCTTAAATGATGAATCAGCAGATGGCGCTAATGAGTCCTTGACATCTGGATGCTTAGAAGATGGCTGACTTGTAGTTGGATGAAGACAAGATGGCTGACTTGAAGTTGCATGAAGACAAGATGGCTGACTTGTAGTTGTAGGAGCGTAGAACTGCTGACTTTGTGCTGCAAATTCTGGCATCTGGATCATCACTGTGTGAGATCTAGGTTCTTGTCCTGAAGTCTGCATTGGCATCGGTGGCGCTGAAGGGCTGGCAAACCGATGCTGCGTTGCTTGCATTGAAGAGTTGTAGTAAGCTGGCAATGATGACTTTAAATGAGCAGGCTGTAGTTCTGCAGGCGAAGTTGCTATTGTCCTCAATGGAGCTTGCGATGAAGCTTGCATTGCTGCTGACTGAAAATCGGCTTGTTGTATAAATGGAGCTGCTGGCTTGAGCGCGGCCTGCAGGGCAGCAGGGTTTGCTGGCGAAAAAGCTGCTTGCTGCTGCTGCTGCTGGATCGCTGGCAAAAGCGCGGCTTGCGATGGATGAAATGGAGCCGTTGTTTGAAGCGAGGTCTGCGGCTGCTGTAAACTGCTTGAGACCGCTGGCTGGAAAAGGGTCTGCGATGGCTGCGAAGCGGCTGGCGGCGAGGCAGGCTGCGGCGAGGCTTGAAAGGCCGACGGCATCACAGGCTGCTGCACCGGCACAGGCGGCAACGAAGCTGACAATGACAAATTGGACAAGGGCGAGTGCGTGTACGACAATGGGGCTTGTGCTGGCTGCTGCGATGGGGCCGAAAATGGAATGACGGCGAGCGGCAGCACAGGGGCACCATTAAACGCTGCACTCCCAACATTTACTGTTCCATCAAGCAAAACATTTTTAGGAGCGATCTGCTGAAGGCAGGTTCTTACTTTGCTCCAAACTAACTGTACAGGAATTCCGACTTTTGGACTGGCCATAAATTCTCCTCCAATCCTTTCCCATGAGGCTAAATCTTTCGTTCCCTCTTTAGGAACCCAAGGGCAAATTTCTCCAATAGTTTTAACTAGAAGCTCTATTTCTGATTCAGAGACAGGGTGACCATTCTTTTTCAGGAGGTACAATAAATCTTCACAAAATTGAAATTGAGCAGTTGAGAGTGAGGAGCCCATAATTTTACACTATTCCCACCCGTAGGCGACCCGTAGGCTTTACTTTTTTCCCACCCGTAGGCGTTACTGGCACCCGTAGGCTTTTGCCAAAAAACTTTCCCTCCCACCCGTAGGCTTTTTTGGGAGACACCGGCCCTACCCGTAGGCTTTGACCGAAAAACCCCTGGCACCCGTAGGCTTTCGCCAGAAAACTTTTCCCTCCCACCCGTAGGCTTTTTTGGGAGATACCGGCCCTACCCGTAGGCTTTGACCGAAAAACCTGGCACCCGTAGGCTTTCGCCAGAACCCTTCCCACCCGTAGGCTTTTTTGGGAGATACCGGCCCTACCCGTAGGCTTTGACCGAAAAACCTGGCACCCGTAGGCTTTCGCCAGAACCCTTCCCACCCGTAGGCTTTTTAGGGAAGATCTTACCCTGCCCGTAGGCTTACCAAAAAACCCTTACCGCTCCACCCGGGGACCCCGTGGGGCAAAATACGCTACTTTGGGCAAGCGGAGGACTCGCGCTGCTGCAGCGAGATCCTGGGCGAACCGGGCCGTTATGCCTCACCTCTCAATAGTTGTTTTCGAGCCACTTCCGACAGGTTGCCTTTCACCGGAGCCTCCGTGGAAGCGATTTTGACACGCACCGCTTCAGAGAGGAGCTCCGCTTGTCGCGCTCCACCTCAAAGAGGGGCTTTACTCGCTCCGCCTCAGAGAGGGGCACCACTTGTCGGGATTCGGTGCTGGTGCTCCTCGCGCGTGAGCGTGGATGACCCACGCACGAGGTACCAGTTTGCAGGGGAAAAGGCGGCTAGCGTTCCACGTGCTTAAGAGCACGGGCGCCAGCCCAGTCTCACTGTCTGAAGGTTGAGTAGGACGGAATATGACTCCTGAAGGTACCTGAGTAAAAGATTGCCTCGGAACTAGATATATGCCTCGAAACTAAAGAATTGCCTTCTCATGAGTAAAGACCGATTGTGACCTCCTGTACTATTGCCTTCTATTAAAGGAAATTAAACCAAAGATGTTGCATAAGCAGAAAAGGAAATTAACACCGTTTCCCCAAATAAATGACAAACACACCGTTATTCTTTTAGTGGCTTTGGCAAAACCTGCATAGGCTCGTCTTCTGGCCCTAAGCTAAGTTTCCCTAAGCTCTCAGTCCCTGCGCGCCAATTCTTCCGCAAGAACTAAACTACATAAAGCTAAACCGAAAAATCTTCCGCAGGTCTAACCCTAACATAAATCTAAGAACCTAACTAAAACTCACCGAGAGATCTTCCGCGAACTAAGGTCTAACTAAAGAAAAGAAAACCCATCCAACCCAGCCAGCCCGCTCCCAAAAAACCCTTAAACTAAACTAACGTAACAAATCCCCAAAAGAACTAAACATAAAAAACGTGCCTAGGCAGGGAGCCTCAGCCTTTTATTTCCAAGAGGTGTGACATCACCAACAATAATTCAGCCAATAAAACCATTGTTGCTACCCTCCAAAAAGGCGGGAAGCAGAATAACTGTTCATTAATAACTTTAAAACATCGCTGGAACCAAAAGTGAAAGTAAGAATGAAGAGGCTTCTCGCCTCCCATATCACTCCGCAGCTCCAGGCGTAAGAACACGAAAAATAGTTCCCGATTAAAATAACCAAATAACCATGGATCCTAATGGATCCTCGAAGTGTATTCCGACAGCGGTGGACAGACGCAAGCCTCACACTGCGATTTCAAGCAGCGTGGAGCCTGCAGACGCCCAAGCCACCATGTCACTCCCAGGAGAGATGCGTGGCTCTGGTAAATGCCAGCTCCCACGGTGTGGTGCCCAGTGCCAGCCGCGTTTCGTTTATTGACTGAACTAAAAAGTTTCGTAAGCCCATTTATTTTAAACTCATATTTTTGTCATTTTGTCAAACCCCCCCCCCAGTGCTGACACCCGGGGCGGCGCGCACCCCCTTCCTCCACCACTGGGCTGGTGGAAGTTGTAGTCCAAAAGATCTGGAGGGCACCAGGTTGGTGAAGCCTGCAGGAGCTTCTTTGTGGCCAGCTGCTGGTTGGAATACAATTTCATCACTGCCTTCATTGTTGTGTAATTGTCCCATAGATTTTATTTCTGCCTTTTGGTTGCCCCCATGCAGAAAGGTGCCCTCCTGCAGCATCAGTGCACTGACATAAAGGAGAGCATTTCTGTTCTGAGCGCTTGATAATTCACCTTTGAGTATGATGGACCACACATGTGAAGAGGATGACACCTGGCTGTCATGGTCTGGGACCCAGCTAAGATGCCTTGACCTAGGGCAGCTGGCAAGACCCTCAGGTCTTGTCTCTAGACTCTTCCTCTAGACGGTATATGTTTCTGACACCTAAAAGCCATAACCCTGAAGTTTGCACATCACGGACACAGCTGACCCCAGTCTGCTGAGTGCTGAGTCCACATAAACATCTTCTCACAGCCACAACCAAAGTGTATCTACAGTTGCTTAAACCGCAAGGTGTTCCCCTAGTTGCAACTACAAGGCCAGTTATGCTGGGCCTGAGCTCGAGAAGTAACAGTAGAAGTAGACCTGACTTAAGCATGTTTTGTCTGTGTGTGTTCCTAGCCAGCAGTGACGCGAGAGGGCATGTGTTTGTGTGTTTGCTACAGTTGTATAAAAGCTTTGTGTATCCTTTCTTCTGGCCTTGGTTCTTCTGGAGATATCTAAACCGAGACTCACTGCTGTAGCTTTGAATGAACTCTTTTCAACTTTCCATCCAGTGGTGTAGCGGCATTTGCTGGTGCCCGGGATGTGTGCTTGCATGCACTGGGCAGAAGCAGGGCACAGAGGATGAACGGAGCCTGCCGTCCCAGCCCTGCCCTCACTGCCAGAGCCAAGCAGGACCACCTGCCTACCTTCACAGAGGGTAACCCAGCCACACAATGTGGAAAACTGGGCTGGGCCATGCTGGAGTCACCCCTTGCCACATCCTTCCGTCCGCACTTGCTCACTGTCCAAGCAAGGAGGGAGTGAGCACTGGCCAGGCGGCCATTCAGCGAGGGGACCTGGCCGAGCTCCGGGGCCCAGAGAGCCCCAACAGGCAGAGCAGGATAGGGATCTTTGCTTGGGGGCCCCTGGTTTGTGCCCCCTCAAATTTGTGCTACGCCCCCGTTTCCACCCACGCTTACTTCATTTGGCTGGTGAGGGGCAGCGTTTGGGATTTTGTTCTGGTAACAAGGACATTCACAGCTTAAAGAGACATGTGGAGATACCATGAAGAGCAGACCTCAGAAGAACTCGCTTCTCCCATGAGCAGTACAACAAAACAGTAAATGGTTATTCAGCCTAGCAGAACTCTGTGTTCGTTACTGACGCTGGCGATGGGACAGAGCACGTAAATGATAATTAATGGCTCTAATATGGCTTATTAAACAGAGTAATTCTATTGAACTGTCAGGGAGGAAAACACAATTCAACAGGCAAGTTGCCATGCCATGTCTCTTCCGATGAAGTCAATAAATCCTGCAAATGTTAAGGTGATAGCAGTTACAACAGCAGGAGATAAAGGGAGGTAGATTTAAGAAGCTGAAAACAATCGCTTTCATAATAATTAAAATTATATTCTTTCAAAACTGCAAAACAGCCTCCAGAGACCCCGAACAAGTATGATCTTGCATTTACAGCTCATCTAACATGTAGCAGAGTGGTTTAAGTAAATTGATTGTTGGGTATTTTGCGGCCCTAAAGATACGATGTAAAAGAGATTTGAAGCAAGGCAGCTGAGATCTGAATGGAAAGGATTACAACTGAAGGAGGGATGTCTAGGGATGAAGGAGAAATCCATGCCATTTACATCCTGATTTCAACTGCCTTCAAAACACAACGGTCCTTTGCAATTTGTACTTTGCCGAATTTTCTGATGCAGTTCTCCGACCCAAACCGTGTGTGCATTGTGGGGAGAATCCTTGCAAAAAATATGTCCATCTGGCACAAACGCATGTTGAAACATGCCTGTTCGAAGAAATGCCCAGGAAAATGCTGGTGAAATTTTGCTGACACAGGCAAAAATTCCTGAGTGGAGATATGATAGCCATCTTAAAGGCTGTCACATGGAAGAGGGGACAAATTTGAAATCTGGAATTTATATGTAGAGATGTTTAAAGTTCAATTTAAAAAATTGACACACACAAACATGCAAAATGCCACTTGGTTCTCAGCCTTTCATCCTGAAAGCGTCCTTAGTTGCAAACCCAGAAGTAGCTTGTTCTCCCACGCCTTCAGCCCTGGAAACAACACCACTTAAATCTGACATTTTGCAACGTGTTGCTGCGAGAGCAGCTGCAATCGCTCTCTCCCTTGTTACTGTCAGATGCCAAGAGGCCTGCGAGAGAAGGAAGACTGGACGGGCGCCGGAGAGATGGATAATAAACTCAGCACGGCGCCCTTTATGAGGACTTTGCCAGCTTGGTGGGGAGCTGATGACAGGGGAAACGATCACCTCGGGGCCATTCGCCTCTTGACAGGACTGCGGGACAGAATTAGAAACATGTTATTAGCAGGCACCTCCTACCGAAAGCAGCGATGGCTGCAGAATGGGCTTCTCTGGCTGAAGACATCTGCAAAGGCTGCAGGGGGGATTTTTTAGGGATTGCTGTCAACAAACTACTGTTCAGTTCTCCTTGTGGGATTCCCCCCCCCACCCTTGATTTTCTTTTAAATCTCAAAACAGACCTCTGCAGGATGTTTTGTCCCTTCCTTGCCTTTTGTTACATCCCTCTTGCTTTTTAAAGGGGGGGCAGGTTAATCAGAAGTGACTTTCCAGGCAGGGTGGAACCACTATGCCAGCTTCTGCGCATGTGTGTCACTGTTGCTTACTGGCAGGGAAAGGGTTAAGGCCGTGGGGAGGTCAGCGAGGTGCAGATGCAATGGCAGGGTGGGCTCTGCCAGCGTTCTTGCTCCTCGCCAACCTCCCTGATGCCTTCTCCCTCTCAGTAAGCCACAGTGATGGCCATCTGTCATGGGTGCTTTAGCTAAGATTTCTGCATTGCACGGTGTTGGACTAAGGCTGCCATATGTCTGGAATTTCCCGAATTTCCTGAATTCCACCCCATACAGAGACGATGTTAAAATGCATTAGGGGAAATTGCCTGCAAAAATGCACACCTTTGAAGAAATTGCCTTTCTATATTAGGGGGGAACGGTCAAGGAAGATTTGCAGGAGAAGGAGAAGTTTTCATGCAGACGTTAAAAAAAGTTATCAGCTACCGCAGAAATGGGGCAAACCGAACTGTAAAAATGAGGAATGGAGAGGAACTGAAATGGACGGGTTTGCTCATCCCTAATCCTAATCCTTTTCAGAAGGTCTGATGGGTTTGAGTTACAGGATGGCAGATCATAGTTTGTGAGCTCAGCAGCAGCAGAGGCAGCAACTCCTAGGGCACGGGTGTCAAACACAAGGCCCGGGGGCCTAATCCGTCCCGCCAGACCTCGTCATGTGGCCCGTGTAGCCGCCGCCGGCCACCAGCCTTCACCTTTTATTCTCGCTTTTTTTTTTTAACAGCTTCAGCCGGTAGCGATTTTTAGGCCGTTCTAGGACTCCCCTTCTCTATAGACCGTCCCTTCCTCTTTCCCCCGAGTGCCGACCCCCTTTCTTCCTCGTCTCTATGATCCGCGCGACCTTTCGGAGGCGATTGGCTGAGGGCGGCTTGGCGGAGCTCTCGCGAGAGGCGCGGCCTTCGAGAGGCCGGCGGCGGGGGTGTGGGGGGGAGCGAGAGCGGCGCTGGGAGGAGGGGGGCGGAGCAGGTGACGGGGCCTGGCGTTGAAGGCCTGGCGGAGGAGGCGGCGAGCTCGGTCGGTGAGTAAAATGGCGGCGCCGGTGGGGGAGAGAGGGTCACCTGTGGGTGGGGAGAAAGGCGGCGGCAACCCGTGAGGGGCATGGGGGCCTTCTCCGTGGCGGGATGCGGCGGCGGCTGAGGGGGAAGCAGCCATTTTGGGGCGGCGTGAGGTCTGCCTGGTGGCGCCGAGGGGTCCGCCCCAGCCTGGGCCTGCTCTCGGCGGGCGAGAGGAAGGAAGCCCCGAGACGCGGCCGGGAGGAGCGGTGGGCGGGCAGCTCATGTCGCGGGAGACTCTGCCGACGCGGCCGCTTCTTCCTCTTCTTCCTGGGTTTTTTTCCCTTCTTCTCTCCCCCCCCCCCAATTGACACGACGCGGCCTCATCTTCGCGCCTGTTTCGGAGGCCAAGCTTTCGGGGTTTCGTTTCTTTTATTGTTGTTATTTATACACTGCTCCCCCGACACGCTCGTTTTTATTTCAAAGAAATGCAAGCTTTCGTGGAGCACTTCTTTTTTTAAAAAAAGGGGGGGGGAAGGGAGAAACTGGATCCGATTCCTGCCTTGCGCGAAACGGATTGTGGCGCCTCTTCTTCGCAAGCTTTTTTTCAATAAAATCATTTTTCAATAAATTGTACAATAATTGTACATTTGAATATCTACTTGCCATTATTCTGACTATGTTTCTGCTTTCAGTGCTAGTTATTACTTACATTATTACAAAAAACAGTAATAATTGAATGCAGTGACAATAATTTATGATAATAAAGAGTGGACACATAGTCCTACAGATACAACCGGCCCTTTGAGGGTGACCAAACTGCTGATGCGGCCCCCGATGAATTTGAGTTTGACACCCCTGTCCTAGGGGATGAGGCAGTTTTGGTCCCTTCAAAGTATTATTTTTTGGGGGGGCCAAGCTCCCTCAATATTCAGGGGCGTTGGGCTCTGCCCCCTGGCTCCTTGCAGTGTTGTGTGTGATGTCAGGGTGTTGAGTGGCTTGCGTGCAGCGCCAGGGTGTTGCAGGGTGAGAGCCAGTGTGGTGTAGTGGTTAAGAGCGGTAGACTCGTAATCTGGTGAACTGGGTTCACGTCCCCGCTCCTCCACATGCAGCTGCTGGGTGACCTTGGGCTAGTCACACTTCTTTGAAGTCTCTCAGCCCCACTCACCTCACAGAGGAAGGGAAAGGAGAATGTTAGCCGCTTTGAGACTCCTTTGGGTAGTGATAAAGCGGGATATCAAATCCAAACTCTTCCAAATCCAAACAACGTTCACATGACATGGCGCTGTGTGCATGACATCATAATATTGCATGGTGTCATCCAAAGGTCCCCTCAATTCTCCTAAGAAGATGGTGCCTCTGACAAATAGGAGGAAGTTCCACTCTGCCCAACAAAATAACAAACTCTCAGTATAGTAACTTTAGCCTCTCTCTCTTTTTAAACTCGCTCTTCCCATTTAAACTCCTGATAACGAGGAAATGCTCTCGTCTACATAACCTTCCCTGCTTTCTCTCGCACTCTCCTGGGCCTGCCTTTGAAGAGCTTGAACTCTGCAGGAGTCTTCTAAGGCAACGAAGCAGAGCACATTGCGGAAATGAGAAACGACAGATCCAGGGTGCCTTTCACCTACAGCTAAAATATTTATTGTATCGGTTTCTCTTCCACCCCGCCCGTTGCACTCTGACAGGATAATGCTTTAAAAGCAGTGCATCTATAAAACGAGGGTAGAAAGAACTCGACACACTCGAAAGGATGCTAACATCCTGATCTCCTTATTACGTGCCTCGCTCCGATGGCAAAACTTGACTTTGAATAAAACTCTTAAGGATGTTCTCCAGCAATTTCCACCACCACTCATGAGTGGGTTTCAGTGAGAGCACCTCCTTAGGATTTGAGGCAGGGGTCTTTTCTACCTGGAAATGCAAGGGTTTTAAACTTGAGCTTTCTGCAGGCATCTAATAAAGCAGAATGAGGTGTGGAAAATCCAGTATAAATCGATCACTATTGCATCAATGACATGTCACAGAATACACCTGCAGAAGGACACAAGTCTCTAGAGGCCCAATGTTAAGATTCCAGTCCTCATGAAACATATGTTTATCCAGAGCTTGACGTGTAGGCAACAGACTTTTCATTGAAAGCAGCCGTTCCCAGAAGCCTGTTGGAATCAGAAAGTCTTCACTCTCTGGTGGAAGGACAAGGAAGGAGCCAGTCTGGCTTCTCTAGGAAGGGAGTCCCAAAGTTGTCTGGGAGCTGCCACCAAGAAGGCCATCTCTTGAGTCCCCACCAAGCGTGCCTGTAAGAGTGGAGGGACCAGAGGAAGGGCCTCTCCTGAAGATCTCGGGCCCAGGCAGGTTCGTATGAAGGAATACGGTATTTTAGGATTGCAGTATTGCTGGGCCAGGTAGGTGGATGCAGACAGTGTATCCTTCCACCAGCTGCAGCCAACTTTGACCCATGAGAGGGGCCTTTCCTGCCAATCACCTAGCGTCACAATAATGTCTTTTAAAAAAAATTATATTTTTTTTCGTTACGATTTTTCCACATTGAAAATAACAATCCATCAAATTTCCCTTTCCCCCCTTCCATGGTTTCCTCCAAGCTTCCATTCCTACGGCATATTCCAGTTAATCCATATCTTCTCTCTCTCTCTCTCTCTCTCTCTCTCTAATTTATGATTTTCAGGTTTATACAGTTCAATAATTTTACATTCATTTTAACATTTCAAAACTTGACTTCCTTCCTCATCTTTCTGCGGTTCCTTAAATTTATTTTTGATATCTTCTGCATATCCAAATTAACTTAATTTGTTCATTTATTCATCTACTTTAAATATATACTCTTATGAAACTGCAGGTTATTACAATAATCCTGCCAATGTTCTTATCTGTTTACAGTTTGTAAATATTCAATAAACCATTTCCATTCTTTTATAAAAAGTTTGTTATCTTGATTTCTTATTTTTCCAGTAAGTTTCGCCATTTCTGCATATTCCACAAGTCATGTCATGTGAACGTTGTTTGGATTTGGAAGAGTTTGGATTTGATATCCCACTTTATCACTACCCGAAGGAGTCTCAAAGCGGCTAACATTCTCCTTTCCCTTCCTCCCCCACAACAAACACTCTGTGAGGTGAGTGGGGCTGAGAGACTTCAGAGAAGTGTGACTAGCCCAAGGTCACCCAGCAGCTGCATGTGGAGGAGCAGGAGACGCGAACCCGGTTCACCAGATTACGAGTCTACCGCTCTTAACCACTACACCACACTGGCTCTCCACTGGGGCCAATTTAGGGCATTTGTACATGCTGATGCTTCCTCAGCTCTCTCCAGGAAAGGAAGGCGGAATATATAAATATATATACGATGCCCAGAAGATCTCGGCGTTTGCATTGACAGCTCCACGGAGATGTCAGCTCAGTGTGCTGCTATGCTTAGCAAAGCGCATATAATTCATTCTGCCGGAATTCAAAGGAGGAGAGGGAATAGGAGGGGAAGCGTGGAATTGTTGTGATTGGCAGGCAGGGCAGTGTTACCTTGAAGGAGAAGTTTGCAAAGGCAGAGTGTCCCAGATAATGCCCAGGGTTTAAAATACTGTTGTAAGACTTTGGATTGTACAGGAGGAGCCCGGAGAATTATCTACTCGGAAGGAAGTTCTAATGCATCCAAAGGGACTTACTTCTGTGTAAGCGGTGTTAGGACTGCAGCCTAAGAAAGGCAAAGAGAACTGAGTTTGGACATTGTCGGGTGTCGGCTGCCTTCCTGCAGATCCGATGGGGGGGAGCAGCGGTCTTTGCCTGTTTGGGTGTCTGAGCTGTGAAATTGCCACCTAGGCTCAACCTGTATTTCTGTAAAGGAATGCAAAATATTTACTAAATGCCAAGGAGTCTGGAGTAACTTTCTTCCAAAGCGCATCTAACCTGGTTCAGCACTACAGTCGTACCTTGGTTCTCGAACGCCTTGTGACTGGAACGTTTTGGCTCCTAAACGCCGCAAACCCAGAAGTAAGTGTTCTGGTTTGTGAACTTTTTTTGGAAGCCAAGCGTCCAACGCAGCTTCCACAGCTTCTGACTGAGTGCAGGAAGTTCCTGTAGCCAATCAGAAGCCGTGCCTTGGTTTTCAAATGTTTTCGGAGGTCGAATGGATTTCTGAAAAGGATTCCGTTTGAGACCCAAGGTATGGCTGTACACCCCTTCGATTTTTTTGCCTCACTGGGGTGAGCCTACCAATACATGCAAACCGCTTTCCTGGATGAGACTAAGGAGCTGCCTCACCAGAGGGATGCCTTCTTTCCTTGTGGCTGGACCAACCATCACCCAATTTTAAATGGGCCCTAAAGACTAATTTTGTTTCAGACATCAGAATTTTTTGTTGCCTTGCTTGTGCTTTGTTCTAATTATCTGTTTTTTTGTTTTATATGCATTTTAATGAAGATTTATTGTTGCATTGTTTTTTCTTGCTTGCTCTTGCAGAAAAAGGCAGGATATAGATGTAAACAAAACATAACTCAGAGTTTTGCACCAGAAAAACATTGCAGCTCTTGTTCTTGCAGCTCATGGGAAGTGAGCTTTCTCCTGGTTATTTATAGTCAAGGACTGGTCCCTTTAAAGGGATGCGGGTGGCGCTGTGGGTTAAACCACAGAGCCTAGGGCTTGCTGATCAGAAGGTCGGCGGTTCGAATCCCCGCGACGGGGTGAGCTCCCATTGCTCGGTCCCTGCTCCTGCCACCTAGCAGTTCGAAAGCACGTCAAAGTGCAAGTAGATAAATAGGTACCGCTCCGGCGGGAAGGTAAACGGCGTTTCCGTGTGCTGCTCTGGTTCGCCAGAAGCAGCTTTGTCATGCTGGCCACATGACCCGGAAGCTGTACGCCGGCTCCCTCGGCCAGTAAAGTGAGATGAGCGCCGCAACCCCAGAGTCGTCCGTGACTGGACCTAACCGTCAGGGTTCCCTTTACCTTTACTGGTCCCTTTACCTGTATCTTTACTGGTCACAAGGACCCTCCATTTGACGGAACCTCTTCTTATAAATAAAGGCACCCTGATTCAGCTGCAGAGGCATTTGTAGTTCTCAAAAGTAATTGTGTTTCGTTTTTTAAAAAACAACAACAACAAGGTGACTATTTTACCTTTCTGACTAGTGTCAGATATACTGGTAAGAGTACACTGTTATCCATGGCTACCAACCAATCAGATTTCCCTTCACATTGCCCACAGCCTTATGATATAGAAACTTGTGGTTGTTGTTTTTTAAATGTTGAGATTCTTGGGATGCTGAATTTTGCATGTGGTACCAAAACATACCTAGAGATATGGAATGCACACATCTGTGCAGCTGTTAAAATGAGAAGCAATGCAGATTTACTTGTAAGAAGCCTGAACGAAAAATATCCTTTCATGCAATCAATTTAGATCTTGCCATAGGCTGCTTGCTCCCCTTTCAAAGATGACTAGGTTTGTATGGTTGTAGTTGTTGTTGTTTTTTAAAAGCATTTTGTTTTGCCCAGAGTATTGCATGCTATGAATTAGCATCAGCATTTTTTTTTCCTGGGTTTAGCCTCTGGTGAATGCTGGCGAGAGTTTCTTATGCAACCCAGCCATTCTTCATAATGCATGAGGTATCATTCAGAGGCAGCCGTGGTCCCAATACTTCATCTCCTTTTCCCTGCCCATGGCTTTCGCCAGCCCTGGTTTAGGTTTTAGAGAGACCTTTCCACTGCCCAGCGGGATGAATTTTGTACATTAGCGAACCTTGTACTTATTTGCAGCATGCGTGGGGATGTGTCGGGATGCGCTGCACAGCTTTAAGGCCTGCTGCTTCTCACAGAGTACAGCAGCCTTCTCCAAACTGGTGGTGCCCTCCAGATGTTTTGAACTACCACCCCCCATCATCCTTGACCATTGGCCATGCTGGCTGGGACGGATGGGAGCTGTGATCCAGAACAACTGCCGGGGTTGGAGTCAGGTGCAGATTAGCAAGAAAGGACACAAGATGACAGTGAAGTTAACTCTTTCTTCCAGGAAACAAAAATGCAACTCTGCCTAGTGGTCTCAGCAACCCTTCCCAGTAGGTCTTGCCCCTGTGGAGAAATTGCCAGGCATCGAAGGTCTCTGTCTTCTACCGCCCCCCCAATAATTATTAAATTTTCTGTTTTACTTTTTTAAATATTCATTTAAACAACCTTAAAATATCAATTGCCAAACTGCGGGAGGCAGTGGAGGATAGGGGTGCCTGGCATGCTCTGGTCCATGGGGTCACGAAGAGTCGGACACGACTGAAGAACAACAACAACAACAAAATATCAATGACTTCCCTTCTTCTCTTTCCATGGTTCATTTTGCATAAACCCCTGCATATTTTACATAAACCAAAACATTCAGTAATCCATTATTACATCCACCCAAACTTGTTTACACTGTTGAATTGATCTTAATGCTGCCCATGTTTTCAAATGGCTAGGGGCGGAGGAAGGGGGGCGGGGGGGCGGACTTCCCTGGGTGTCTTCGCTGAGAGGTGACATTTGGTGTGCCGCCTGCCTGCGATTCCCAAGCCTACCCCGAGCCATCGGGGGGAGAGGGGAGCTGTGCTGCTTTGCGGGTGGCATTGCCCCCTTCCCCCTTCATGGCTTGGGTGTCACGGGCAGATGGTGCGCCGAATGTTCACCATCGGTGGCTCACTCTGCCCCCATGGGCGGCCTGCTCCGCCCCCAGCTGCAGGGCATGCATGCTGCTCCGCTTACCCGAGCAGCTATCCCATGCCTGGGAGGTCACCCTGCGCACCCCTCGGGAGCATGCCCCCCGGGCAGCGTGGGCATATGCTCAGCTGCTGTGCCCAGCCTCCCACTTGTCTGTCCATTCCCAACAGCAAGGGCTGGAGGGCTCCCTCGCCCACTTGCATGCTTACTCTGAGGGCACCTCAGCTCCTGGCAACCAGCACCCCAGAGGCACCATTCGCCTGCTGAGTTTGTAGCCAGGGCTGCTGCAACAAACAGCCTCATAAGCCTTTGGGAGGCAGAAATGCAAGAGGGCAATCAGAGGAGGGAGGGAGGGAAAGAGGGGCAGAGGCCAGTGTTTCCCGCAGCACCCCTTACCATCATTCCAGGCACCCCAGGGTGCCACAGCATACTGGTTGAAAACCAATTGTTTTAAGGCATTGGCTATCACCACTAGGGATGGGCCACTCTGCCCATTTCTGTTTCTCATTTTTCTCGTCTTGACTCTCGGTCTCCACATTTCCACACCAGTTTGCTTAAAAAAGAAGCAGCCCTCATGAATATTCATTGACTGTTTTAGCGCTGCTAATGTATGCATACTTGCAAGCAATTTCCCCTAATACAATGCATTCTTTGTCTGTTGTTTTGGTTGCAGTCTGGTATATATAGCAGCAGAACGCCGAAATAAATTGTCTGGTAAGTGTGCTGATTGAAAGAATGATTTAAAAAAACAAAACCCCCCCCAAAAAACAACAACTTGGGTTTAATATTCCTGGCAAGCAAGACCATTCTGAGCACCAGCTTCCATGTGGCTGTAATAGAGTCATGAGGTCAACCAAAGAATGTCTAAAACTCAACTCTCACTGAACTGGAGGAGGAAGGAAAAGTCTGAGAAACAATTATCTACAGGTTATCAAGGAGGAGTCCGTGATGAGGAAGAACAGGTTGCCTTTCTGTCTATTGCCCCCCACTGGTTCAGGTAACATATTGCAAGTGTTGTTGCTTTACTGCCAGTGATGGCCAAACTTGGCCCTCCAGCTGTTTTGGGACTACAGTTCCCATCATCCCTGACCACTGGTCCTGTTAGCTAGGGATGATGGGAGTTGTAGTCCAAAAACAGCTGGAGGGCCAAGTTTGGCCATCACTGCTTTACTCCCAACAAATTTCACAAATGCATGCATTTTAATGCCCATTCCCCCCTACCGCGCAAATTATTTGGGAGGAGGACTGCACTGCAAACTCCGGAGAAGTCCAACTGTTGAGGGATAGCTTTGTTTCGGCTCATGCATTGTTTTGAGAAGTCCAAAACAAACCATTTTTTCGCCCCATTTTGTTCAGGCAACAAGTTTTCGGTTAAGGTCAGACTGCCAAGGCTAGTAGTCCTATAACTTGGAAACCCATCAATCTAGTGGCTTTATCAGCTTCCCTGCTTCTGATTCCTGGGGAGTTTTGTTGTTGTTGTTTTGGAGGGGCGCTCTATTTGGCGGAAAATAACATTTCCTGCTTGGGAACCAGGTGACAAGAGTATTCTGCTTGCCTGGACAAAATGTCGCTGCAAAAATGAGTACCCAGGGCAGGAGGAACGTTGCAAAGCGTCTTATGGTGGTTTACATGCCGGGCAAAAAAAAACTAGCAATGTTGCAAATAAGAGTGATCGTGTTTATAGGATGAAGGAAACGAGTCCTAGTGGTTGGACTGTGTTTGCGAGAGCTGCCTGATCTCCGAAAGGTTCGTGGGGTCTTGTCGCAAGGATGGCCCCTTTGTGTGGATAAATCATCATTATACAGCTGAATCCTTGCTTTGATTTCATTTTGCATCTCTCTCTCTCTCTCCCCACACCCCTTTCTCCTTTCCAAACGGAGATGTGGGCATTTTGTGTCACCTGTGGCAATTTCTTGGATTTTCAAAGGTGCCTTCCATCCCAAAAGGATTGGGGACCCAGACCGGTTAGGCAAAACCAGCAAATACCCTGGTGTGGAACAATGCTGGCTGCAAAGGTAACAGAGATCTAGACCTGGGAATATGGTGCTTCTTAATCCCATGCATATTTGGGAATGAAAAGTAATAAATCCTTTTAGCCAAGGCCCATGTCAATTAAATAAATACTCCAGGAGGAATTAAAATGCAAGTTTGTGGGCGCTTCTTCTTCTCACGATGGAAGCAATCCAGCAGTGATAATTGTTATGTTTAGGAAGTGTGAAATTAGATTGTTATATTCAGACTTGGAGTGGCAAGCCTGAGTCAGTTGGAGTTGTAAGGGGAGGGGGGGAATGAAGGTGGGCAAGGGAGACCACAGAAACCGGGGCAGGATTCTACGACAGGGAAAATATTCATTCAATAGTTCTTGGTCAGTTTTTCTTTTCTTTATCGTCCTTGAGCATCCTCAGTTTTTGTTCTGCGAAATGGGTATTTTGTGGTTCCATTTAGCTGGGACCTGCAGCATTTCAGGCAGAGGGTATTTCTAGCCTGGAGATGCCAGGGATTGAACCCGGGATCTTCTGCATGCAAAGCAGATGCTCTACCACTGAGCTCCGGCCTTTTCCCTGAGCGAATGTGCTGGGGGTACTTCAGGTACATGCTGGGGGTCAACTCATGGAAGACATGGATGGTAAGAATATATACCGTATTGGCCCTAATAAAAGCCACACTCCCCCCCCCCTAAATTCCGATCATGAAAAGTTAAAGTGTGGTTTATATTCATGCCAATACGGTACTTTTAAAAAGATGTTCTCCCCGTATTCCTCAGCAACTGGTATTAAGAGGCAGGCTGCCTCTGATCCAAGAGGAAGCCTATGGCCATTAAGATTGGTAGCCATTGATCGTGATGACTGTATCCCACCTCCTGAATTACAGGCTGTTGCCAGGTGTTTAGCTTTGGGAGGAAAACAACAGTGTGTGCAATAAACTACCTGGACCACTGGGGGGCGACAGATAGAAAGGCTCCTTGTTCTTCCTCCTCACTGATCCCTTCTCTCTTTTAGTACTTACTTGTTGGTAAATCACATCACTTCCTGTCAGGCTTTACTTCCTTCCTGCTTCTTCTCCAAAGTTGGCCAGTATCACCAGTGGGTCAGTGTTAACTTGTGGACCCATCTTGGCCAAAGTTCGCACACAGAAAGGCTTTGTTGGCCAGAAGAAATAAACAATAAATATATTTATTCTTACAACCAGCGGTCTTGCCGGACTATTTATTTCCGTGCACCAGTGCAGTACACTTCCCAGGCTCTTAACATTTGCTCATGGCCAAAGGTGCTCATCGGTGCCACACAAGGTTTGGCCAGGCCATCTTTTTCTATGCGCAAATAGAAGCCACCCAATGTCATCCTCTTCATCCTGGAGAGAAGTGACTAGTGGGGTGCCACAGGGTTCTGTCTTGGGCCCAGTCTTATTCAACATCTTTATCAATGACTTGGATGATGGGCTTGAGGGCATCCTGATCAAGTTTGCAGATGACACCAAATTGGGAGGGGTGGCTAATACCCCAGAGGACAGGATCACACTTCAAAATGACCTTAACAGATTAGAGAACTGGGCCAAAGCAAACAAGATGAATTTTAACAGGGAGAAATGTAAAGTACTACACTTGGGCAAAAAAAATGAAAGGCACAAATACAGGATGGGTGACACCTGGCTTGAGAGCAGTACATGTGAAAAGGATCTAGGAGTCTTGGTAGACCACAAACTTGACATGAGTCAACAGTGTGATGCAGCAGCTAAAAAAGCCAATGCAATTCTGGGCTGCATCAATAGGAGTATAGCATCTAGATCAAGGGAAGTAATAGTACCACTGTATTCCGCTCTGGTCAGACCTCACCTGGAATACTGTGTCCAGTTCTGGGCACCACAGTTCAAGAAGGATACTGACAAGCTGGAACGTGTCCAGAGGAGGGCAACCAAAATGGTCAAAGGCCTGGAAACGATGCCTTATGAGGAACGGCTTAGGGAGCTGGGTATGTTTAGCCTGGAGAAGAGAAGGTTAAGGGGTGATATGATAGCCATGTTCAAATATATCAAAGGATGTCATATAGAGGAGGGTGAAAGGTTGTTTTCTGCTGCTCCAGAGAAGCGGACACGGGGCAATGGATTCAAACTACAAGAAAGAAGATTCCACCTAAACATTAGGAAGAACTTCCTGACAGTAAGAGCTGTTCGACAGTGGAATTTGCTGCCAAGGAGTGTGGTGGAGTCTCCTTCTTTGGAGGTCTTTAAGCGGAGGCTTGACAGCCATCTGTCAGGAATGCTTTGATGGTGTTTCCTGCTTGGCAGGGGGTTGGACTGGGTGGCCCTTGTGGTCTCTTCCTACTCTAGGATTCTATGATTCTATCCCACTCCAAGGGAAAAAGGGGAAAAGGCAAACGAGTTCTGTCCTCCCTGTGTTCCTTGAAACGTAGGCAGGGCACAGCGCCTTTTGAGAAAATGTCTGCTGGCTGACAGCTTGTTGACACAAACGAAGAGGCTCTCCGACGTTCGATGAGAGTGACTCTGACAGGAGGCCCCTCAGAACAGTTCCCCCACTTTGCAGCATGCACTTCTTACAAAGACGGGTCTTTGCTCTCCTTTGGAAAAGGATGAAACGTACGCAGCACAGACAGGGCTGGATTTAGGTTCGATGAGGCCCTGAGCTACTGAAGGCAATGGGGCCCTTTATATGTCCAGCTGTCCTTTGTCAACAACAAATGGTCGCTGTTTTTTTTGCGTTGGATATATGCTATATGGCAATTTATGGACCTCGTAGGTATCTCAAGCCATTTGCACATGTTGCCATGCAACCAGTCCATGCAGAATGTAGGCACCCTATATATAGAAATGAGCAAACCAGTGATATTTTAGGGAGCAGGCTAGCAGGCGGGGCCCATTACTTACATCATAGGAGCCTACACAACACAAAACACTGTTGCTGTATGTAGATTTTATTTTATGTGTTTTTTATCTTACATCCAGTTTTTCCCCCCTTTATTTTTTTTTTGCAGGCCCCCAAGAGAGTGGGGCCCTAAGCTATAGCTTGTTTAGCTTCTACGTAAATCCAGCACTGAGCACAGAGCTAAACTATGCAACTCGCTCTCACAAAAGACAGTGGTGACCACCAACCTAGAGGTCTTTAAAAGAGGATTAGAGGGCTATCGAAGGCTACTAGCCAGGATGTCTATGCCATAGCTGTCAACTTTCCCCTTTTCTTGCGAGTAATCCTATTTGGAATAAGGGAATTTCCCTTTAAAAAAAGGGGAAAGTTGACCGCTATGGTCTATGCTCTGCCTCCATGGTTGGAGGCAGCAATGCTTTGGAACAGCAGTTTCTGGAAACCACAGAAGCGGAGAGTGCTCTTGTGTTCGAATCCTGCTTGCGGGTTTCCCACGGGCTGGCCACTGGGAGAACGGGATTGCTGCATGGTCTATTGGCCTGATCCAGCAGGCTTATCTTGATATATTTTTATTCCATCATTCCCACAAGGAGCTGGTGATCCAGCCATGGACCCCTCCTTGCAGTCCTTTTTTTCACTAGCCTACAAAAATGTTCTCTATGCTGGGCTTGGAGGAAGGAGCTTCTCTCCTCTGACCACAGCCCACTTGGCTTCATGCTGTGGGGAAAGAGGAGGGAGCGAGCTCTGCATCCCTCCAGCTAATGTGGAGAACTGAACCGAAGACTGAGGCTGGATCTATACTGGATGGTAAAAACTGTGGGAATGTTCAGGGATGCAGGAGAGGATATATTGTTCGATTATATCTTTTCTAATTTGTGTTAACAAGTTCTACAATTTAGCAGAGTAACATTCCCGTTTTTAAACTTGCACAGTGGATGCGTTTGCTCAGACTCGCAAAAGCCTCTAAAATAAGTTTCGTTAGTAATTGCCCCTTCAGATAAAGAGTAAAGGGACCCTTGACCGTTAGGTCCAGTTGCGGACTACTCTGGGGTTGTGACGTTCATCTCACTTTACTGGCCGAGGGAGCCGGCATACAGCTTCCGGGTCATGTGGCCAGCATGACTAAGCCGCTTCTGGCGAACCAGAGCAGCGCACGGAAACGCCGTTTACCTTCCCGCCAGAGCAGTACCTATTTATCTACTTGCACTTTGACATGCTTTTGAACTGCTAGGTTGGCAGGAGCTGGGACAGAGCAACGGGAGCTCACCCCGTTGCGGGGATTCAAACCCCACCGTCTGATCGGCAAGCCCTAGGCTCTGTGGTTTAACCCACAGCACCACCCACGTCCCAATTTCCCCTTTAGTCCCTCATAAAAAGATAGACACAACACAGTCTTCTATAAAAAGTATAAAAAGCGTTTACTCACACATTCTGTTCACAATAGGATCCCAGAAGGCAGACTTAAGTTAGAAAAGTAATATACCTGGAAACTATCCCATAAGGAGACAGTCCCTTTCTCCTCTCTTTGCTGGAAGCCAAGAGAGCATCTTAGGCTAAGCCAATGTTGCTTCTTCGACGAATGTGGTCAGAGAGAGAGAGATGGCTGACCAGTCCTGCTCTTTTGTTACCTGGGCAGGTGACGTCATGCCCACCTCTAGTCACATGCAGCAGAAGTCTGTCCCAGCCTAGGAGAAACAGGAAGTTCTGACTGGCTGGTCCAGACATCCCCTTTTATGTCCACTCTAGGGGTGTTGTACTTGACTGCTCTTGTGTTTCACATCCCACAAAAATGCTTTAAAAAACTATATAGCTCTCAATGCAATTTTACACTGACAATTTTACATTGCTCTACAGCGCTCTCCGGTGTCACATGCTTATAATACATTTATAACGCTTAAGTTTAAATTGACCGGTCTGGAAAAATGAGAAACTGAGAGGAACCCAAATGGATGGATTCAGCAGTCCCTAGTGGAGAACTTAATGCCAGCGATGACAAGGACAAGCCAGTCTTCCTCACCAGCTCTTTATTTGTCCAGGCAAACAACAGGAGCGTTGGCAAGGCGCAGAAACAGCGGAGAGATGAGAAAGGAAGCCTCACTGACGTCGTAGAGTTGGACCGGAGTGGCATTTACAATTCGCAATGACCTTTCCGTGAAAGAGCATTTGTACCAATCACTGTCTCCCTTGCCGTTCAATTTCAGAAAAGAATCCCATCCGTTACGGTGATGATTGCCTTTCCAGGTTAGGAGACACAACATTAATTCAATTCAATGAGTATGCCCCAGGCTGGAGACCCATCTCCCCAAATCTGCAGAACAGAGCTGGTACAATTGCATCTTCTATTCCAAGTCTGATTTAGACGCAAGATTGAAAAGTGACATTCTGAGTGTAATGTACACAGTGTTATCATTCAGAGGGCAGAGGAAGGTTGGGATGATACTTTCGGGATGTCTTACTGTGTTGGAAGCTGCCCAGAGTGGCTGGGGCAACCCAGTCAGATGAGAGGCATATAAATAGTAAATTATTATTATTATTATTATTATTATTATTATTATTATCCACTCAGTTTGCTATCTCAACACTCCAAGTGTCTTTACTTTTAAAAGTTGTGTGCCTCTGCTTGTTTTCAAAACGGACAAGGAATACGGAGAGATGAATCAGAAACTTGAATGGATAGGATAGGATAATCTTTATTGTCATTGTCCAATGCAGAAGAATGAAACTGAACATCTACATCAAACTTACAACAACCATCAACCTGCTATCCCCACCCATCCCACCTCTGCATAATAACCCCCTAAAAACTCTGATACCTCCCCTAATTTACCCCTAAAACTCTGATACCCCATATCTGAGTACAGACCCTCCCTCACAAACTGCCTTTCGTTGCATTCAGAACAGAAATCGCTCTTGGATAAAAGCTATTTCTCAGGTGGCTGGTCCTGGTCTTTATGACCCTATACCTCCTTCCCAAACCGGAATTAAGATTGCCGGAAGAAATATCAACAACCTCAGATATGCTGATGACACAACCTTGATGGCAGAAAGTGAGGAGGAATTAAAGAACCTTTTAATGAGGGTGAAAGAGGAGAGCGCAAAATATGGTCTGAAGCTCAACATCAAAAAAAACTAAGATCATGGCCACTGGTCCCATCACCTCCTGGCAAATAGAAGGGGAAGAAATGGAGGCAGTGAGAGATTTTACTTTCTTGGGCTCCATGATCACTGCAGATGGTGACAGCAGTCACGAAATTAGAAGACGCCTGCTTCTTGGGAGGAAAGCAATGACAAACCTAGACAGCATCTTAAAAAGCAGAGACATCACCTTGCCGACAAAGGTCCGTATAGTTAAAGCTATGGTTTTCCCAGTAGTAATGTATGGAAGTGAGAGCTGGACCATAAAGAAGACTGATCGCCGAAGAATTGATGCTTTTGAATTATGGTGCTGGAGGAGACTCTTGAGAGTCCCATGGACTGCAAGAAGATCAAACCTATCCATTCCTTAAAGAAATCAGCCCTGAGTGCTCACTGGAAAGGCAGATCCTGAAGTTGAGGCTCCAGTACTCATGGCCACCTCATGAGAAGAGACGAGTCCCTGGAAAAGACCCTGATGTTGGGAAATATGGAGGGCACAAGGAGAAGGGGACGACAGAGGATGAGATGGTTGGACAGTGTTCTCAAAGCGACTGGCATGAGTTTGGCCAAACTGCGGGAGGCAGTGGAGGATAGGGGTGCCTGGCGTGCTCTGGTCCATGGGGTCACGAAGAGTCGGACACGACTGAACGACTGAACAACAACAACAACCTCCTTCCAGAAGGCAGAAGCTGAAAAAGATCATTTCTGGGGTGCACACTATCCTGCACAATGTCTGTTGCTTTCTTATTTGGTCCAAAGTGGGAAGAGTGCACCCAATTATTCTCTCCGCTGTCTTTACAAATCTGGACAGCGCTGTTCTTTCCCCAACCGTGTAGCAACTCTGATTGTAGTTTACAAAAAATCCTTAACAATAATATATGGCATTTCATCCATTTTGAATATAGTCGTACCTCGGTTCTCAAACTTAATCCGTTCCGGGAGTCTGTTTGACTCCTGGAACTGGTCGAAAACCAAGACGCAGCTTCCGATTGGCTGCAGGAGCTTCCTGCACTCAAGCAGAAGCCGCGTCGGACGTTCGGCTTCCGAAAAGCGTTCGAAAACCGGAACACTTACTTCCGGGTTTTTGGCGTTTGGGAGCGAAAACATACGAGTACCAAGGCATTTGAGAACCAAGGTATGACTGTACATGAAATCTTAATTAATATATACAATGCCAAAATAATAATGACATGTGCAACTCAGTATCTCAAAGCCTCATGTTAATAAATCAGATACGTACATTAAGGATACGACACATTTCATTCCCTGTTTAGGGAAGTTTTTAAACTGTGATATTTTAAATGTATTTTAATGTTTGATGGAAGCCGCCCAGAGTGGCTGGGGAGACCCAGCCAGATGGGCGGGGTACAAATTATTATTATTATTATTATTATTATTATTATTATTATTATTCAAATTTTAGAACAACATACAATTAGATGTACATTCCTTTATACACACCTATTCCCTTGGTTGAGGGGAGGTTAGTTCTTGAGGATATTCTGAATATTCAGAAGTCCTTGGACTTGTTAACTACGTGTTTTTAAAACAGATAGGCAGAGGGAAGGGGGCTGTGTCTGGGCTGGCTTGACAGTCCTTCAGGGAATGTCTCCTAGGGAACACAAAATCTGCCTTGTACCAGATCAGACAGTTGGTCCACCTCGCCTAGCATTGTCAACAATGACTGGCAGTGACTGTCTGGGTTTTCAGATGGGGGGCATTTTCAGCCTACTTCACATGACTGCTGCCAACACGGTCTAATCCTGGTACTTTTCGTAGCTACCGGGCAGAAACTCCGGCGTGTCTTTTATCAGATTAGCTGTGCAAAACTATTTACAGCGCAGAGCAAACAAGTTCATGACCATCTCAGTCACTCGCAGAATCCGGGAGTGGCCCCTTCCGGTTACGTCCCCAACATAAGAATTTCGGGACTCCGAGTCTCCTCCTCCTCTCCTTGCGTTTCACCCCTCTGCGCAATTGGGGCGCTGGAAATGTCTCACCTCCCTCCTGATCAGCCGGGCGAGATGAGGCGCTGGGGTTCTCCGCAGCATCTCCAAGCCCTTTCCCCACCATTCTGCCCATTTCCCCTCCTCCCCACTAGAGGCATTGCTGCTTCCCGCGCTGGAAGAGGTACTGCTGTCCAGGTGGCGTTGGGGCTCTCTGTATTCTGACACAGCCTCAGCCCCACTCCCACTGCCCGATGGCAGTTCCCTGACACATATGCTCACCCCATGTTGTATGCACAACACATTGCTCTGCATCGTGCTGCCTAGGGACCTCTTTGCTGGGTGTTGTCATGTGCAGCGCATCTGATTTCTGCACGCTGTTTTTAAAATGCCCCACTTTTCATGCTCGGCCATGCTCTGATGAGTAAAAGGGGGTGGGAGGCCTCCCTCCCAGCTGCTAAAGCCTGCTGAGAGAAAAAATCTGCTCACGCCAGGAGCACAGGGAGCAGTCTGCAGCCAGAACAGAAAGCGGCAATGGTTTAGAGCTTGGAATCGTAGAATCGTAGAGTTGGAAGGGATCCCGAGGGTCATCTAGTCCAACCCCCTGCAATGCAGGAATCCTTTTGCCCATCATGGGGCTCAAACTCACGACCCTGAGATTAAGTGTCTGAAGCTCTACGGACTGAGCTATTCAGATGGCGTTTCTTTCGGCCAATGTTTGGATGGGCTCCTTTAAGAAATGAGGTCACAGTGTGTTTGTATGTGTGCCAAGGAGATGCCCGAAAAGGGTTTGCCTCTTGCAAGGAATGATGGTGGGCCTTCTTGGCACTGTAGATAATATGAGGGCATTACTGAGCAGTTTAGAAAATGATCGTATGATTCCATGAAATTATAGTGTGGGGTGTTTGTGCCATGCCCTATTTGAGATCATAGGGAGGACCCAATAATAAAATGGGGTGTCTGAGAGTCCACTTGGGGGCTTAATTTGCAAAGAGGTCATTGAGAGATTGCAAGCAGGTAGACAGCAACAGGTTCTTTGCTGTGTGTGTTGGCTTTCAAAAATTTTATATATCGAAACGTACCTTCCTGCATATATGTTTGATAATTCTCAAATGAGATAATGAGGAAAGGAAGAACAAAATCCAAGGATTGTCCTATGTGTAGCTCAGTCATCATAAATATAAAACCCACTTACATTTTCAGGCATCAAATAGAAAATAAAGATTTGCTAAAGTCTAGCTTTCAGATGCCTGGTGTATAACAGGTTTTATGTGTCTGTTTTTAACTTATTCAGTTTCCCCTGGAAATTGTATATATGGAGTCAATGGGGAAGAAATATGGGCTGACATACTAGTGCCAACAACATTGTGTGGGCACTGCAAAATAACTTGCCTTCTTGAAGAGCACCCATCCCACAATACAGTGGTACCTCAGCTTACAGATGCTTCAGGTTACAGGCGCTTCAGGTTACAGACTCCTCTAACCCAGAAATAGCACTTCAGGTTAAGAACTTTGCTTCAGGATAAGAACAGAAATCGTGGTCTGGTTTCAGGTTAAGAACGGACCTCAGGAACGAATTAAGTTCTTAACCCGAGGTACCACTGTAATCACCCGTATCTGGAAGCAGCCAGCAGTCCAATCAAATAAGCCATCCTCTAGCCGTACTCTACGGTGTACCTTTCACAACACCTGAATTTCAGATGCAGAAGAACTGAATTCTTGAGAGACAGAAGGGAGAATCTTGTAAGACACACTGTCGGATCTGCAGTACTTCAAGGTGCAATTGGGGTGGAGAAACGAATTCTGGGTTTATGTCCTGACTCAACTGCCGGTTGTAGCCTAGAGGTGTCAGGGAGCATACAAGCTGTTTGGAAAGAAGCAATGTCAAGCAAACGGTTCGGACGAATTGCATCTATTCAGAACCAAGGGAACCCTGTTCTGAGGTCACGGAATAATGTTTCCAATGCGTGTCCGGTTTTCTTTTGCAAGCGAAATCTGATGCTGATTATTCCTGCTCTCCGATCAGCTGTCCTTATGTTGGTGTTAGAGCATGGAGGTGAATCATAGAACTGTAGAGTTAGAAGGGATCCCCTGGGGTCATCTAGTCCAACCCCCTGCAATGCAGGAATCTCAGCTAAAGCATCCTTGACAGATGGCCACCCAACCTCTGCTTAGAAACCTCCAAGGAAGAACATTCCTCTGTCGAACAGCTCTCACTGTCAGAAAATTTTGTAGCTTAACCACACGCTGAGATTTGTACTCTAACCAGCCCTGTTGCCAGCCTTCCTTGTTGGGTGGGGCAGCCCCATTTGTAAGTGGGGCATGGATATGTGCGCATGATGCTCAACCTCCCTGCACCCATGGAGAGATGTGAGGTGAAGGAGATGTGAAGGCCAGGCCAGCAGAAGGGGAAGTCAGCAACCATCTCCTCCGTGCAGAGAGTGTATGCTAACTTACATAATGAGTTATGTAAAGGTCAAGTGGCAGAGAATTTAATATGAACTTCCAAGAATTAAATGACTGGCATATTTTTGTTTTCAAAAGCAAAAAGGGATGCTAAGGGGACAGTAAACAAGGGGGAAAGCGAAAGGTGCAAAGCAAATGAAATACTTTATTCCGTAGCTAAGTAGTTAAAAATGAGCGTGGAACTTGTTTTCTCAAAAAATCAGTTTTACTATTGTATTGCAACAGCAGTACAAAAAAAAAACAGCTTTAGGAACAGAGTTAGTGCACAATACAATGCGATCATCAACAAGCATGTAGGGAGAGTGGGACTGAGAAAAACACGCATAACTTTACTGTCAAAAGTCAATGAGCTTCGAGCTTTGCAAAATATTTACTGCACAATAGGCTTCCTTTCGCAAACCCGTAAAAAGGCTTGACAAACATTCCAGAAAGCTTTCCGAATGATAGGTTCACAATGCACCTTTTCAGCAAGGAAACACCCCGATCCCTCTCTACTTCTCATAATAACCTCAGAATAAACTCTCACTTCTTACTGCAGGCAAACAAACATGCTACTTTGAATTATACTTGGAAACATACTGGGAGCCAATGTAGGTCTTTCAGGACCGGTGTTACATGGTCTCGGCGGCCGCTCCCAATCACCAGTCTAGCTGCCGCAATCTGGATTAGTTGTAGTTTCTGGGTCACCTTCAAAGGTAGCCCCACGTAGAGCACAGTGCAGTAGTCCAAGCAGGAGATAACCAGAACATGTACCACTCTGGTGACATAGTTTGTGGGCAGGGAGGGTCTCAGCCTGCGTACCAGATGGAGCTGGTAGACAGCTGCCCTGGACACAGAATTGACCTGCGCCTCCATGGACAGCTGTGAGTCCAAAATGACTCCCAGGCTGCACACATCCTTTGGGGGCACAGTTACCCCATTCAGGACCAGGGAGTTCTCCACACCTGCCCTCCCCCTGTCCCCCCAAAACCGAAGCTCCTCATCTTGCCCCCCCCCCCCGGTCCTGCTCCACTGTCTCCCAGGACCAGGAGAGGATTGAAGAGGGAGGAACAGAAGCAGGTTGCACACAGGCTTAGTCTCCGCTTACTTGAGCGCAGCTTGGGTGGGGGAGATGCATATGCTGAGATCGGGGGTGTCTGTTGCTGCAACTGCCTCAACAGGTGCACACCTACGAGTCGCTGAGAGACGTGGGACATGCCTTTTCCTAACCTGCAAGTACAGGTGAAACTCGAAAAATTAGAATGTCGTGGAAAAGTTCGTTTATGTAAGCAATTGTTTTCATTAGCTACTGGAGTTTAATATATGAGATAGACTCATGACATGCAAAGCGAGATATGTCAAGCCTTTTTGTTATAATTGTGATGATTATGGCACACAGCTGATGAAAAGTTGAGATTGTAATTTGGGGTTCTCATCAGCTGTACGCCATAATCATCACAATTATAACAAATAAAGGCTTGGCATATCTCGCTTTGCATGTCATGAGTCTATCTCGTATATTAGTTTCACCTTTTAAGTTGGAATTACTGAAAGAAATGAACCTTTCCACGATATTCTAATTTTTCGAGTTTCACCTGTATACTTTTGACAATAAAGAGTTAATTCCTCACCCTGGGACACTCCTTGCCTGACAATCGGCCATACTGGCTGGGGTTGGGGGTGGGCGAGTTTGAGTCCAACAATATCCGGAAAGCCACAAGTATCCAACCCTGCCTCAATAATTTTGAGGGCTGTATTTGCAATGCCTGCCTTTGCAATCTTGATTCCCCCCACTTCAAAGCTTGATTCCATCCCCCATTTAAAAAAAAAACAAAAACCTGATTTGCCCCCTTTAAAAAGAAAATATGGAAACGGCAACTGTTGTGTGGGTATGTGTGGGGGCTCAGTTCTGCATTTTCACTCGCAGGGGTGCCAACTTGAATAAAATATTTGAGGGGGAGCAGGTAAGCCACATAACCAATCACATGACACGTTGCCTCCCTCCTTGTTTCAATGCCTTTGCAAACCAAGGACTCTCAGGAGATGGTCTCTGGCAGATTTTGGAACCTGGTCTTAGGTGGGGGGGCATGCCACCAATTCATTTGATCCACTTCCCCGCTTCTCGGTGGTGTTTCAGAATCTAGCCTCCTGTGGATATCTCATTATTAAAATTTAAAGAAGTCGATGATTTTTTAAATGCAGGCCAGAAGGCTTTTTGGGTACGTTAGAATGGGAAGGTTTTCAAAAGTTTGGCCGGCCTCCTATCTGATTAACCTTTTGCTCTGTACAGAGAGACCTGCGGGTTGCCAAAACTGCGAAGGCTGATAATTGAATCTGCAGCCTCGCATTTTTAAAAAGACGATGTGGCGGCGTTGGCTGGTGCTGCCGTGTGCTTTTTCCGAACAAGTGTTTGGAGGAGAGAAACCCGTCAAAAGGAATATACATTTTTAGCCAGAGAGAGAGAGAGAGAGAAGAAAACAGCGACACAAAAAGGATCCCCCATTATTTAAACTAACTGACTGCTAAGGAATAAAAGACTCCTAAAGGAAGTTGGATTATTCTCCAGTAGTCATGGCGACACCTTAAATAACTCTCGGCAAGGACAGAAGAAAGGGAAATAGCGGATCCGGTGCATGGAAAGGTCCGTTAAGGCTCCTGCGCCTCTTCTGCATTGCCAAACAGCACAGGATAAAATGGATTTGTGTTTACTGGCGCCCAGGCAGACAGACTGGCATGTAAGTGCACCATGCCAGGAAACAACATTCTGCAAGGACGGAGTTTAGGAAGTTACAGAATGAGCCAGCCCTCAGCAAGTGGGAGCCCTTGGTGGCCCAGATCCAGAGTGTTTAAAGGCACACATTCTCCCTACAACTCATTGATGGGGAAGGGTGGTAGCTCAATTGTGGAGCATTTCCTTAGCACCCAGAAGGCAGGTGGAGCTGGCAGAGAACCTTGCCGGAAACCCTAAGGAGCAGCTGCCAGTCGATGTGGGCAACAGTGAGTCGGATAGACTGAAGGCCTGATTTGGTAGAAGGCAGTTTCTTGTGTGAGTGAGAGATTTCACTTTCTTGGGCTCCGTGTTCACTGCAGATGGTGACAGCAGTCACGAAATTAAAAGACGCCTGCTTCTTGGGAGAAAAGCAATGACAAACCTAGACAGCATCTTAAAAAGCAGAGACATCACCTTGCCAACAAAGGTCTGTATAGTTAAAGCTATGGTTTTCCCAGTAGTAATGTACGGAAGTGAGAGCTGGACCATAAAGAAGGCTGATCGCCGAAGAATTGATGCTTTTGAATTATGGTGCTGGAGGAGACTCTTGAGAGTCCCATGGACTGCAAGAAGATCAAACTTATCCATCCTTAAAGAAATCAGCCCTGAGTGCTCACTGGAAGGACAGATCCTGAAGTTGAGGCTCCAGTACTTTGGCCACCTCATGAGAAGAGAAGACTCCCTGGAAAAGACCCTGATGTTGGGAAAGATGGAGGGCACAAGGAGAAGGGGACGACAGAGGATGAGATGGTTGGACAGTGTTCTCGAAGCGACTGGCATGAGTTTGGCCAAACTGCGGGAGGCAGTGGAGGATAGGGGTGCCTGGCGTGCTCTGGTCCATGGCGTCACAAAGAGTTGGACACGACTGAACGACTGAACAACAACAACAGTTTATTGTGTTATCAGTCCTCGACCAGGTTTTGTAACTTCCTCCTCCAAAGCATCGATCCAGCCCCCACTCTATGTTGTTGGCATATGTTTGGATATAGAGAGACAACGGAGTGCGCAGTCAAACCACTGGGGGTGCAAGCCTGGGCAGTGTGGATGGAGGTCCTGGGCTGCCCAGAGGACAAGACCCCTCTCTTGATGTGGTCCAAAGGAAAGAGGAGGAAGACGTTTGGCACCAGCTGGGCTACAGGAGTTCTGGGAAGGAGATGGAGCTACAAGGCGCCATCCAACCATCCACTCTGGATTTGTGTAGGGTTTACTCCTTAGTCGCTTCTTCTCCCGAAGATGTCCCGCAAGGCAGCAGAGGTTCCGGGTCAGAGTTTTCCTTCTCCTAGATAGGCTACCTTCCCAGGTGGACCAGCCCCACCTGAGTCTCACTTCCCTCTACAGCTTGTGTAGAAACCATCTCCTTGGCTGTTGTTCGGGTCTCTTATTCATCTCATCCGCTCAATTCGCCAGAGCCTGTCTTCGCATGCAGGGGAAGTCCCTAACTCACCAAAGATTTGAGACCCACTGGCTCCCCTCACCTGGTTTAGCCGGCCAGTTGAAGCTGTTTCCCAAGGTGTGGCTGCTGTCGCATGCTAACAACCCAAGCTCTCCGTACACCCTGACAAGTCTTCAGCACCGGGGAGGTCACTTCAGTGTTGCTAATGCAGCAGTTTGATTTCACCCCTGGAGGTGCACTCCATTGTCTCTTGAGACAGATGGATGCCAGCAATATACTTGAACATCCCTCTCTAGCCAAGCAAGCAAGAAGCATGACTGGATGGCCCTTGTGGTCTCTTCCAACTCTATGATTCTATGATTCTAAGCATTGATCAGAGTGACTCAAAGTTAGGGTCAATCACTTTCTTAAAAGGTAAAGGTAAAGGACCCATGACAGTTAAGTCCAGTCACGGATGACTCTGGGGTTGCAGCGCTAATCTCACTTTACTGGCTGAGGGAGCCGGCGTTTGTCTGCAAACAGTTTTCCCGGGTCATGTGGCCAGCATGATTAAGCCGCTTCTGGCGAAACCAGAGCAGTGCATGGAAACACCGGTTTACCTTCCCGCCGGAGTGGTACCTATTTATCTACTTGCACTTTGATGTGCTTTTGAACTGCTAGGTGGGCAGGAGCTGGGACCGAGCAATGGGAGCTCACCCCGTCACAGGGATTCGAACCGCCGACCTTCTGATCAGCAAGCCCTAGGCTCTGTGGTTTAGACCACAGTGCCACCTGCGTCCCTTAATCACTTTCTTACTTGCAAGAAAAAAAAGTTGTTTTTGTTGTATTTTGGGATAGGAGCCTGATGGCCCTCCCCTTCCATAGAGGCTTCTCAGGCCTTTTCATATCATGAAAGCTGGACAATTCTGGCTGTTCCCTCACTGCAAGAAGCGAAGTCACAGGGAACCAGGCAGAGGAGGGCCTTCTCAGTGGTGGCGCCCGCCCTGTGGAACGCCCTCCCATCAGATGTCAAAGTCTACCTGACTTTTAGAAGACATCCGAAGGCAGCCCTGTACAGGGAAGTTTTTAATGTTTGATGTTTTATCGCTTTTTAATTGTTACTGTTAATATTCTGCTTGGAGCCGCCCAGAGTGGCTGGGGAAACCCAGCCAACTGGGTGGGGTATGTATGTATGTATGTATGTATATATGCATGAATGAATAAATAAATAAATTTCTTCCCAGTTCCTTCCTTGGTCCTACCTGGAGGTTTTCTACTTAGATCTGCTTAGCAATTGCTCTTTCCAGCTTATGATTGACAGATAATAATGGAATTCTATAAATACAAATGTGCCGCAGGAAGGACAAAAAAAAATTACGATAAAAGCACATTTCTTGAAGACAGTCATCAGGATAGCGGTTATGATAACATCTGTCACTTTGACGGAGGCGAAGAGGGAAGCGTTTAGACCAACGAGGAAGCTATTTATTAAGAGGAGGGGGGTGGGTATCTGCATGGATTAGATAAGTTGGGAGGGGGGAAGAGACGATAGAATATGGCCTTGTTTTTTGGAACCGATGCAAGTTCCTGAAGCAAAAATGTTGAGAAGCAAATGCAGAATCCCGAGGGAAGCAGAATTTTAATCAATGCTAAGTGTCGAAAAAATTCAAGGGGCGAGGAGAACATTCCTGCCTGCCTATCTATTAATCACATTTGCATTTCATCCTTTCCGCAAAGATTAAAAATACTTATTTATTTTTGATGGGCCTCCACGGCAGATGGGCCTCCACATGGATTCTACTTCCTGGGAGGTTTTCAAGCAGGTTTTTAAAAGAGGTTTTTTTTTTTAAGATGGGTTGCCAGCTGCCATGGATGCTTTAGCTGAGATTCCTGCATTGCAGGCGGTTGGACCAGATGACCTTTGGTGTCCCTTTCATTGCTACCGTTCTGTGATTCAACGAAAACCACATATCCTAAAGACACCACAGTCTCCGATGTCTCTCATTCCAAGGAAGCAGAGCTCTGGATTCTCTCACTGCTGAGAGGGTGAAGTGGTGTGTGGACATACAGAAGAACTGCACCTGGGGCTGGGGGGTTCAGTGGGTGGGGGAAAGTGACCCTCTATAAATTGTCATGCTCAAACTCCCATCAGCCCCAGCCAGTATGGGAAGGGCACATGGAGGTGCATGAGCGCCACACCTTTGGTTTAATGCAGCGCTCCATAATATTGTACCCCAGAATAACTGCTGAAGAGGAGTCCCTTGTGGCGCACCCCTCCTTTTAAGAAAGCGTTTTCTCTCTGTGGTTTGGAAGGGACAGGCAACAGCACAGAGCAAACAGGGCGCAAACAGCAGGGTTTCTAGGGTCAGATTGGCAGCAAGGATGATTTCAGCACCTGCACTCTTTTTGCTACAGCCATTTTTTAATTATCTTATCATATCTTGGCAACTTAATCTTATTTTGTCAAAGTAATAATCATAAATAAATAAGAATGAAAATGTGCACCCCACCACCGAGACCGTTCCATTGTAACTATCCAACCTCCTAAAATTTCAACACCTCTTGCGATGGTTTGACCCCTTTCCATTTGAACAGTACAGATTCTACAAACACCTTCCATATGTCTCCTCAAAATCATTTCTCCTGCATATTCTCCCTCTTACCTTAATGGCACACCTTAATTTGTCGTCAATTGCTATCTCCCACACCTCTTAATACCATTCTTCCATTTTATATTCTGCTTTCCCCTTTGCTACAGCCATGAGGTCTAGACTAGGCATAATCAAACTCGGCCCTCCAGATGTTTTTGGCCTACAACTACCATCATCCCTAGCTAACAGGACAAGTGGGCAGGTATGATGGGAGTTGTAGTCCCAAAACATCCGGAGGGCCGAGTTTGCCTATGCCTGGTCTAGAGCCTTGAACAAAGCTTCCAAAAGGGAAGTTCTTAATGTTTGATGTTTTATTCTGTTTTTAATCTGTTGGGAGCTGCCCAGAGTGGCTGGGGAGGCCGAGCCAGATGGACGGGGTATAAATAAATATTATTATTATTATTATTATTATTATTATTATTATTATTATCCAAAAGGTTGGGATCTTTCAGTCCGGTTGCCCCAGCCAACTCCCTCTGTGATTATTTCCAGGGGTGTTAATGTAGTAGGTCTGGAGAATGCCGATGGGAGAAAGAGGTCCTTGGAGAGAACACTGCGGATGCCAGTTCCTTGTCATTTTGACAAATGTGGAGCTACCTTCTGTTTCAGCAGCCCTGGTCTCACCTTTCGACTTTGCCTTATCAAATTTTAAATTTTCAAAAGGAGGATATCCTGAGCTAAAACGGTGTGCTGCCCGGGTCGATAGCACAGGGAAAAGAGAATTTGTGCAGATTTCCCTCAACAACAACAACAACAACTGGGTGGAGGCGAGGTTGCATTTGGGGTATCAATGGGCAAGGTTTTTTAGTTTTCCTGATCCATCTCCCACCTTCCTGAGTCCCTGATAAAGAGACTGGTGCCTGGGTTGGGGGGGGGCACTCTGTTCCCCTAGTGGCAAAGCAAATGCCCCAATTGGAGGATAACAAGCAGGGCATGAGAAGGGCAGCACTTTCCCCGCTTGAAATTTCCAAAACCTGGCATTTAGAGGTATGTTGTGTCTGATACCGGAGGTAGTAAAACTGCCACAACTAGTAGCTACGAATAGACTAATCCTCTGTTCATTTTGCTCATGCTTAAGTAAACCGCTTGTCAAAGAGCGAGCTGGCAATAAATCACAGCGTCCAAAGTTGCAGTTGACATTTTATTAGTAAAAACAGAATCTTCACAGACTTGGCTGGATGTCAGGCCTAATGAGCACAGCAGCTCATCCCATGAATCAGTTGCCGAGACTGAATCAGTCCCCGCCTCCCCACAGCTGTCTAAGTCCCCTCCTATCCAGAGCTTTCACCAAGCAATCGGAGACTGTGCCTGCGTGCAGCCAGCCTCTCCTCCGCCCTTTTCATGCCTCTTCTGGTTCAGTCAGTCCTGACTCTTTCTTCTCTGCCTCTTTCCTCTCTCTCCTCCTCCTTCATCTTCTACCTCTGAATCTGGACTTCTCTCTGCCACAGACTCTCCCCGCTCACTAAGCCCTGTTGCTTCTTCAGCTTCTGACACCTACTCTTCCCAGTCTTCTATCTCTGACCACTCATTGTCCACCACCAACTCAGACTCTGAGCCATCTTCCCTTGGTGTTCCCCAGCTGGTTCCTCCCACTGTTCCTTTGCGTCCAACCAGTCCAGTCCATCACTGCCAATGATATGTTTTCTAATGACACATATCTTTAAAGGGGGGGGGGGAGTCAGGAGGCACCCAACACTTTTGCATTAGCAATTCCATGAAACCTGGCCAAGCAGAGGGATGCAAATGGGCAGCTGTTCCGTCTCCGCTGCCATCAGGCACATTCAAGGGAACGTAGCACACGACAATCTTCTTAATTATGCTGCAGCTTGCTGAACACACATTTCGTTTTCTGGCAGGAAGTGGGAAAGTCTTTGGCTGGGCTTTTGACGTTGGAAATTTCAAGACGCCACTCAGTTGTATCAGGGTGAGCCATTAATGAATTATGATAAGTTGCATCTGCTAAAATTATCTTCTGCGAATGAAATGGCTCAGTCTTAGTGCTTTGCTGTAAAGTAATGGTAAAGGTGGGGACGCAGGTGGCGCTGTGGTCTAAACCACAGAGCCTAGGGCTTGCTGATCGGAAGGTCGGCGGTTTGAATCCCCACGACAGGGTGAGCTCCCGCTGTTTGGTCCCAGCTCCTGCCCACCTAGCAGTTCGAAAGCACTCAAAGTGCAAGTAGATAAATAGGTACCTCTCTGGCGGGAAGGTTTCCGTGAACTGCTCTGGTTGCGCCAGAAGCGGCTTAGTCATGCTGGCCACATTACCCAGGAAGCTGTACGTCAGCACACACAGTTGTACCTTAGTTTTCAAACAGCTTAGTTCTCGAACATTTTCGCTCCTGAACACCACAACCCCGGAAGTGAGTGTTCTGGCTTGTGAACTATTTTTGGAAGCCGAATGTCCGACGGGGCTTCCATGGCTTCCAATTGGCTGCAGGAACTTCCTGCAGCCAATCGGAAGCCACACTTTGGTTTCCAAACGTTTTGGAAGTCGAATGGACTTCCGGAACGGATTCCGTTCGACTTCCAAGTACAACTCTCTCTCTCTCTCTCTCTTCTCTCTCTCTCTCTCTCTCTCTCTCTCTCTCTGTGTGTGTGTGTGTGAAATTCTCTTTTTTGCATGAGACAACTTAATCCCCTGGATGGAGAATTTGAAGGGTATCCTGTTGGTCAAATTGCCAGCTGCACATTCCTCCAGAAAGCATTTCTTCATTTCATGCTGTTTGATTCCAGAATGGCATTAAGATCCGTTGAGGTGGAAAGACAGATGTTGTTTCACCTGGAGAGTGAGGTCCCGCTGGGAAACAGATGACTTTTGATGTATCCCAAGCGGCAAACATATGCAGTTCCTCTTTTTTTTAAAGGGAACCATATGGACACAACATTTCAAGTCAGGGAAGTTCCTCGCATCTTCCTTCAGGATAGCAAAGTCCCTTAAGGCCACCCCCCAAAAAACACATTTTGTTATTATTGCTTTTTTTAAAAATGTAACTAGACTGCTTCACTTCCCAGCTAAAGCTGAAAGCAGTTGTTTGATTTGCCTTTCAAACATTTACCTTTCTTGGATGCAGTCCCAGAACAGCGACTGCCTTAGAGACATATTCAGAAATAGCTGTGTTACGGTGCTAGTTTCTGTCAAAGGAAACACAACTTTAGCTAAGTGCAGAGCTCTCCAAGGCTGTGTCTCAGAGGTCCCCAAACAGAAGATCCCCAGAAGTCTCTGTTTTCAGAATTATCCTCATTTTGAGTCAGAAGAACAGCTGTTTTGCTAAGGATGCCCTCAGGTGAGTATTTGGACCACTCGCCCCCTTGAAACCATCTCTGCTCACTTACACCCAAAATAATCCTCTGATGGCCCTGGACACCAGGCCAGCACAAATGAATCCCTACCTTTCCCCTTCTGTGTTGGAAGGGTTGTGGAAAACCCGGTTCTTTATTCGCGTGTGATGGGAATGCCCCCATCTTAAAAACTTTTGGAAACGAGTATTCTCTTTTATATCCATCATTATGAGCCAGCCTCTTTCTCCATAGAATCATAGAGTTGGAAGAGACCACAAGGGCGGCCATCCAGTCCAACCCCCTGCCAAGCAGGAAACACCATCAAAGCATTCCTGACAGGTGGCTGTCAAGCCTCTGCTTAAAGACCTCCAAAGAAGGAGACTCCACCACACTCCTTGGCAGCAAATTCCACTGTCGAACAGCTCTTACTGTCAGGAAGTTCTTCCTAATGTTTAGGTGGAATCTTCTTTCTTGTAGTTTGAATCCATTGCCCCGTGTCCGCTTCTCTGGAGCAGCAGAAAACAACCTTTCTCCCTCCTCTATATGACATCCTTTGATATATTTGAACATGGCTATCATATCACCCCTTAACCTTCTCTTCTCCAGGCTAAACATACCCAGCTCCCTAAGCCGTTCCTCATAAGGCATCGTTTCCAGGCCTTGGACCATTTTGGTTGCCCTCCTCTGGACACGTTCCAGCTTGTCAGTATCCTTCTTGAACTGTGGTGCCCAGAACTGGACACAGTATTCCAGGTGAGGTCTGACCAGAGCGGAATACAGTGGTACTATTACTTCCCTTGATCTAGACGCTATACTCCTATTGATGCAGCCCAGAATTGCATTGGCTTTTTTAGCTGCTGCATCACACTGTTGACTCATGTCAAGTTTATGGTCTACCAAGACTCCTAGATCCTTTTCACATGTACTGCTCTCAAGCCAGGTGTCACCCATCCTGTATTTGTGCCTTTCATTTTTTTTTTTGCCCAAGTGTAGTACTTTACATTTCTCCCTGTTAAAATTCATCTTGTTTGCTTTGGCCCAGTTCTCTAATCTGTTAAGGTCATTTTGAAGTGTGATCCTGTCCTCTGGGGTATTAGCCACCCCTCCCAGTCTGCCTTAGCCCTACAATCCTTGGACATAGACTTGGGATCCACCTTGCGCCACAGAGAACTGGTAGGCTTCTTACTGACTGTGGCACAAGTAGAACCAGACTGAAACACCCCTGGACACATGGAAAATAATATCTGGGATACAGCAATGTCTAATCATCTCACCGGACACCAGTTAAAGGCATAATGAATAGAGACACCTTCCAAGAAACATGGACCCCTTTCTTCAACTAGGTTAATGGCCCAAATCAGGACCTTGATATACCAACTGCTCAGTATTCGCAGTGCATCCGAGTTGGCGCCGCTGCTCCTGCAGTGACCGAGCGAGCCGCCGATCGAGTGGTGGCCCGCGGGGCCGCCCCGTCTGTAAAGCAGCACGGTCGGGGCAGCCCCACGACCCGCGGCCCGCTCGGCGGGTCACCTGGTTGCCGCAGGAGCAGCAGCGCCAGGCCAGATGGACTGTGCATGTATGGCATTTCCGCGCATGCACAGCCCGTCTGACGTACGTTGTGATGTTGCGACGCACGCGTCATGACGTCACAACACACGCGTCATGACTCCCCGCCCCCAGGGGGGTGCTTCCATGCACTGCCCCATGCGGCCAAGAGGCTTCCTCCGCCCCTGGGTGCCCTCACAATTCTCATCAGCCCTGGCAGAAAAAGATGCCACTGTGTTTTTTTTTTTAAAAAACCCCTCTCGATATCAGTTCAATCTGGTTGGAATCTGTCAGCGTTCCCTCAGATCAGTTTTATTTTCAAAAAAAATCAAGCCATTCTCGAGCAATTAAAAAAATGGGATGTCCCGGTTTTGCTGGGAGACTTGCAGGGTATGTGTGTGTATAAACTAACTTATCATACAAATGTAAAATTCACACCTGTTGTTCTGCCGGCTTTTGTCTCTGGTGGTGAGAAGGCAGCTACCCAGAAGGGAACGTAGCCTTCAGATGGAAAAAGGCTCACTGGTAGAGATGGGAAGGTCTGGAAAAAACCCCAGAAAAAATGCCCCCCAAGGCCCCCCCCATGTTTTCCAAAGCCATTTTTTTTTCTGGAAAAATTGAAAAAAAGTGTGTGGAATATTGAAACTATATCAAACTGCCCCCCCCCAATTCTCTGGGAAAAAATGGATTTGGGGAAAAACAAAAAACGGGGGCGGGGGGAATTGCCCCACTGCCAAATTTCCCCAGTTTCCCACTCAGGCCTTCTCATCTCTACTCCTTGGGCTAGCTAGGCCAAGTGATTTAACCCTGTCTGCCATATTGGATCAGAGGGAGAAAGATTATGCTGGTGATTGTCATTGTGTGGTTCCTGCAGAAAGTTCTCCACGTGGTTGTGTCATCTTAGGGTTCACTCCAGGCACACACAAATGCACATAGTTTTTCTAGAGTGTGTTTGGTGCAGGACAGCGCTTGCCAACTTGGTGCCCTACAGATGTTCCGGAGGACAACTCCTGCCTGCACGTTGGCCAGGTTGGCAAAGGTTTTTGTAGGGTGCTGCTATTTTAAACAATTTGTCTCCACACAAAAGTGCCCTTTTCATTCCCATTGATTCTCAAGGTGCTGCATTCCGCCCTTGAATTAACCCGGTGTGTTCCTGGTGTCTCGTTTCCAAAGCTGGCTGAGATTTGAAGAAATTAGATCGGAAGGTCAGTGAGTGTCTTGAAGTTTTCAATTTAGACCCGACCATTCAAATCACTCTCATCTCTGAGACTTAGGAGCCTTTGCTCTGGAAATCACTGAGGATTTCCTTTCTGCCAATTTACTTGCTTACATTACCAGAGTGGCGAAACTTTCTAACCTGCTATCGAAGCTCCATCGCCATTCTCTTGCAGTTGCAACTCAGAATGGATAGCCAGTAAGGTAAAGGTAAAGGACCCCTGGACGGTTAAGTCTAGTCCAAGGAGACTATGGGGTTGCCCCACTCATCTTGCTTTCAAGCCGAGGGAGCTGGCGTTTGTCCACAGAGAGCTTTCCAGATCATGTGGCCAGCATGACTAAACCACTTCTGGCGCAATGGAACACCGTGACGGAAACCAGAGCACAAGGAAACACTGTGTACCTTCCCACCGCAGAAGGTGGAGGAAGAGTGCGGGGGCAGCACACACTCCCGGCAGCGTGATTCCAGCAGGGTGCCATTGCGGCTGCCCCCCTCCACCCTCGCTGGGCGCCCCGTCCCCACAGGCGGCACGCCATGTCCCCAGGATGCACGCCACGCCCTGCGGGTGGCGGCCCCTGCCCCAAGACAAGTGCCACACCCAGGACTGGTGCTAGGGTTTCTTGCGCCCTAGGCAGACTGCCTTCTGGCACCCCCCCCCCTCCGCCAAAGCCTGCTTTAGTGGGAGGTGGGGGGTGGTGGAGAGGCAAGCAGCAGTTTCTCCGCTGTACGGAGAAGCTGCTGCTCGCCCGTCCCGCCCCTGCCCCCTGCCAAAGCCTGTTTTAGCGGGAGGGGGGGTGGTGTAGGGGGCAAGCAGCACCTCTCCGCTACAGCAGAGAAGCTGCTGCTAGCCCGTCCCGCCCCCCGCCCAAGCCTGGCCAGCGCCCCCTCCATTTTGGCGCCCTAGGCAATTGCCTAGTTCGCCTTAATGGACGTACCGGCCCTGGCCACACCCCTGCAGGCAGTGACCCTGCCCCCAGGATGTGTGCCACCCCCGCCCTGCCTCCTCTCTGCCCCCCAGTGCCAGAGCATGAACCTATTTATCTACTTGCACTGGCGTGCTCCGCTAGGTTGGCAGGACTGGGACAGAGCAACGGGGAGCGGTCGAACCTGACCTTCTGATCAGCAAGCCCAAGAGGCTCAGTCATTTAGACCACAGAGTCATCTGCGTCCTCCAGTCCGATAGCCAGTCCCCCAGTCCGATGTGGTACACCTCTTTGTGATAAAGTTAGCACATTGTCGTTCTTTCTAAAAGTCACTGCATGTAGCCAAACCATGTTTCTGCCTGATGTGTATAATGGTGTTTTTGTTTTATGTACAATGCTTGGGATGCATCGACATGCATGGTTAGCAGACGGCAGCAGAGGCTAGCAAAGGAGAGCCAGCAGCTGCTGCGAAATGCAAGAAATGTGGGGAGATAGGGAGAAACAGCATTCTGATACCTGTCTACATGGGTGCATATGAGAATTATTGACTCATTTGGCTTAACTCCTTCTGGACTGAACCAGTGCTTAGTGGTTGAGCAAATGCTATGCTTGTAGAAGGTCCCTGTTTCAATTCCTTGCATCTCCAGGTAGAAGGATCAGAGAACAGGGGCCAGGGAAGACCTTTTACTGCCTCAGACCCTGGGGAGATGCTGCCAGTCAGAGCAGACATTGCTGGCCAAGATGGACAAACTGTTTGGCCTGATAGAAGGCCATTATCTCATGCTCCACTTCTCTCCGCCATAGTGAGGCACAAGGAGCTAATGTCAGGTCCCCCATAAACTTTTGCTCCGTTTCTCTTTTTGGCTTCCCTTTCTAGCCAAAGGACTAGAAACTTGCCTTTTTGTTTTTAATTCAGATGGGGACAGAGCATCTCAGCTTGCTGGGTTCCATACTCAAAATCTAAGTCCTGACTTGGTCAGTGCGTGCACCCATGAAAATGAAGAGCCCTACGACTTCCGGCGAGGACGCCATTGCGGGCGGCCAAGGGTCATTTCGACAGCGAGACGACCCTGGCCTGTCCTGGGGGTAGGAGCTCCGCTACCGCACAGCGGGCTCCGCCGAACCACGGGTTGAGCGTCCCGCGGCATGGGCACTCCAGCGGGCCCACTATGGTGCTGAACCCTTCTCCCGTTCCCCTTGTAAAAGGGGTGCGGGAGTGAAGGGACAACGGCGCCGGGCTGTGGAGGTTATGCCCCAACCGGGCAGGCGAAGTGGCGGCTGCCGCCTGCAATGAGCGTGTCGTTCTTACCTGATTAGAAGGATAAAAAAGAGAAGAACCCCGTAAGCCGTAAGTACGGAGTTAATTGGATTTAAAACTTTCACAATTGGCACTCCGGGAGGAACGTCAAAAGGAAGCCCGTTCCTCCCTTTGCTGAATGAAGAAAATAACAATGTTTCTAGCTGCTGCTACATTAGCGGATACAATGTCTCTGTGGAGCTTTTTGACAAGCGAGATCGGCTGAATCCCTGTTAGGGGAACTAAGATGTTGGAAATATTTCTTCTTTGAAGTTGTTGGATTATAATCTTTTCACCCTGATTCGGGGGAAAATGGCGGCTGAAACTTGTGGATAAAGATGGAAAAGTACTGAAACTTGATACCCTCTGCCTACTTCTACCATGCTTGGTTTCGTTTTTAAACTGGCTTTAGATCCGGGTCTGACCCATGGACAAAGGATAATTCTTTTGAAGTTAGAACTGTTAAACCAGAAACTAAATTTGTTGAAGCAGAATGTTGAGGAAAAGTTTTATGCAACAGGAAAGACTCTTGAGAACTTTGTTAAACTGGAAGAAAACCCTGCTAGGGAACTTAAGGGAATATTTGAGGAACAAAACATAGTGACTGTGCAACTCCAAGATGCTGGAAAATCCTGTTGGTGTGAGAGACCCAGGGTTGGAGGACAATTTATATCCGATTTCTGGGGTGAGAGCCTAGAAATGAAGGGAAAACGACTTTTGAAATTGCAATTTGAAGATGATTGGAACTTTGAAATGGAGATGCTGGAAGGTGATGCTTTGTGTTCCCTTGAGTTCTCTGCAAGGATGTTTATGGACTGTGTTCTGACCTTTGGTTGTAAAGAAAAAGAGGACATTCTGGACAATGATGTTGGAGGGAGGTGGAGAGATATCTGGTGGGAGATCCCGAGATGGAGAAGGAAAATGGTTAGAAGAGGGATAGGGTGAAAATATTTAAAATATAATTAGGACGGCTCATCATGGTACCCTGAAGTCAGTGTGTTAAGAATTTATGATTTTGAACTAGTGAAGAGATATGTGAATTGATTATCAGCAGCAGTTTAAGTAAAATAAGATGTAAGATTTGATTTAAGAAGTAATATGTTGTATTATGAAGTTAAAATAAATATTAAGAAGTTATTAAGAAGTTATATTAAGAAGTTATTAAGAAGTTATATTTGGATATTTTGATGGTGATAGATTTAAATTTTAGAGAAGTTATTAAAGTAAATTAGAATTGGAAGCAAAGGAGAGAAAACGGGGGAAGTCCCCCAAGTAGATTTGAAACAAGATTTTTTAATTAGTAAAAGGAATGTTGGTATTCCAGTCCAGGTTTGTATCTTTGTTTATTTCTGTTTTAATTGTTGTATTTGTTGATGTTGTATTTGCTTTATTGTATTGTTTTTTGTCTCTGTGGAAAACCAATAAAATCTTTGTAAAAAAAAAAAGAAAAAAAAAATGAAGAGCCCTACATCTTGCCTCATGTATTGTCTATTAACATAAACCACTTCCTTTCTCCCAGTCCCTAGTGGCTATGACTATCCTTACATGTCGTACACTAAGGATAATCAAGGCAAATGAATGTGAAATGCCCTGGACACTCGAGAAGAACTGTATAAATGTTAAGTATTATTATTACATAAGAGCTCCACAGCAGATGTCATGCCTTCTTCATCCTGGTGACTTCCAGATGTCGTGAGACTCCAACTCCCATCAGCTCCAGCCGGAATGGCCAAAGGTCAGGGGTAATGGGAATCATAGAATCATAGAATCATAGAGTTGGAAGAGACCACAAGGGCCATCCAGTCCAACCTCCTGCCAAGCAGGAAACACCATTGGGAGTTGAAGTCCAAATTATCTGGAGGGCATCTGGTCAGGGAAAGCTGATCTAGGCCTTCTGCTGAGCATCCTTCCTACTGCCTCTCGGATATACAATTCTCGCTTGGCTTACCAGCTAATTTCCTCTCCCTTACAAGGAGTTTACTAGGACCTTGTAATCCCCTCTCCCCAATTTCCCGCCAACCTCTTCTCATCGGGGGGCAGAGAACCCTGCTTCTCTTGATCTCTTTAAACTAGAGTGCACCTGCCTGGTCGCCAGTCGGGAGTAAAGCTACCTCTAGGTGACCACACATCGGATAATTCTTGAACGTGGCAAAAGATTCGGTCTCGTTTCCCCTTAATACCACAAACGGGTGCCATAGGTGTACAGATTTATTTGGGTGCTTTTTGTGAATTGGCATCTTCCGTAGACTTATTTTCTCCAGGGCTGCAGGGGAACTGGACAATTGTTGCCCTGCTTTGGAGATGCTCATCCAGGTGAGTCCACAATCCTTGAGGTGATCAGGCAGCCTTAGTGAGCAATCACGATTGCAACATCCGCATGGTCCCGCAGCCTTAGATGATGCCCTCGTGTTTCTCTGTGGCTTTCAGGGCCTCGTGCATGCTTGCGGCGGACAGCCTGCGGTTGATGTTGCGGTAGCTGCAGCGGAGCAGGTTCCAGAAAGTAGTCCTCAGGTCCCGGTTGAAGAGGGCGTAGATCAAGGGGTTGATGAGGGAGTTGGCGTACCCCAGCCAGAGGAGAGTCCTCTCCAGCCTCAGAGGGATGCAGCTGCAGCGGCTGCCGCAGATGAACGGCCGGGCCGTTGACATCAGGAAAGAAGGGGAGCCAACAAAAAGTGAAGGCCCCCACAATGATGCCCAGGGTCCTGGCTGCTTTCTGCTCCCTCTTGAAGATGGAGATGTTCTTCCGGTCTTGGCGGAGGAGTTTGGACAAGGTGGCGCATTGCTCCACGGCCTTGCTCCTCTTGGTGCTATGCTGGCGCCGGACGCCAGCCTCGATGCAGTAGGCTCCGTCTGGCTCATAAGGCCTGGGGAAGTCCATGAAGCGGTGTTTCTGAGCGCTGGCCTTGGCTGCCTTGTAGATCCTGTTGTACATCACGAGCATGACAGCCATGGGTATGTAGAAGGCGACGCCGGTGGAGTAGACGGTGTAGCCAAAGTCCTGGCTGATGAGGCACACCCGTTCCACGGTGATGTTCTTGGCCCAGCCAAACAGAGGGGGCAGAGTGATGGAGGCCGAGAGGAGCCAAACGATGAACACCATCTTGGCCATCAGCTTCCCGTCTTGCCTCACGGGATACGTCAGCGGCCGGGTTATTCCCAGGTACCTGGAAAACACCAAGGAAAGGTTGGTAGGTTGGATTTGGCTTCATCAGACTTTTATTGGGCATTACAAATATAAGATAAGGTAAAAAGGTAAAGAAGCCCTGGACGGTTAAGTCCAGTCAAAGGTGACTATGGGGTTGCGCCACTCATCTCACTTTCAGGCCGAAGGATCCGGTGTTTGCCCACAGACAGCTTTCAGGGTCATGTGGCCAACATGACTAAACTGCTTCTGGCACAGAAGGATGCCATGACGGAAACCAGAGTGCATGGAAACAGTGTTTACCTTCCCACTGGAGCGGTACCCTATTTATCTACTTGCACTGGTGTGCTTTCGAACTGCTAGGTTGGCAGGAGCTGGGACAGAGCAATGGGAGCTCACCCCGTCGCGGGGATTCAAACCACTGACCTTCTGATCAGCAAGCCCAAGAGGCTCGGCAGTTTAGACCACAACACCATCCATGTCCCAATTAGAAATATAGGCCATCATAAAACATCCATACACACACACACACACAAACACACGCACACACACACAAATAAACAGCCATGTAAAAATATGCAGTAATGAGGATTTTCATTGGAGTTTCTTCCCACTAAATAGTGCCATTCACCAGTCTGAGAGATACTGTTGATAAAAACTCACCCACCCTTTGATGTGCTTTTGAACTGCTAGGTTGGCAGGAGCAGGGACCGAGCAGGGACTGAGCAACAGGAGCTCACCCCGTGGCGGGGATTCGAACCACCGACCTTCTGATCGGCAAGCCCTAGGCTCTGTGGTTTAGAAGAGTTTGGATTTGATATCTCACTTTATCACTACCCGAAGGAGTCTCAAAGCGGCTCACATTCTCCTTTCCCTTCCTCCCCCACAACAAACACTCTGTGAGGTGAGTGGGGCTGAGAGACTTCAGAGAAGTGTGACTAGCCCAAGGTCACCCAGCAGCTGCATGTGGAGGAGCGGAGACGCGAACCCGGTTCCCCAGATTACGAGTCTACCACTCTTAACCACTACACCACACCGTGTCCCTCTTTAAAAGGTCATAGATAGTTTAATTAGTTGAAGGCCCGAGAGAAGAGGAATATTCTTGCTTGGCACCTAAAGATGTAGAATGAAGGCACCAGATGAGCCTTCCAGGGAGAGCATTCCACAAATGGGGAGCCACCACATAAAACGCCCATTGCTGTGTCGCCACCCTCCAGAAGAAGAAGAAGAAGAAGAAGAAGAAGAAGAAGAGTTTGGATTTGATATCCCGCTTTATCACTACCCGAAGGAGTCTCAAAGCGGCTAACATTCTCCTTTCCCTTCCTCCCCCACAACAAACACTCTGTGAGGTGAGTGGGGCTGAGAGACTTCAAAGAAGTGTGACTAGCCCAAGGTCACCCAGCAGCTGCATGTGGAGGAGCGGAGACGCGAACCCGGTTCCCCAGATTACGAGTCTACCGCTCTTAACCACTACACCACACTGGCTCTTACGTGGAGGAGGCACACAAAGAAGGGCCTCAGAGGATGATCTCAGGGTCCAGGTAGGTTCATGCATGTTGTATGTTGTCTTCACAAACGCATGCCTATTTGTGCTATATGCATTTTTTATACACATTACTTGACTGAAGAACTGCCCTGCAAAATTCGGGGAAGTGTGAATTTTTGAAAGGTGGCTACGTTCACACTCTCATGTTATTTCAGAAATTAATCAGGGACACCTTTAAATGTGACCTGAACACAATTCCCATCGCTCACATCACTCCCCGCCACATGGGGCAGAGCCAGTGGTTGAGGTGGAGCCATGTGCTTATCATGCACTGCATCCTGGGTGGATTCAATCCCTGGTATCTCCAGCCGGTGTCACAGTTAGCAGGGATGGGGGAAAGCTCAGCTCTCCCTCAAGGGAGACGCTGCTCAGGGCTGTGGGAATATTTTGGGATGCAGGATAGGATATATTGTTTAAGATATCCTATTCCAACTTGTGTTTACAAGTCCCAGAAATTAGCAGAGTTCTCATTCCCCTTTTTAAACACACACACAGTGGAAAGCTTGCTCAGGTTTGTTAAAACCTCTGTAATAAATGTCCTGGTATTTTCCCCATTAATCCCTCTCAAAATAAGACATTACACAGTCTTCTATAAAAGCATAAAACGTTTACTCACAAGAAATCATCTGTTCACAATTGGATCCCAGACGGCAGACTTAAACTTAGTAAAAGTTACATTTACTCAGGAGACTGTTCCATAAGGGAAAACAGCTCCTTTGTGTTCTCTTGGCTGGAAGCCAAGAGAGCATCCTAGCGCAGTCTCACTTCTTTGAGAGCGTGGTCCAAAAGAGAAAGATGGAGTCTTGCCCCTGTGGTTTTGTGTTAACCTGCCCAGGTGAGACCTCACCCATCTCCAGTTACACAGAGGAAGTCCATCCCAGCCCAGGAGAAACAGCAAGTTCTGACTGGCTGGCCTAGAGTTCCCCTTCTATGTCCACTCTAGCAATGTTGTGTTTGACTGCTCCTGCGCATTTTACATCCCACAAGAGCCAGTGTGGTGTAGTGGTTAAGAGCGGTAGACTCGTAATCTGGGGAACCGGGTTTGCGTCTCCACTCCTCCACATGCAGCTGCTGGGTGACCTTGGGCTAGTCACACTTCTCTGAAGTCTCTCAGCCCCACTCACCTCACAGAGTGTTTGTTGTGGGGGAGGAAGGGAAAGGAGAATGTTAGCCGCTTTGAGACTCCTTCGGGTAGTGAAAAGCGGGATATCAAATCCAAACTCTTCTTCTTCCTCTTCTTCTTCACTTGTTCCCTCTGCCCACGACACTGCGGCTGCTGAATTCAGTTTCTTTTGGGCGATGCAAAGTGGGTCACAAATCTTTGCAGCAGTGAGCACAGCCACCTTTTAACTGCCCTCTCAGTAACCGCCACTAGAATCCACGTGGTAGGGTTTTCTCTCTCTCTCTCTCTCTCTCTCTCTCTCTCTCTATATATATATATTCTGTTCTAATTACATCTCTTTGGTTACCAGGCAACAAAGTGTGTTCTTGTCCTACAGGGGGTCCTGCCAGCACTCGGAGTTAATGTAAAAATAGCATGGTCCAGGGTCCGTTGCATAACCACGTTGCAGAGGCACATCGTATGGAGGACTCGTTTGCAATTGCTGTAAGGATTAATCAGCAAAACAGAAATGCGCATGTGTGGGCATGCAATGTCGTGATCCGGATCCTAGGAAATCTGTGGCCCCAGAAGAAGAAGAGAATAAGAAGAGTTTGGATTTGATATCCCACTTTATCACTACCCGAAGGAGTCTCAAAGTGGCTAACATTCTCCTTTCCCTTCCTCCCCAACAACAAACATTCTGTGAGGTGAAAACAAAATAAAAAATAAAAAAATCCTTCCAGTAGCACCTTGTTGTTGTTCAGTCGTTCGGTCGTGTCCAACTCTTTCGTGACCCCATGGACCAGAGCACGCCAGGCACGCCTATCCTTCACTGCCTCTCGCAGTTTGGCGATTGATATTTTAAGGTTGTTTAAATGAATATTTAAAAAAGTAAAACAGAAAATTTAATAAAAATTATTGGGGGTGGGGAAGAGAGAGCAGTAGAAGGTAGAGACCTTCAGGCCTGGCAACTTCTCCATAGGGGCAAGACCTACTGGGAAGGGTTGCTGAGACCACTAGGCAGAGTTGCATTTTTGTTTCCTGGAAGAAAGAGTTAACTTCACTGGCATCTTGTGTCCTTCCAGTAGCACCTTGTTGTTGTTCAGTCGTTCGGTCATGTCCGACTCTTCGTGACCCCATGGACCAGAGCACGCCAGGCACCCCTATCCTCCACTGCCTCCCGCAGTTTGGCCAAACTCATGCTAGTTAGCTTCGAGAACACTGTCCAACCATCTCATCCTCTGTCGTCCCCTTCTCCTTGTGCCCTCCATCTTTCCCAACATCAGGGTCTTTTCTAGGGAGTCTTCTCTTCTCATGAGGTGGCCAAAGTACTGGAGCCTCAACTTCAGGATCTCTGTAGCACCTTAGAGACCAACTAAGTTTGTTCTTGGTATGAGCTTTCGTGTGCATGCACACTTCTTCAGATACACTGAAAACGAAGTCACCAGACCCTTATATATAGTGAGAGGGTGGGGAGGGGTATTACTCAGAAGGGTGGTGGGAATGGGTGATTGGCTGATGGGTGTGGAAAACCTGTTGACGACTGTTAACAACTGCTATTAGTCTTACAGGAAAAGGCAAGGGGTGAGATGGCAACATGACTGAACCTAATGGTCAGGGGTACCTTTACCTTTAACAGACGAAAGTTTCCGAGTCTTAGCAGAAAAGGGCACTCGGCTAAAAATTCTTCAAAACAGCAGAGTTAATTTCAGTTCAGATCTGGATTAGCAGGGCTTCTGTCCTCAGCAATGAAGTCCCCCCTCCTCCATGCACACAGCATCTGGAAGGAGGCCGTCAAAAGACTTGCAAGGGATTGTTAAGTGATTAATTAATCTGTACTTTGATCTGCAGTCGCGTAAGGCTTAGAGAAGGGAGCTGCATGCATGCTTAAATGCTATTCAGGATCTGCTCCAGTTGCTGGGCACAGCGTCAGGTCCTATTTGTTTCAGCGACACCTGCAGGCAGCCAGCACATCTCAGGATTTATTCATTTTACAGCACGTAGAAGCCCATCGAGACACACGTGCGGATGGACCAGGGGCCAGGGCCAGACCCACCGACAGCCATACTGAGTCCCCAGGGACCACGTGTGCAAGACATGCAACACGCAGGGAGGTGTGCTGGTGGCACTCACCCAACCTCCCATCAGCTGCGTTGCTGCTGAGGGGGCATGCGAGGTCGCAGTGGAGCAAATGCACCAGCGGAGCCAATCTTGCACTCCCTCTGGCGCGTTGGCACCGCGCCAACCTCCCTGCCACCTCTCCCCCTCTAACCTCCCAGTAAACAGCAATGATGCAACCGGCTGGAGGTCAGGTGACTGCCACCGCTGCCCCCACACCATCCACCACCGGGCACGGCAACAGTCAAGTCAGGTGTGCCCAGCCCAAGCCAATGGTGATGGACTTGTTAAGTACAATTCTTTAAATGACACTGAAATGGGGAATTCCCAAATGTGCATTAATGAAGGCTTGAACTTGGGGATTTTCCACGGGGCTATATTGAAGCAAAAGAAAGACCGAGCTCTAACTGAGTTGGTAACTAACTATTATTGTTTTCTGTTAGCAAACATGTGAGTGTTTAACCTTAGACCAAAGGTATCTCAAAGGGATGGATGAAAGGATCAATCACTCGAGCTGGATTGGCCACCAAATGGGCCATCTCTTTAACGCAGAGCTGTGGAGCGTCAGACCACGGGAACAAATGAGCCAGTGTGGTGTAGTGGTTAAGAGCGGTAGACTTGTTATCTGGGGAACCGGGTCGCGTCTCCGCTCCTCCACAGCGTCTGGGTGACCTTGGGAGTCCACTTCGGTCTCTCAGCCCCACTCACCTCACAGAGTGTTTGTTGTGGGGGAGGAAGGGAAAGGAGAATGTTAGCTGCTTTGACTCCTTCGGGTAGTGATAAAGCGGGATATCAAATCCAAACTCTTCTTCATCCAAATCCAAACCCCTTAGATCTCTTTCCCTGGCCTTGCCTCCACCCCAGCCACTTGTGTTATCCCCAAGCCAAACCTCTCATTAGCCTTCCTTCTCACCTTCCTCAAGGGTTTTTGCCTGGCTAGGATTTGTCATTGAACTCTGATCATGTCTCTTCCTTGTTTGGATGAAGGACAGAAAGAAGGGTGTGAGTATGTGTAGGAACCAGGCTGTTGTACAAAGCTATAGAAAAAATTCATTGTTTCCTCTGCCTTTGCCTCTGGCCCTCCAAATACTGGCATGTGGCCCTTGGAAGATTGCCCAGAAGGAAAGACAGCCCTCTCAGGCTGGAAACAGCTCCCCATCCCTGCTATAACCATTCTTTTTTTTAAATACAACAACAAGAACAGGCAGTGATAAATGTGATTGCTGAACCCAGCTTATGTACGACGGGTGCCCTTCACTGAAGAGGCCGTTCCTTTTTATTTCTGTGCATATTTATACTGAAGGGCAGTGCAGACATTTCCAAATATATAAAATAAATCTCCACCTCTCAGACTTTATGGCTCCTTCTAACAGGAGCACCAAACATTAAATACGTGCAGCCTGGGATTGCTTTTGAATTCCACACGCCTACCCTTTGCATCCAGAGACGCTGCTGCGGTAACTTGCACAATTAACTTTAAGTGTCTGCTTCCTAATTCTGCTCAGATTTCTTTCCTTTGTTTTTGTTTCAAAGATAGAAAGTTGTACAGACAGGGAATTAAGTGCACAGACTGGGAGAAGAACAGGCTATTTTTTGCTATACAGTGCGGTGCAGTGGTTAGGGTGCCAGACTAGGACCTGGGAGAGACCCGGGTTCAAATCCCCACTTAGCCACGAAGCTCACGGGGTGACCTCAGCCTAACCTACCTCGCAGGATTGTTGTGGGGATTAAGAGAGGAGGGAGAGGTCCATGCGCACCCCCCCCCCTTTTGCTCCTTGGACAAGAAAGTGGGATACAAATGCCACAAACAAGCAAATTCATTATCTTGGCAGATTGGTAGTGAGGCCCCCCTAGACATCCAGACCGTTTTGTAGGTGGGATTCAAGTGCTTACCGAAAAATTCAGGATGCAGAATTAAAGTGGTTTGGGCGCTCTTGCACTATAAACTGCTTTCAACCCCCAACTCCCCCCCCCCAAGTAAGGAAAGCGATGGGAAAAGGCACTAAGGCTTGACACAATCTCTCCACCAAGACATCATGATGAACAGCGGATTTTGCAGCACCCATCCATAATCTTCGTGCAAGCAAATCCGGGCGAATACTCAATGAACAGGTTGTCTGGACGCAACGTGGCTCAGTTGAAATGGCCTTAAATTTGTGGAAGAGGCATTTGCTTGTAGTGTGAAGCTGTACTAGACCAGGGTGGTCCAACACGCATACAGCCCTCGGCAACATTTGACTCCCAGCCCTCGCACTGCCTTCCCAAAGCTGGGTAAGCTTTGGGAAGGAGGCAGCAAGGCGAGGTATGGCCCATGGGTTCTATGTCAAAGTTCTGTACTCTCAAAGTATCGACGTGTGCATAGGGGAAAGCTGCATTCAAATTTTTGATGAATTTTCATGCAGACCCTTAAAAATCAATCAATCAATCAATCATGAACTGGTATGGAAAAGTGAAAAACCGATACTCCAGTCCGTTACTTCTGTCTCTCTCCCGCACCCCCAGTTTTTCATTAACCCGTCCCTACGAAAATTCGGCATTCCATGGCAACTGAGCATGCTCCATAGAAACCTCAAGGTTTCCACAAACCTGCGAGTACCTCCTCTCCTGTGCCTGGGTTGTGCCGTTTTGGCTATGCAAGGATAGGCTCTCAGAGAATGAGGTCACTCTTGGTATATACAAGCAGGGCCCAGCGACAAAATGTTGTGCGGAGGTCATGGTGTTTGGGAGACAGAGATCCTTTGAAGATCTCCCTTTTCAGGCAGGAGGCTGTGCAGAATGAATGACCAGGTGGGTGCAAGCTGGGGTCAGAAGACGAGTAGGAACCTAAAAGCATCTCTCCCTCCTTCCTCTTCTTTCAGTCATATTATTCCCCCTCCCATCCAGTTTTCAGTTTCCCCCCTTGCAACGTTCTGCAGGCGCTGCGTACATGCCATCTTCATTGGGCTGTTGTTTTTTGGAGGGGAGGAAATGTCACCTTCAGGCAATGCATCAGGAAATGTCACTATCAGGCAATGCATCAGGAAATGTCACCTTCAGGCAATGCATAAAGGTAAAGGTAAAGGGACCCCTGACCATTAGGTCCAGTCGTGTCCGACTCTGGGGTTGCAGCACTCATCTCGCATTACTGGCTGAGGAGCCGGCGTACAGCTTCCAGGTCATGTGGCCAGCATGACTAAGCCACTTCTGGCGAACCAGAGCAGTGCATGGAAACGCCGTTTACCTTCCCGCCGGAGCGGTACCTATTTATCTACTTGCACTTTGACGTGCTTTAAACTGCTAGGTGGGCAGGAGCTGGGACCGAGCAACGGGAGCTCACCCCGTCGCGGGATTCGAACCGCCAACCTTCTGATCAGCAAGCCCTAGGCAGTGTTTTTCAACCACTGTTCCGTGGCACACTAGTGTGCCGCGAGATGTTGCCTGGTGTGCCGTGGGAAAAATTGAAAAATTACTTTATATATAGTCAATATAGGCACAGAGTTAATTTTTTTTAACATTTTCTAATGGTGGTGTGCCTCGTGATTTTTTTCATGAAACAAGTGTGCCTTTGCCCAAAAAAGGTTGAAAAACACTGCCCTAGGCTCTGTGGTTTAACCCACAGCGCCACCCACATCCCGCGGCAACGCAAAAGATCCTCTTAATTTCCCTGTACTTTAGTGAGAAACTTAGAGAGAGTTTCACTTGCAGCTGAGCACAGAGCGCACCAGACAATGACAGTGATTCTAAATAATCGGCCTGGTTAAGGTTTTCTGTATGCAAGGCATGTGCTCTGCCTCTAAGCAATGGCTCTACCAATCTGAATTCAATCTTCATGCATCCTCGTACTGTTCCCAATCCAGCAAGGGGATCTGAAGGCAAAAGCTGCACACCCACACCCACGATCATCCTCCATAGGGTAGTTGCTCCTTCAATAGCAAACATTTCACATTCAGCAGCAAGAAATTATCAGGGACCATGGGTTGTATCCAACACACTCGCTCTGAACGCAAGGATTTGTAGGCATAATATGGAACCTCTCCCCTACTTCTTCCCCAGCATGCACTCCATGCCCCCTCCAAAGTTTTTTTTTGGGGGGGGGAGTGCACAGGAGGAGGAGAGGGGAGAAAGTTATTTGCACAAGAGCAAATCCTTGTGCCAACAGAACGAGTTGTGTAGCAAATGCTCTAGCCGGGGGTTTCCTGCTTCGATCTAGATTTAGACCTTTCTCAACTCTCACCATCCCTAGCTAGCAGGAACAGTGGTCAGGGGGTGGTGGGAGTTGTAGTCCAACAACATTTGGGGACCCAGGGTTGAGAAAAGCTCCCGCAAAGCCCACATGCGCATGTGCGCACAAACACACACAATTCTGTGAGCGTATGATTCGCAAAGCAGGAGACCATCCTTACCGGTCCACGCTGATGACGCAGAGCGTCATGATGGAAGCCGTGCAGCACATGACGTCCATGGCAATGAAGACGTTGCAGAAGACCTCCCCAAAGAGCCATTCCCCTCCCACCAGGTCGGTGATGATGACGAAGGGCATGACGGCAAAGGCCACAGACAAGTCAGCCGCAGCCAAGGAGACCACCAGGTAGTTGGACGGCTGGCGGAGCTTTTTGACGATGCATACGGAGATGACGACCAAGCTGTTGCCCGCAATGGTCAGCAGAGTGATGGCCGAGAGGACCGTCCCAATGATGACCTTCTCAGTGTCCCCGTACAGCAGTATATCCTCCCCACAGTCTGTGGCGTTGGTGGCATTGGCGGGCAGCAGAAGGTCTGGCTCAGGGGACGCGGAGGGTCCTTCAGGCATGAATGGAGCTGGGGGTGACTTCCGGGTGGGATACTCCTGGCCCGAGTCCTCCACGGTGAGAAGATGCTGCTCCGAAAACTGGCTGGGGCCGATCCTGACCAACATGCTGCAAGCAGACCGCTGTGCGGAGAAGAGACATGAGTTTATTATTATTTCAGACCAATTGCTTCAGCTGCAAAAAAAATAAAAATAAAAATAAAACAAACCTCCGGCAAGTTAGACGCAGCAAATGGAGACCGATGCAAATTCGCAGATGTGTGCTTTGTCTGCTCCCCTACCGATGCTCTCAGATGCTCTCCCGCTTGGAACTAAAATGCAGCACTCGAATACAGAAATTATCAGGGTCGGCCCTACCGTTAGGTCAATTAATTCAGCTGCCCCAGGCAACAGATGCTGGTTTGCCTAGGAGATGGGTTATTCCTGGCCATTCCTGCTGGGCAGAGCTGCTCTCAGGCCATTCCTGCTGGGCAGAGCTGCTCACCAGTTGCCTCAGGGGTGGTGGGGGACCCTGTCTCATTGCTGGTGTTGAAATATGAGTTAACCTCCACTCTGCTCCTCTACATGGAATAAGGGGAGGACATCTGGCCCTTTGCTTCAGGCAACATAAAATCTTGAGCCAGCCATAAACGCCATTCACACACACACTGTTCACCTGCCACTGTCATACACACACGGTCTGAGGCAGTCTTTGCCAACCTGGTGCCTTCTAGCTGATTTGGACTACAGCTCCCAGTCCCACCAGTGAGCAGGTGGCAAGGGAGGGCACCAGTTTGGCCAGAGGCTAGCTTAAGAGTTCACCAACGGTGGAATTGTAGCCTTTCCCACCAGCACCGGCACACAACACCAGTTGTTCCTGGGCTCTGTGTGCGGAGAGTCCTTGAAACTTCAGACCAGTTGGGAAATGTTTGTGAGCATTCCATGACACCCCAGCAGCTTAACTAAACAGCTCATTTCAGCCGACTCAAGCTAGTTCTCTCGCTAGCTCATAGCTAGGGAGGTTTGAAAAACGGCAGCCTGCCTTGATCTGATCGAGGAGAGGGGAAGTTGGCAAAAGCATCTATGCGGATCTGTGAGTTGTATGCTTCATATACTGCAGACCAACTTCTGCAGGCAAAGATTACCCAATTTCAGGATGCACAGCGACTAAGAAAATAAATAGTTAAGACAGCTCCTGTAAGCATAGTTATCAGTCTCCTTTTCAACCCTTATTCTTCGCCGTCTCCTTTTTAAATATATATATTCTGTGTTTCCCCAAGTGCAGTTCAATCATAATGAAACGGGCACAGTGAAATATAAGGCAGTTAAGCTGAATTATCCACCGGTCCATTAATAAAACTGGCATAAATCTGCAAATGTTTGAAAACAATTGTCCTAAAGCGTAAAAGAGAAGCATGCTTTCTCTGCTAGATGATGATCTCATAGCAGGTATCATCTTCCAAGAAGTGGCATTTCCTCCTTCGTCAAAGAGAAGAGGCATGTCGGGGGTTTTGTTTTTGTTTTTTAATTAAATATTTTCTTGATTTACAAAAGTGTGTGCAATGTCTCTCTCGTATCTTTTCCATGTAACGTTTTTACAAATGGGTTTAGGTTGTTGGGACATTAGGGAGAGAAGGGGGAAAGAGGTAGGTGGGATGGGGGGAATGGGTGAGGTGGGGTGACGATGCTTCTATTTTCCTTAATATATGTAGGGTTTGGTGTCAGCGTTGATTGTGTAGGTTTTCTGTTGTTCGCTTGTGTTTCTTTGGCGGTGAGAGAGGCCGGGGTTGGCGTAGGGTGTGATGGTTCATTTGTGGACAAACAGAAGAAGACACCTTCACTCCGGTATGGTTCCCCTTCATCACACACACAGCCCAACGACAAAAATCTACCGACAGCATACAAATCAATATGGCTAACCTGGTCCAAAACACCCACCAACCCCACTCCCACAGGAAACCAAAGATCACCACAGCCAACCACAAATGTCCCTTTTAAGACAGCACTTGCCACCTGCAATTCTTATAAGTCCTTTTATTAAAAATAATACATTTTTTTAAAATAAAAAAATCCGCTGCCTACAGCAACTTTTTAGTAGATTGGAAGTGCTTTAAATTGCTAAATCGTGCTGATGAATCATTTAGATATTATAGCTGCAGTAATATTACCAGGGATATTTCTTCTATGTAGTCGTTACGATATGAATCAGCTGTTCTACACTGCGGAGAGCTGAGTGCAAATTCTGATGTGCAACCGAGAGGTCAGCAATCATTTGGGCACACCGTTTCCCTGATTCACTGTTACAGCCTTCCCCAACCAAGTGCCCTCTAGTTGGTGTAGAACTATAACTCCTGCCAGCCCCAGTCGCCATGGCCATAGCCATGGGAATTGTAGTACAAAATATCTGAAAGGCCACCAGGCTGGGAAAGGGTCTGCTGAATGCACCCCAACAAATCTCCTCACTAAAGGATCACTCTCTTTATCAATGTTGTTTGCTTCGGAAATACGAACACGGACAGGGCACAAATTCAGGGACCCTTCCCCTGAAAACAACATTTATTTATTTTTTGCAGCGTTGGTCAATATGGCACCCTTCAGATGTTGTTCGGCTACTTCTCCCATGATTCCATGCTGCCTGGGGCTGATGGAAGTTGAACATGCAACTCCCCATCCACGCTCATTCAAGGCACACACAACCGCGCATGTGTGCATCGCTGTGAACCTGGAAGTGGCATGAAAAGGGGCAAAAACGGCCCCGAAAGAGTGTGGAAACAGCGAAAGCAGCAATACTACGACCCCTTGCCCCAGCCTTTGAGCAGCGGCGTAGCTAGCCGCTCGGGTGCCCAGGGTGGCACGGACACCCTGTAGCCGGGGGCAGAGCAAGCCACCCATGTGGGTGGGGCAAGCTGCCCGTGGGGGCGTGGCGGGCCAAGCCTCCCCCTCAGCTGTGGGGCGTCTGAGGCAGTGGGCATACGAAAGCCCGGCGCTGCTCGAGAAAACAGCGCAGAGCTTGCAGGCAGTCTGCCCACCGCCTCCCCTTCAGGAGAGATGTGTGGCTCAGGTACGCCGCAGGCCCCACAGTGTGGCACCCAGTGCCCCCCGCTTCACCTAGCTATGCCTCTGGATTGGGCAGATTCATGGAGGAGAGGGCTGTCGAAGGCTACTAGCCATAGAGGTTGTGCTCTGCCTGCAAAGTTGGACGCAGCAATGCTTCTGGTTTCTGGAAATCGCTCGAGGGGAGAGTGCTCCTGCAGTGGCGTAGGAAGGGGGGTGCGGGAGTTATTTTTTCAAAAACACACATTTTTGTCATTTCGTCACCCCCCTCAGTGATGACACCCAGGGCGGACCGCACCCACTGTGCCCCCCTTCCTACACCACCGCCTTTGAGGTCTGTGGAGAGTTGGAGTTTGAGCAAGGAGGCTTGGAGGGAGCGAATGTGATGGAGTTTGGTGGACTTGGTAAGTGCTGCTGGTTTTTTTTTTAAAAAAGGGGTTACTCAAGGGTTTCCAGACGTTTAGAGGGTGCTTGCGGGCTTTCCCAATGGTGCTCCAAATAGACACAATTTCACTTAGACGTGTGCTGCCTCAGAACATAATACCCCTTATAAATGGGGACTCACCCATAATCCAAGAACATCTAGAAGGTATCGTACTGGCTACCCTGGATTTATAGCATCAGATAATGGGCACAATCCAAATGGACATTCTCTACTGTGTTTTTACACCATAAAAACGGTGCTGGAGCAGAGAAGCCAACAGAACCAATGATAGACAGACAGAGATGGAGCCAATGACAGGTAGAGCCAATTAATTCTACATTTGCCCCCCGTGCTTCTTCCTGCTGAGTTCTGCATGGGCAAAAAACGAGACTAAGGAGGAGGAGGAAGCTGGCAGGATCATCCTGGTCAAAGGAAGGCAGGCAGGTTTGGAAGAATCAAGGCTGGTGTTGGTGGGGCAGCGAACCTCCACACGACCTTCTTCCATTTCAAGGGGGCTCACTTGGGCAAACCTCTTAGTTGGAAGTCACAAGCTTAGGGTCAGCCAGCAGTTTCTCCAAGCAAGGTGTTGCCTTTATCTCAGATCCATCCCCCCCCCCCGTTTCCTTTGCAGGTACTTCTTCAAAACCAGCATTTGGGTCACCGGTGGCTGGAGCGGAAGGTGGCAGAAATGGCCTGGTCCCATTCATTCCTGATTTTAGAAGACTTCAAAAGGTGGAGGGAGAACGTGATTTGCTGGATGGGAACTGAAGTGAGAAGGGATGTCACTTCTGGATTTCATTAAGGGACCTCCCCACCCCACCCCATTCTTTCTTCTCTAATTAGGGAACTAGATTAAACGTTGCAGCCAAGTCACTGGAAAGGGGTGTGGGAAGGAGTTGGAAAGTCTAATATTGGATTGATTTTATATATTCAAGTGTGAATTCGTTGATGCATATTGCAAAGGTTCACACACACACACACACAAAATTCTCCTTTAGCAAAATAGCCCGAGACACCTGAGTTGTTCAGGTATTCAGAAGTGCAGATAAATCAAATTGGTGAGTTAAAATTTAGAGAGGGGGGAGATTATCATGGCAAACAATGAATTCTAATCATCAAGAAGTTCAGATTACTGAGCAGTGGCAATAAGATTTATAATCTAATATGAAAACATAATTATGTTCATAGCTCTCATGATATCCTTTCCTCAATTTTCTTCTGCCTTTCACCCACATTCCAGTATTTACACTGGAAGATCCTTGAGACCAGGCACCTCATTTTAGACAAATGGTACTGTGCAAGTGTTAAACAATATGCCCTCCATTTAACAAGGTTTGCATTAAGGAACTCGATAGTCATATATATCCTTGGTGCACTCCCTATGTTTAGCCTACACCCATCAGTCCCAGCTGATGGGAGTTGTAGTACAGAAAAACAGGCAAGCACTAGGTGAGGGAAACTGGCCTACCACAATCAGCAGCTGAATAAAATTATATTTAGGGACTACGTCTGAAAGCAACAGGGATGGGCTGCCAACCGCAGAGAGGGCATTTGAACTTGGCAGCAAACAAGTCTAGACTGGACGTCTTCAGCCAACATAAGATCTAGCAAAGGTTTGATTTGCAAATGGGATGTGTAGGAGAGTGGGAGCTTGTGGGGGGGGGGTCAGACTGGAGGACCTTAAGGCGCCCCGCTTCTCTTAAGAGAGTTGGCACTCCCTTGTTCGCAGAGTGATAGACATCGCTCTCCCAAATCCCATGATCTCTTTAAACACCCTGGCTGCTTGGACCATTTTAGATTTTATGCGCGCCACGCACGCAAAGCTCTGAGGCAGTGCAACAACCTCTGCACCCCGCAGAGTCATGCTGAACTGAAACATCACCCCAGGTTAGATGTCTTCCTGAGTGCCCATTAGTCCTCGTCTCCCTCGGCTGTTAACAATGAAACGGCTGTGCTCTTTCGGAGAGAAGTGCCCGGAAGATGCATTCTTTTCAAAAGTCTCTCTCTCTCCCACCCACCCACCCACCCCTTAAAAACACTTTAAACAAATGCCAAACGTCTACTGCAGAAAAAGTACAAATTCTCCCATCCCCCACTGCCCTGCAAAATCCCGGGCTGAGATTGGCTTTCTGCACATAGCGCATGAGAGGCTGCCCCTCTGATAACTTCATATACCTTTCCTGCGAAAGAATGGAAAAAGGAAGTCTCACCTTTAAGGCAGCGAGGAGGAAGAAATGTCAGGCAGGAGATAGCTTGTGCCTGGTCTCTTAAGATGGACATCTTCTGTCCAGGAGGAGCACAGAGTCCCTCTATCTTTTTTTAAATTGCTGGAGACTCTTCAGCTGCCGGGAAGGCAGTTTGTGGCTTCCCTGACTTTCAGTGGTCCAAGCTTTCCCTAAGAAAGATCCAAGAGTGAAAATGATGGTTCCAGGATGCATGGAAGCGAGGGTCTCCAGGTTACATACCCTGGAGGATGCTTCTATTTCCTGGGCAAGCTAAGAACTGCCACAGCAAGAGGATAGGATGGCCAAGAGGCACGCTCCCTCAACTCTTTCCCCCACCCTCTCCCCCTCCCCTCCTAAGCATCATTCTGCTGCAGACACAGAGAGCGGCAAGGAAACACCAGGCTGATCTTGGCGGCGGCTGCAAAAACTCAGGGAGAACAGCTGGGGAATCTCTTCTCATTCCCCCGAGCAGAAAGAGAATCTGGGTCTCTCCCATTCCCTCCTTCCTTGCCAGGGCACCAGCAACCTGGACTGCTAGAGGCAAGCTGCGCGAGGAAGGAAACGAGGCTTGTCAGGGCTGCAAGAATTGCCACGAAGGTGCAATCGATTCCGTCACACTTCTTTTGCTGGTTTTTCGAGGGAGCATTGAAAAAAGACCAGTGGAGAAGCCTGGAAGGAACCTCGCTGTAGTGAATGGTGATAGCCGTCAGTTTAAGTCTTTTCATCTTCAAGTAAACCAAGACCTGCTATCAGGGGTGTAGCAAGGGGGGCGTAGGGGGCGGGCCGCCCCATGTTCCATAATGGAGGGGGTGACAAATTATCAAGGAACAATTACTGCCCTACTAGGGCGGTTCATAATTTTTTTAAAATGCCTGCTCCAAAGGTCTTATCTTACTATACTAGGGATTATATAGCTATATATGAAATTTCATGCATATCGGTTAATATCTTGACCCTCCTCCACCAAAATAGCTGTTTACTTGGCTGTTTTCCTATGTCGTGAAGGCTGAAATTTCAGTTCAGTGGAGCACTTACTGTTCCCAACCCTAACCCTGTGGAAAGCCATCTAATTAGACTTTAATTTGATTTTGAGATGTTTTTAGGAGGTAATTTAATTATTGTTTGATTTTATACCAATGTTATGTATCTGATGTTAGCCACCCTGAGCCCGACTTCGGCCGGGGAGGGCGGGATATAAATAAAAGTTTTTTATTATTATTACTTGTTATTATTCCTTTGTAAGAAAATATGAAATAACGTAAAACCATTTTTGCAGGGGGGGAATCAATGGGGGGGTGACAAGAAATTTTCCACACTGGGTACCACCTGACCTTCCTACGCCTCTACCTGCTATCGTTTACTTACAGCCAGACTAAAAATATACAGTACCCTCTTTATAAGAGAACCCTTTCTTTATACATTGAAGTTTACACAGATCATCTGAACAAGCGACCCCAAACCCCACCTAAGACCTAAAAAGGATGACTTCATTAGTTAAGATTTGGGAGCCGGTTAATTTGATCACAGTTGTCACCATAACAAAACCTCAGCATTGCAAAATGAAAAGTTTTCAGTCATGAGAAACCTGTTATGGATATATAAAGCATTTCTGCATCATCAAATATTATTTAAAATTTAAAGGTTCCCCCCCAACAATGCTATTTTAGATGTGTGCCCCCCGCTTTCCTCTTATGTCTGAATATATGGGTTTTACACCCTTCCCCCCTTTTAAAATTATGATTTTAAATGTATGTTTATATATTCTATCCCTAATAATATTGTGCAAAGTGCAAACTTTTCCAAAGTGTCAGAAAAAAGAGGATCTTTTAAAACCTGAGCTGTATTATCAATTTTTTCTCCCGGCTTCCACTACTGCAGGACTGAATCTAAGCCAGGCCTGTGTTCGAGGGCCTGTGGTGTTCAGCGCTGAAAGTCATCCACAGAGCATGTGAAGTAAAATTAAAGTGGAAAATGTCTTTGGTAGTGAACTGTTCCCTTTCCCTGAGATCCACAGCTAGCCTATGAGATGCAGCTAAAAGAGATTTCCCCTTTGCCCACAACAAATTGATCACCAGCAGGTGGGAAGCAAAGAAAGAAGGAAAGAAGGAAGGAAGGAAGGAAGGAAGGAAGGAAGGAAAGAAAGAAAGAAAGAAAGAAAGAAAGAAAGAAAGAAAGAAAGAAAGAAAGAAAGAGGTTAGTGCCCCATCTCCCCTTCCCCTTCTCAGACACCTCTGGTTTTCTTTCCTTTTTGTGTGTGCTGGAAAATGGTCTTTTGAACAAATAACCCAGGAAATGGTCCTTTCCGCAAGCAGAGGTTTGACAATTCCAGAAGGAGGATTTAGAAAACGCATCTCTTTCATCGATGGAACGGTCTTTGTGTTTGAATGAGACTTTATGTATAATATATAACATATATTCTTCTTAAATAGCACCGTCCTGCAATGCACACAGCTCCGCTTAGAAGCAAATGCGTTGCCCATCAACATGCTTTCAATGTGCCCGATGCAGCCCGCTTTTAGATTGGCTGCTGTTTCAGATTGGCAGCTTTTATCGCTGCTCTATGATGACCTCTCTTTTTATTTCTACTGTGGGTTTCCGTGAGCTGCTTTAGGAACACAGGAAGTTGCTACGTACCGAGCTCTCTGCACACGCTGGGGATTGGCGTCCCTTCCAACATTTCTCCAGTGAAAATAAGGACATCCTATTCTATCCCCTCCAACACTCTTCCAATGAAAACAGGGACTGTCCCTGGAAAGCAGGGACACTTGGAGGGTCTGACTCTGGCACCTTCTGCATGCAAAGCAGATGCTCTAACACCGAGCTCTGGTGCTTCTTGGCGCTTGTCTGCTTTGGGCGTTAAAATGTTAAAAAACCTTAAATACCGATGCCTGACTAAGAAAAGTTAGGCTGTGGTTCTTGCCAAGAGCTGGAGTCAGGGCGGTTTGTCCTTTGCTCAATTCATGGGCAGTGTTATGTACTGAGTTGAATAGGATCCAGAATGCAGCAGTCTGATTGGTCCTAGAACAATAGGATCCAGAATGCAGCAGTCTGATTGGTCCTAGAACAATAGGATCCAGAATGCAGCAGTCTGATTGGTCCTAGAACAATAGGATCCAGAATGCAGCAGTCTGATTGGTCCTAGAACAATAGGATCCAGAATGCAGCAGTCTGATTGGTCCTAGAACAATAGGATCCAGAATGCAGCAGTCTGATTGGTCCTAGAACAATAGGATCCAGAATGCAGCAGTCTGATTGGTCCTAGAACAATAGGATCCAGAATGCAGCAGTCTGATTGGTCCTAGAACAATAGGATCCAGAATGCAGCAGTCTGATTGGTCCTAGAACAATAGGATCCAGAATGCAGCAGTCTGATTGGTCCTAGAACAATAGGATCCAGAATGCGGCAGTCTGGTTGGTCCTAGAACAGTAGGATCCAGAATGCAGGGAAAGACAGGGGAAGCAGACCTGGGCTGGTAGCAGCGGCGGCAGCGGCAGCAGGAGGAGGAAGCTGAGAGCCATTGAAAGTAGGAGCCACCAGCCATTGAAGCTATGCTGCTGCCATGTTCAGCTCTGCTCCCTGGCTCCTCCTGACATGTCACCGCCCCTGCCCACCCCAGTCTAAACCACTGAGCCTCTTGGGCTTACAAATCAGTAGGTCGGAAGTTTGAATCACCACAACGAGGTGAGTTCCTGTCACTCTGTACCAGCTCCTGCCACCCTAGCAGTTTGAAAGCACACCAGTGCAAGTAGATAAATAGGTACAGGGACCAGGGAGTCCTCCGCCCCTGCCCATCTCCTGTCCCCCAAAAACAGTACTTCTGTCTTGTCAGGATTCAACCCCAATCTTAACCGTCCAGGGGTCCTTTACCTTCTTTTTTTCTGTGCAAGTCGGTGCCTCTGCAGGTGTAAAACCCTGGAGAGCTTCTGCCAGTCAGTGCGGACAATAGCTAGATGGAACAATGCCTGGTTCAGTAGAAAGGCAGCTTCTGATGTCCCAGCCATCGTAATACGTGGCTGGAGGGCTGCGTTTGACCTGGCAGGTTATGAGAAGTGCAGGTCTGTGTGAATCACAGGGGAGAGGAGGGGGATTATTGGATTCATCGAATTGAAGGGTTGGAATCATAGAATCCTAGAGTTTGAAGGGACCACAAGGGCCATCCAGTCCAACCCCCTGCCAAGCAGGAAACACCACCAAAGCATTCCTGACAGATGGCTGTCAAGCCTCCGCTTAAAGACCTCCAAAGAAGGAGACTCCACCACACTCCTTGGCAGCAAATTCCACTGTCGAACAGCTCTTACTGTCAGGAAGTTCTTCCTAATGTTTAGGTGGAATCTTCTTTCTTGTAGTTTGAATCCATTGCCCCGTGTCCGCTTCTCTGGAGCAGCAGAAAACAACCTTTCTCCCTCCTCTATATGACATCCTTTGATATATTTGAACATGGCTATCATATCACCCCTTAACCTTCTCTTCTCCAGGCTAAACATACCCAGCTCCCTAAGCCGTTCCTCATAAGGCATCGTTTCCAGGCCTTTGACCATTTTGGTTGCCCTCCTCTGGACACGTTCCAGCTTGTCAGTATCCTTCTTGAACTGTGGTGCCCAGAACTGGACACAGTATTCCAGGTGAGGTCTGACCAGAGCGGAATACAGTGGTACTATTACTTCCCTTGATCTAGATGCTATACTCCTATTGATGCAGCCCAGAATTGCATTGGCTTTTTTAGCTGCTGCATCACACTGTTGACTCATGTCAAGTTTGTGGTCTACCAAGACTCCTAGATCCTTTTCACATGTACTGCTCTCAAGCCAGGTGTCACCCATCCTGTATTTGTGCCTTTCATTTTTTTTGCCCAAGTGTAGTACTGCAATTCAGGAGACTGTGATTGTTTTTCTGTTTTTTATGTTTCTATATTGTGATTTTATCTTGTGAACTGCCCTGAGACCAGCAGGTATAGGGCGGTACACAAAAAACAGCAGCAGCAGCAGCAACAACAACAGGAACAAGCACAAACACTCTCAAAAAGCTGTCCAAGCCGAGGGAGGAGCAGGCAGTCTTCTCCGTGCGATCCTACGAGGTACCTGTTAATAGTAAATTCACTGTTTACTGCGAGGACAGGCTCTTTGCCAAGAACTTTTCCTCCCAGGAATCAGAATGGGGGAAGCTGACGATAAGATGCGGGCCCAGAAATATCCTGACTTATTAGCATGTGCCTTGCAATCTTCTTAAAAATACGCAAGATGATTCATCTTCCCATCTGGCTTGCAGGACGCTCAGACTGTTCAGAGGAATGAGAGATTATTAGTTGATCATGTCTAATTATAGCCCAGATGCTCAGGGGAAAGACCCCAGTTCATCCTCACAACGGCCTTGCAAGGTAGGCTAGGCTGAGATGCGGAAAGCCTTGCCGGGCTCAATCTCGCCTAGCCAGTTTCGTGGCTGAGTGTGGGTGTGAATTCCATGTCTTTCTGGTCTATATCTACCATTTTGCTGTATTTAGACTGAAATAACGCAGCAACGATGTTCAATAGAAGCGGATAAGCTCAAACTGGTGACTTTTGACTTCCAAGCCTCATTGAGAAAGGAGATTCTGACTAAATATCAGGAAAAACTTTCTGACAGTAAGAGCTGTTAGACCAGGGGTAGGCAACCTAAGGCCCGGGGGCCGGATGTGGCCCATTTGCCTTCTCAATCCGGCCTGCGGACTGTCCAGGAATCAGCTCGTTTTTACATGAGTAGAATGTATCCTTTTATTTAAAATGCATCTCTGGGTTATTTGTGGGGCATAGGAATTCGTTCATTATTTTTTTCAAAATATAAGTCCGGCCCACCACATGGTCTGAGGGACGGTGGACCGGCCCACGGCTGAAAAAGGTCGCCGACCCCTGTGCTAGACAGTGGAACAGTCTCCGTCAGGAGATTGTGGACTTTCCTTCCTTGGAGGTTTTTAAGCAGAGGCTGAATGGACATCTGCAATGGATGCTTCAGTTGGGTTTCCTCCATTGTAAGGGGTTGGGCTAGATGACCCTTGGGGTCCCTTCCAACTCTACAATTCTTCCGTTCTATGATTCTATGTCTGACCCATAAGACAACCTGTCCTCTTAATCTCATGGCTGCTGAGCTTACTCAGGAGGAGTTTTCTTTCTCGTAAAGAACCTAATCAAACGATTTTTTTTGACAATGCAAGTACACCATGTGTAACGCCGAAAGGCTGGTTAGACAGGACTTAGCGTTGCCGGAGCCATGCTGATTCTTTGTCAGTGAGGCTCATTCTTAGACACACTGGGTAATTTTATTCTTGACAATGCTTTCCACTCGTTTCCCCCCCACAGCAGATGTCAAGCTAATTAGCCTGCAATTTCAAAAGGTCCTTTTTGGTATGAGGGTTGGCCACCTTCCCAGACCTTGGGTATGGAAAATGAACTTAGGCCAGTAAGAGGCAACATGATAGAAGTTTTTTTTTTTGAAGCCAACCCAAACATTTGAACAGACTTGTACTCTGGTGTGGAACTCAGGTATATTGGAGAGGTTTAAGTAGGTAAATGAACATTCCCCCACATCAAATGGGGTGCGCCTTTTTGCGCGTGGTCGCGAGTAGACCCATTGGATCACAGGTGCAGCTCCTGGCAGTTGGTCTTGGCATCGCCTTCCCCAGGTTGGATACCTGTGGACTCCACCTACTCTAGCAGCCGCCCAATCCCAGCTGGGGAGGTGTTGCCGGGGGGATTGGCCAGGTAGAAGGAGGGATTATACAGTACACACAATAGAACTTGAGTCATACCTGGGAAGCGGCCGTTGGATTCAGAGCTTCCCCACCCTCCACTCCCTCAATTGACGCTTACTTTGCAGGTTTAACCACCTTTTTTCCACAGCCACGCAGGCGCTGCTATGACAAGGTCGCTGTTGAAGGGCCGGAAAGGACTTTCCCTGCATTGGCAGGTTTCGCCTTTCCCGTAGCAATTCGTCACAACTTTGGCGGTTGCAGGCCTTGGGCGGAATCCTTTAGTCATCTACAAGATTGGGGGGGCGTGGGGGGTGACCCCCGCCCCCATTGCGGTGGCGATAACAGGGTTCCCGTTAAAGGGGTCTCAGGGGGAGGCATTGACCATACGCCCAGAGGTCGTCACTGCCCTCCCCCTCCAGCGGCGGCGAACATGGGGGGGGCTATCTGCTTGAACATATGTTCTCCAGACTAGCCCACTCCCCACTCATGCTGGATAACCCTGAAGTTACCCAGAACCCCGGCTGGGGGGCTGGGAAGGATAAACGCCCAATGCCTGAGCCAAGGTCTTCCTACATCTGAATATTAATAAAGTTGTGGCCAATTTAATCCCATAGAACGTTGTCACGCGTCGTTATTTCCCTCAGGGGCTGCCCGGGGTTCGGGGGACTTCGCCTGGCAGCGCAAATCTCTCTCTCTCTCTCTCTCTCTCTCTCTCTCTCTCTCTCTCTCTCTCATGACACTAGAACTTATTGGTACCCAACGAAACTGAGTGTTGGAAGATTCAGGACAAATAAAATAATGTACAGTGGTACCTTGGGTTAAGAACTTAATTCGTTCTGGAGGTCCGTTCTTAACCTGAAACTGTTCTTAACCTGAGGTACCACTTTAGCTAATGGGGCCTCCCGCTGCCGCCCACAATTTCTGTTCTCATCCTGAAGCAAAGTTCTTAACCCGAGGTACTATTTCTGGGTTAGCGGCGTCTGTAACCTGAAGCGTCTGTAACCCGAGGTACCACTGTAGGCTACTTCTTCAGGCAGCACTTGTGGAACTCCCTGCCACAGGAGACAGTGATAGGCACCAACTTGAATGGCTTTAAAATAGGATCGACAAATTCATCGATGTGAGGGTTGTCAATAGCTACAATGGCTATGCTCTCTCTCCACAGCTTCCAAATACCCGTTGCTGGAAACCACGAGAGGGGAGAGGGCCCTCGTGCTTGTAGGTTTCTGACAGGCACCTGGTTTGCTGCTGTGAGAACAGGATGCTGGACTCGATGCTGGCTACTGATCACAGGCTTGTAGAGTTGGAAGGGACCCTGAGGATCATCTAGTCCAACCCCCAGCAATGCAGGAATACGCAACTGTTCCATATGGGGATTGAACCTGCCACCTTGGCATTGTCAGCACCATGCTCGAACCAACGGAGCTATCTGGGCCAGCAGGCTATTCTTACGTTGTTATGGCAAATAGCACGTTTTTGTTAGAAGTTCAGCCATTTCACATTTGGGTCCCTCTAGCCTAATACCACCGGGACCCTGTGATTCATCAGTGTTTAATTTGTAAAAAGGGCTTAGAAGTCCGTCCCTCATAAGCCGCGGTCGCATTTCCCTTTCATTGCATCACAGAATTCTAGATTTGAACCACGAGGGTCATCCGGCCCAACCCTAGGCAATGCAGGCATCTTTGGTCCAACGTGGGGCTCGAACCCATGACCTTGAGATCATGAGTCTTGTGGTCTACCAATTGAGCTATCCTCCACTTGCTGCAGCATATTATTCCCAACCAGGCTCTTAAACTGGACATGGAAATGGCAACTGTCACCATGGTTCCTGCCCTGCCCCCAAGTCTCTATTACTCAGATACACTGCCTCTGAACATGGAAGCTCACTTTCATGATTCATAGCTGTTGTCAGCTTTCTCCTCCATGAATTTATCTCCCTTTTTTAATTTTTCTAGCCATCTAAACTAGCAGCCACCCATACAGCATCTCCTAGAGCAGGCTTCCTCAACCTCGGCCCTCCAGATGTTCGAGACTACAATCCCCATCATCCCGGACCACGGGCCCTGCTAGCTAGGGATCATGGGAGTTGTAGGCCAAAAACATCTGGAGGGCCGAGGTTGAGGAAGCCTGTCCTAGAGAGACTTCTTTGTTGGGAGCCCCTGGAACCATGTGCAGCTCCCCCGAGTGGTAAACCCCAGAACTGCAGGAGCCGTTTCTTCCTATTTATTTTACTTGGTGAATTTGTAATACCGCCATTCATATGAAGATCTCAAGGTGGTTCACAGCATAAAAATGCAGAATTAAACCAGGAGGTAAGGTATACATAATAATAATAAAAACAAGAACGTGAACAGGTCCTGGACTTGCTTCACCCACCAAGGCGAGCTTCCACTGGATCTACCTGGACAGCGAAGAAGCCTCGTAATTCCATGTGATTCCATTTGAATATCCCACCTTTCTTGCACCCCTTCCAACTGTTCTATGTGTGAGAGAAATCCCCCTCTCCTGAAGGAAACCCTCGTCTGCCTTAATGCTGTAATAATAATAATAATAATAATAATAATAATAATAATAATTATTATTATTATTATTATTATTATTATTATTTATACCCCGCTCATCTGGCTGGGTCTCCCCGGCCACTCTGGGCGGCTTCCAACAAATATTAAAATACAATACAGAATCACAGATTAAAAACTTCCCTAAACGGACATGATGAGAGATGGTGGTTGTTCGTTTCTGGTGAGGCATAAAAGGATTCGGTGTGTGTGTGTGTGTGTGTTCGGGTGTGGGGACTGGATTAGAGAAACGACTTTTGGAACGGACGGGCCAAACGTTAAGGACAAAAGGCAGAACGTCCCTCTTCTGCGTAAAGCCAGCAATTCAATTATTCCGCTCCGTTCCTTGCCTGGCAGGAGGCCATTAGAGCACATCGCTCTGCTTTCCTGGGTCTCTCCACTTCAAGAAAGGATATGTGAGGGAATTAGGAGGGCGGCGGGGGGGGGGGGACGACACACACACTCCTGAAATGGGCCTGTGGACTCTGTCCGGGACTCTGTGTGCCGCCTGCTTCCCACAGCGGCAGGGGCGTAGCAAGGTAAATTGATACCCAGGGGCAAAAAAAAATTTTTGTCACCCCCCACCCCGGCATGGGAAGGTCAGGTGGTACCCGGGGCGGAAAATTTCTTGTCAGCTATTTTGGTGGAGGAGTGTCAAGATATTAACCGATGTGCATGAAATTTCATATCTATATATATAAAATGCAAGTGTCTCTGCGTCCAGTCCGTGTGTCTCTGGGTTTGCGCTACTGCGCATGTGCCCCAGGGACACAGGGATTGGATGGAGAGACATCGGGCCGCGAGCAGCGTCGGCAGTTGAAGCGGGGCGGTTGAATCGCTGCAGAGGACGAGGGGAGGCTGAGGAGGGAGGCCACGCTGCCGCTCTCGCGGCTGAAAGCCAGCCTCGAAGACTAGCAGCCCAGAGCAGCCCGCGGCTTCTCCGTGTTTCTCCTGGCCGCCCTGCTCGGCTCCGCCGCCTCTCCGTCCCTGTAGGAGCCCCAGAAGCTCTTTACCTGCCCCAAGAGGCCTTTCCCATCGCCACGGGTCCGCCCAGGATCCTCCGCCTCCTCCTGGCGCGGCACATCGGCCTGCAGGGAGGAGGGAGGTGGCAAGGGTAGATTTCTCCCCATGAGCAAGGAGAGGGGAACGGCGCCCACGCCGACCAAATGAAACCTCCTGTATGCCCAGAAAAAAAACAGACGAGCTGCCCCCTCTATTGCTTTCGAAAGTATACCGCGCCGCGAGGACGCCGGACGGAGATGGGAAGCATCCGGCTGGCATTCTTGCGAGAGGCGAGACCAGGAAGAAGCTGTGAGCTCTGAGGAGGAGGTGGTTGGTGGGCGCCACCGGCTGCTGTGGTAATGGGGCTCCGTCGGGGGAGGGGGGAGCACTGCTTCGGGCGCCTCCCCTGCTCCCAAGATGGCGGCGGCGGGGACTGATGGGGTGAACCCTTTCCTCAGTGACTCCGAGGAGTCGGACCCCGACGAGGCCAGGCCCGGCAGCAGCAGTAGCGACCCCGGCGGCGGAACGGCAGCTCTGCTCCCGCTGCCTTCGTCGGCCTGCTCTTTGCCGCCGCCGCCGCCACCCATCCTCCCCCATGGGGGGAACCGCCCCCTTGCTATGCCCCTGCACAGCGGCAAGCACCCAAACAGGGCACCCTCACGCCACCCATGGGGATTTGAGTCTTAAACCACTCTGGGAATCATAGCTCTGTAAGAGGAACAAGGAAAGACTGCAGAAGATTCCACAAAATCCACACTGGACTCTGCCTAGAGGAACATCGGAGCAAAGGACAGCTTTAATCCGAGCAGACAGGGGTGGAGTGAGCCCGCCAATGGCGGACATTCAGCGTGCCGCGTGCCCGTGACTGCCAAATGTCACCCCCCTCAGCAAAGACACCCGGGGCGCTCCGCCCCCATCACACCCCTCTCCCTCCGCCCCTGAATCCAAGTCATGGATCCATCTAGCTCAGTATTTCCTACACTGACTTGCAGCAGCTCTGAACCTGGGACCTTCTGCGCGCAAAGCAGATGATCTGAAAGCGATTTATGTTTTCTGACTTTCAGAATACGCACAGCACTGGTTTTTTTACGATCACGCCGGTTGCACGATTACAATTTGAGTTAAAAATACGCTTCGACTTTGTGGACTCTTGAGGATTGAAGATAATGCTTGTTTATAGAAAGTGGCCTTATTTGGGTGTTATATCGGATTGGACAAAGTGAATATTGTTTTTATATAGCGGACAGATGAAGAACCGGAAGTTCTTTATTTTCGGAATCTTGTTTTTCTTTCTTCTCAAACCTCTTTTCTACTATTTTTTTTATTTCTTTCTTCTTCTTTCTCTATTTCTTTCTCTCTTTTTGTGTTTTTATTGTATCTAGATAAATGTCTTGGTTTGGTTAAAAAAGGGGGAAATATATTTTGTAGTTTTCTCTATAAACCTTATTATTATTATTATTATTATTAGTGGTTTAAACCCGTTAAATTAACGGGCGCTAGAACAGGGCTCCCCCCACCCCGCTCCTCACCCCCATTTTCCCTGCCCTCGAAGCCCCCTCACAGGCCCTCAAGATGGGGAAAGAAAGTGGGCGGGGATCCCCGGAGGAGAGGTGTGGCCTCTCTGCGGCCACGCCCACCACCTCCTCCCTCTCGCTCCAGGCCAGCGGACGACGTTACTCCCTCTCGTGCGGGGGGAGGGGCTAAGCATTGCTGTTTTTTGCCAGCGTCAATAGACGGGCGGCGGGCGGGATCCGCTCCCCTCGGCCTCTGGAGCGCCGGCGTTCCGCGGGGCAGGTTGCCCTGAGCCGCTCACAGTCCACTAGGCCTCAGGGTCCCGGGCTTCGTCTGGCCTGGGTATCCCTGGTCTTGCTGACCCGCCCGGTGCTCCGGTGGCTTTTCCCGACAGCCGTTGGCGGTCGGGCGTTGCTGGCAGCGGCGGTGTAGAAGCCGGTCGGGGGGCTCTGTTTGCGTTGGTCGCCTTCAGGAGCTCCGCGGCTTCGTGTTCTCCTGGCCGCACACACCCGCCGCTTCAACTGCCACCGCCGCTCCTGACCCGATGTCTCTGCGTTCCAATCCCAACGGCTGTCCGTGGGGCACATGCGCAGTAGCGCAAACCCACGGACACAGGGACTGGACGCAGAGACACTTGGACTTTATATATATATGATTATTATTATTATTATTATTATTATTATTATTATTATTATGGAATATGCTTCTTGTCTAAGAACAAGAAGCAGAATGAAAAATCACCAACAGCAACCAGCGATTTTCAAGTGGTCTGAGGTGGCAAAGACGATGGAGAAGTACTGCCTTAAACATGCAAACAGGGAATCATGTTTCAAAGTGGGGAAAGGAGGCTACTCCATCAAGATAAATAAGTAATATCCGCAAAAGAGCTTTTCTCTCTCTTTCCCACCGTGTTGCATCCATTTTTAGCTCCTTCTGCAAGATTAAAAATCCTTGTGCGTTGCCCCCTTTCTGATGCCACCCCATTAGTGTCTGTTGTGTGTCATCGTCACTCAGGAGGTACACAATGGTGTGCAAAAGCACTGCCTTCTCGCAGCAGAGATTTCCAAAGCGTGCGCACGGATGTTCCTTCTAAATTGTGGGCCATCTACAGAACTAGCGTGGCTCCAGTCCCCCCCCTCCTTTTGTTAGGGAGAAGAATAGCCCTTTGAAGCTTCTCTCAGCTTGACGGATGTGGCAAAAGGAGAGCTTGTTCCGTGCTCGAGTCGAGAAGCTGCTGAATAGAGCTCAACCCACAGTGCAAACAAGGAAAAGGATTGCAACAGACATGACAGTACAAAGCCAGATTTTTTTGGGGGGGGTGGTGGTGCAGGAGAACAAAGGAGCCAGGATACTTTTCTGCTGGGAGTTGCTAGCTGCTAGTTTTTTTTTTTCCTAGCTAGACTTTGATCTCCCACTTTGCTAATCTTCCTTGGACATCATCTCTTCTCAACCAGCCTGCCATGTTGGAATTTTTCATGGCATTTATTCCTGAGCAAGGGAGACAATGGACTCAGCTACATTAGTTAAAAAAACAACAACAACCAACACCAATGCTTTGAATGCGTTATAAACATGCAACACCAGATGGCGCCAGAGAGCAGACAATTTTTCTATGCCATTTTTACATAGTATTTTTTTTCTTTTGTTATGCTGATTTAATTTCTGACAGCGCCCCCCCCCCCATGTGTAAATCCATCCAATGCCTTTATTGAAAGAACGGATGTTAAAAGGGCTGGAAGCAAGCTTTTGAGCGGCACAGAATTCTTCTCCCATCTTTCCTGGGTGTCAGGAAGCTCACGGCGTAGCAGAAAGTCATAGGGCACCCTGGATATACCTGCTTTTGCTTCCCCAATCCTACCTGGTTAGCAACCAAAGACGAGCCTGCCCACCTGTTTAGCACATCACATCGCTTTAACTTCACATGACCGGCAGGTGCGTTGTCCCACCCAGTTATCCAAATGCTGTGCATGTCTTTGCAAGTCTCCAGTGTGGTGTAGTGGTTAAGAGCAGTAGACTCGTAATCTGGTGAACCGGGTTCGCGTCTCCACTCCTCCACATGCAGCTGCTGGGTGACCTTGGGCTAGTCACACTTCTCTGAAGTCTCTCAGCCCCACTCACCTCACAGAGTGTATCTGAAGAAGTGTGCATGCACACGAAAGCTCATACCAAGAACAAACTTAGTTGGTCTCTAAGGTGCTACTGGAAGGAATTTTTTTATTTTTTATTTTGTTTTGACTATGGCAGACCAACACGGCTACCTACCTGTCACCTCACAGAGTGTTTGTTGTGGGGGAGGAAGGGAAAGGAGAATGTTAGCCGCTTTGAGACTCCTTTGGGTAGTGATAAAGCGGGATATCAAATCCAAGCTCCTCCTCCTCCTCCTCCTCCTCTTCTTCTTCTTCCCATGCTCCCACTTGTCAGGATGCTGTCAGCGGCTCCCGGCTGGTTGCCCAGGAAAGTATAAAGGCAATGAAAAGTTTCTTACAGTCCTGTTTTATTTCAATCTTTTCAGAGATAGGCTACAGAACCCAGCCTTTTGGATTATGGCGTTGTCCCGAGTGAATCTCCACACACGTCACTTCTATGGGTGCCACTAAGTGCCCTCTGTCTTTGAACTCTTTGCTCTCCTACTTTCAAGGCTCACCGGGTTCTGGGAGACGGAGGGTCTGGGATGCTTTCTGATGACACTGTGTCAGCCAGCTGCCGCTCTGGTTCTGCCTATTTCTCCTCCTCTCCCATTATTTCCCAACTTTCCCCTCATCTGCCTCTGAGCTGTGACCTCCCTCAAACCCCTGTTGTAAATCTATACTGTCTTCCTCTTCCTCCTCCCTGGAAGGGTCAGGATGGGGAGGCGGTCTCCACCATTCCTCCTCTGCCCAGTCCCTGACACCACTTTAAATGCCTGATATCGGGGAGACTTCCAAAGCCCTTTAAACGCCTCCTCCTCCACTACCCACCGGATCACTTGGATATTTTAAGGAAAAGTACCCTCCCATGCAGCCCCTTCTCCTGTTAGAAACTCTGCAGAACTGCTCTTAGAACGACTGATACTCAGTTGGTTAGAGCGTGGTGCTGATAATGCCAAGGTTCCAGGTCCGATCCCTGTATGGGACAGCTGCGTATTCCTGCATTGCAGGGGGTTGGACTAGATGATCCTCAGGGTCCCTTCCAACTCTACGATCCTGTGATTATACTACCATCACCACCGACAATAATAAAACCAGAAACGCCATCTCCACTATGAGGCTGTGCAACGAAGTTCTGAAATAATTCCCAGAGGGGATGAGCAGCCAGCCACATGTTGTTTTCCTGGGCGACATCTCAACCCAGTTTGTCTTTCCGCCGGTAGATTTAGTGTGCGACAGATCCATCAGCAGCATTCGTATCGTTCAGCAATTTTTAATGAGAAAGTTGCACGCTCTTGTGATTACTATGCAAATGCTCAGAAAACTCATTAAACTGGCAAGATCTTTAACCTCCCACTGCAATCTTCGCTCCAAGCTCACATCTGTTCAAAACCAGAGCAGGAGACCCCTGTTCTCCATGTGCCTCCATGAACATGTGTGTGTTTGCGTGTGCCTTTCAGAGGCAAGGCTTGTCGGAGCATCAGGGGGCTCTTAGCCTTGGGGGGGTCAAAGTGTAGGTTTGGAGTGCCGGTTTTATTTCCAAAAGCTTTGGCTTCTCGTAGCCTCAGATTCCATAGGTGTATTGTTTATTGTGTGAAGGAAGTATTTCCTTTTGCCTGTCCCGAATCTGTTGCCAATGAATTTCGAGGAATGAACCCAAGTTATGGTAATATGAGAGAGGGAGGGCAGAAACCCTCCTCTACCTAGTTTCTTTGTAATGAGAAATATAATTCCATTTTACTGTTTATCATTGTTTATATTTTGAAATGCCGAATTCTTCGCTCCATAAGACGCACCTAGTTTTTAGAGGAGAAAGGGGGAAAGCCCTGTTTTTTTGAGGATCAGCTGAAAGTGGTGCAGCTTTTTTTGCAAAGGGAAAAGCCCTGTTTTTTGAGGATCAGCTGAAAGTGGTGCAGCTTCTTTTTCAAAGAGGAAAAGCCCCGTTTTTATGGGGTTCAACTCACAGTTCTGCAGCTTCTAGTCCTACAGCCATTTCTACAGTTTCCAGACAGATAATCTAATCAGCCAGTCACATGTCGCTGGGGAAACAAACAGCCTCCCTCTGCATTCAACAATGGAGGCCTGGGCAAGGGGGCGGGGCTGGAAAGGGAGCCTTATCTCTCTCCCCATCACTTGCTGAACAGCTGTTCAGCGGCTTCCTTTCAACACCCCCTTCTCTCTTTGTAAAAAAAAAGAGCACGATCTGCTTTTGGCCCCTAGGCAATTCGGCTCCAGGGACCATGCATTCGCTCCATAAGACGCACAGACATTTCCCCTTACTTTTTAGGAGGAAAAAAGTGTGTCTTATGGAGCGAAAAATACGGTAGTCTCTACAGGATAAAAAAAACTACAGGGAACCAGGCAGAGGGCCTTCTCGGTAGTGGCGCCCGCCCTGTGGAACGCCCTCCCATCAGAAGTCAAGGGAATAAACAACTACCTGACATTCAGAAAATACCTGAAGGCAGCCCTGTTTAGGGAAGTTTTTAATCTGTGATATTTTAAATGTATTTTAATTTGTTGGAAGCCGCCCAGAGTGGCAGGGTACAAATAATAATATTATTATTATTATTATTATTATTATTATTATTATTATTAAGGGCTTAGGCCTCTCTAAAGGTCTTAATCTGCCCTGCCCTGTGTGTGTGTGTGTGTGTGTGTGTGTGTGTGTGTGTGTATGCATTCACACATGCTTGAAGCTTGTTGCAGGTTCTGGAGCTGTTCAGAGCACACATCTACATTCATTCTGAATCCATTTTCATTGCCAAGTTGCTCCTGTCTTTAAAAGCAGTCCAATACACTGCAGCCTTGCAGGTGAGGCTTCCCCCACCATGTTATCTCCAGGCCAGGAAATGTTACCTGCTTAATTCTTGCAGGCAGACGCATGGCGGTGAGGGGAGAGAAATGTTGGCAGCCCTACCAGGAAATAGAAACCAGGTTCAGTACTCATTAGAAAGGCCTTTTGGTTTCTCCTTCATAAACTGTAGATGGCAGCTTCTCTCAACAAATCAGGCAAGTTGAGGGTGAAATGTTTTTGTGTGCCTAGTGTTCATCCTCCCTCCAATTTGGAAAGGATTATTATTTGCTCGCTACTCCCCAGTTCCATTTTGATTAGTCTGCTGTAGCAGCAACTCTTGCCTTTCCCAATACTGTTCCCTTTTCTGTGGTCTCAAGCTCTTAGAATTGTAGAGTTGGAAGGGACCCGAGGGTCATCTAGTCCAACCCCCTGCAGTGCAGGAATCTCAGCTAAAGAATCCCTGAGAGATGGCCACCCAAACTCTGCTTAAAAACGTCCGAGGAAGGAGAGTCCACATCCACCCAAAGGCGACCGTTCCACTGTCAAATGACTCTTATTATCAGAAAGTTCTTCCTGATGCTCAGTTGGAATCACCTTTCGAGTAACTTGGAGCCATTGGCTCAAGTCCTACCGCCCAGAGCAGGAGAAAACAAGCTTGTACCTTCTTCCATGTGGCAGCCCTTTAGATATTTGAATATGGCTATCACATCTCTTCTCAATCTCCTCATTTCCATGCTAAACATACCAACCCAAGAGCTTCTTCTACCTTTGAACCCCTCTCTTTCTAGCCTCACAAGCCAAAGTAAATTTGAGTTTCCCTGCATTTATTTATGTATGCAGGGAAATCGGGGATCAATTTGGTAGCGACAATCTGGGTTTTGGAATTCAAGCTATTTTCTGGTAACCCTCCCAAAAAGGGCTTGTTTGGTTGGATTATTGGGCTGATCCATCAGTCTGAGCGAAAACCATTCTAAAGTCTCTCCTCTTGTTTAGCGGATTACAGTGGAATCACATGGGGAAAAAACCCCAAAATCAGAAGTAGCGCGATTTGAGCGTTTCTGCGCATGCGCGAAGTGCACAGAAGCGTTCTGCGCATCCAGGGGTTGCGTGCGGGTCGCGCTTTCTCCGGAAACGCTTCTGGGTTGCGGACATTCTTAACTCGAACATCCGCAACCCGGGGTTCCACTGTACTGCATTTTCTTTGAACAACCCCCCACCCTTCCATTTTAAGAATGACTATAACTGGACTTCCATAGTCCAATGTTGCATTATTTAAACATACACCAACAGTAGCAGAGAGAGTGACATCTATGGGGACTTCCATTTTCCACCTTTACTTCCACTCTGAAGGAGCCAGCATCCTGTGGCCACTAAACTAGCTCAGTCCTCATTGGTCTGATGGAGCGTCTCCACCCCCATCCCTCAGCCCAGACACTGAGGTCCAGCTCCAAGGCCCTTCTGGTGGATCCCTCACTGAAAGAAGCCAGATTACAGCGAACCACAGAGGGCCTTCTCGGTAGTGGCACCTGCCCTGTGGAAAGCCCTCCCATCAGATGTCAAGGAAATAAACAACTATTCAACTTCTAGAAGAAATCTGAAGTCATCCCTGTATTGGGAAGTTTTTAATGCTTGGCGTTTTCTGCTGGATACCACCAGAGTGGCTGGGGTAACCCAGTCAGATGGGTTAATAAATAATAATAATTAATAATAATAATAATAATAATAATAATAATAATAATAATAATAATTATTTTATTTATTAATAATAATTTATTATTATTCCAACATTCGGCTTCATTGGATGTCTGAGTTGGATGGCCATCTGCCATGGATGCTTTAGCTGAGATTCCTGCATTGCTGGGGGTTGGACTAGATGACCCTCAGGGACCCTTCCAACTCTAAGATTCTATGAGAGAGGGGTAGAAAACCTTTCTTTGTCCACTTTCTCCATCATTTTATACTTTTATCCTGTTGCCTCCTACTCATCTTTCCTCTCAACTCAAAAGCCCCATCCCCTTGATCATTTGGGTTGCCCTCACCTGAACCTTTTCCAATGGAAAGGGAGGATGGAAGTTGTAACTCAACATCATCTGGAGGGTGGCAAGTTGAGGAAGGCTGATAAGGATGATCACCAACCATGTCAGGATTGAGAGAGTGGCTTCTCCCATATTAAATGAACAGATTGTGGTAAAAGCACAGTAGGAAAACAATGCTAATGATGTCTTTTATCTGATACAGGAGGGGATGTCCCTGTGTAGCAATTGATACACTTGAAAATGCCCGTGATTTTCATACATGGCATCTGAAGTCTCATCAGCCATCAATTAAGGGGAGGGTTTCAATGCTCAACGTTTACCTAGGGGTGGGGGACCCTCACACACACACACACACACACAAATTAGCTATAGGAAGGAGAACCTTTAGACAAAGAGTAGAAATAGAGATTTTTATTATTATTATTTTATTAAAATACAACCAAGTTCCTTATACAAATAAAGGAATTTCTGTTGTTTCCAAGAAGCAATTCTTTTATCAAAAGAAAACCATTCACGGAAAAGAAAAGAAATCATCGACACTAGCTAAGAGGCATGCATTGCAATCCCAACAGAGCGAGTGCAAAATAAAACATAGGCTCTTCTCTCTCGTATTCTATATTCAAAACCCTTGCATTTGGTCACTTTAAAAAATAAGCATTTAGAACCGACCCCCCAGGCCACTTGGTATGGAACCCCCTCCCCTTTTTGCTACAAAGTACAGCAGTTAACATGAACCGGCTACATTCCAAGTCAGAATTTGGGGGGGGGGGCAGGGGGACAAAAGAAGGGCGAGGCAAACCGAATCTCCCAGTGTGTTTCAGATTGTCTATGCACAATATCTCCACTTAGATGGCCCAACAGCAGGGCGCAAAGGTTTGCAGGACTTCTGGCTCAAGAAAAATGTGAAGTAAGGAATATCGAAATACCCCCATCCTGTCTTGGGTTCTGTACATTAACCCACGTCTCTAACAAATGTAGGGGGGCAATGAAGGTTCCCCCATCCCCGTTTCATTTGAGTCCAGACACGCACAAAGGATTTGCTCCGAGATGTTTCGTGCAACTGTTTCATGTGCAATGGAGCAACCACGATGGGACTTGGTGTCTTCAGTTATGCTGCTCCCTTGACACCCCCATCCTGGGGAACATCCAGAATGTTGGGCGCTGTCATGTGGCAAAGAGATGTAGCGCCATGAGGAACCTGAGCATTGGTCAATAACGGTCGCTGTGCACACGCAATCCAATCGCAATGGGTACATTCAGAAAATGGCGGCCGAATGAATCGCAGGTGTTTAGCAGTTGTTAGAGAAAAGGGCACAGGAAGGAAGGAAGTGACAAAGGCCATGAAACAGTTAATCTCTGCTGGATCTGCCCAGCAGGGATATGGATCGCAGTGCCACGTTCCAACTCTATAATATTTTGCATACACGTTGACTCACCGTTATCAATTTAAAAGCGCACACACAGAGAAGTCAGTGGAAGCAGACTTTTTCGGCGAGAAGGCTCAAAACCATGCTGGTTTGCAGGGGGGAATATCAAGCACTGGCATGGGATCTTAGCACTTCAAATCTGGGTGCAGATCAGTGAAGCATGTGCCGCGGCTGTTTTTGCCAAATTTCCCTTTGATGGAACAAAAGCTCATGAATTGGAAAACCGTCCCACGATGGAATAGAAGCAAGGCGGCGGGGGTGAGAGCTGGTAGAAATCAATAATTCAAATGCACATATGCCACTGCTTCTGAAAACACACATTTCCTCTAAACAGAACAGCTACGGGTGCAGGGAACAAATCGGATGCAAGCCCAGGATAGGGGCTTATGGAGCTGCTCAATTTTTTTTTTTTAAAAAAAGGAGCAATAAAGGAAAGGCCTAACAACTGCACACATTCAAATACTGGCTTAAAACCCTGGTCAGCTATACAGCAGTGCCTACCAGGCCACAATAAAACAGTGACCGGCTGAGGAAGTTAACTAGAATCCTTCCAAAATATAACTAGAAAATGGAGCTGAAGAATTGAACACCTGATTCACAGTAGGCTGAGCACCAAGGTGAGGGATGGGGAGCCTGTGGCCCTCTAGAGATTGGTGGACTCCAGTTCCCATCAGCCCCAGCCAGCAGTCAGGGTGGGTGATGGTAATTGTAGTCCAGGAACATATGCAGGACTCCACTGCTGGCCAAGATGATTCCTCAATATATCTATTTTCTTGGCAGTCATGCTTTTTATCTCAAGATGCCCACCCGAGGCTCTCTTGGTGCCATCCCAGAGATGCAAAGACCAGTTTCTTCACAGCACCCAAAGATCTTGTGCTGCGGTATCACCTGGGAGGGCTGGTGGCCAATGCCAGCTCAGGGCCAGGCAGCCACATCCTCTGGGGATCAGGTATGTGCACCTGGTCCCCAGGGAAATCCTTGGGCTGATGCACCATCCAATGAATTAAAATCAGCAGCACTGAACTCTCGAGAGCACAACAGGGGGTGCCGCCTCCAACTTTGGCTTTAGAAATATCTAGAAGTGGGAAGGCGAGAAAATCAGGGTCTTGCGGGGAGGGGAAGAGGAATGACGTAGCAGAGGACAACTTTGGGGAGGGGAATAACTCCCCTCAAAATGGCTTGCGCAGAGAGATATGCAACCCCACACGTGACGTTTCTTTCGCTGCAAGACAGATGAGGAGGAATCATCAGAAGACAGCAAGAACGATGAACGTACACAGGTGGGCGGACTTGCCAATTGGTGTGTTTCTAGACAGCGGCAGGGGACGGGAATAGAATTCGAGGCAGATACGGAGACAAAGGAATTTAGAGGCTGGATCAGTTTCAAAACAGGAGCTAACATGAAACCGATTTGATGGCGAGTCTTGGTTGGCCGATATCAGAGTCTACTGCTACGAAACACCACTCGCGGCTCGCCTCAGGTTAGCTGGCACAAAGTCCCTCTTACTCACGAGGTGAACTATTTATGGATCTTTAAAAGGAAAGCGTTAACACGTTTTTCTGCAGACAATTGTCTCCGGGTTGTTTAAATGGATGGGCCCATCACCAATTTTCCACCAGAGGTGTCTTGTCTCATCATGGCTAACACCTGGGACTCAAGTCACATGATCGGATGTGACCATTTCCCCATCCCCTAACACTTCCCCCTCTGGAAGTCACTTCCTGGGAAATCAAGTTTTTAATTTTCAGAAAAGAAGTCTGTTGAAAATGGATCAGACCACAACCGTTAAGTTGGTACTCATGATGGGCACGTATGGGTCAGCAGATAACAAGAGAAGAGAACTTGGGGGGGTGGGAAAGATTGTGCAACGCTCCCCTGTCCTTGAGACAGGAAGGTATGATTCACAAAACCGCCCCCTAGTGTGGGTCTCCAGATTTAGCATCTGATAATTTTCCAGGGGGTCGTATTTCACTGCGCTTGGAGCAAGTTGAGGAGGAAAGTTTACCCAATGCATTAAAAAAAATCAAGCTGAGGTTGGGCAAGGGGAGTTTATGGCATCAAGACAAATCTGGCCTAAGAACGGTCCTGGTTTTTGGTGTTGGTTTTTTTGCAAACTCTGCTTGCGTTAAGGGAGGCGAAAGCAGCCCATAATCACAAAAGGCATTCACAGTTATCTCCTGACGAGCGGAACACGTACATAGATATCTTCCTCGCACCCGTTTCTTTGGCAAGATTCACGCAAAGAAAGAACAGAAAGTTAAAAAAAAGGTGATCTTCTCTACAGAGCTTATAATAAAAGCATTAGGTATGTACATTCTAACCGTCTTAAAACCTTCGCAGTGGTTATTAAAGTGCAGAATTTCTTCTGTCTACGACAGACATTCTTCCTTCGCTAAGTCTGTTTCCTGGTAACCCAAGCGGAGGTCAGTAGAAACAAGAAACAGAAAATAGAATAATAAAACGAAAAACAACCCCCACCCCCCCCACCCCCCAAAAAACAACACCGTTTGCAGCAGGAAAGGAGGGAAAGATTGAGGGGCGGGCAGACGGGGAAAACCTGCTGAAGTAAGACATGTTCTGAGACAGCTTGGCTTCTGGTCTGCTACCTATTCAAGTACAAGACAAAGACGCGAGGGTGGAAGGCTACTGGCCTTAAAATGTGCTAAGCCACTCAGATTTGCAAGCTCTGAAGCTCTGGGTGATAACTGGAAAGAGACTATGAAATGTGTGCCTGTGTGTGTGTGTAGGCAAAGTGCAATTAAATCTTAAAAGCAGGAGCAGTCCTGGGCAAGGGGGGGGGGGAAGGACCATTTTCACAAAGGTATACAAGCACATTGCTTGCTGTTAAATCTCAACAGGCTCTGCCTACTTCACACGGCATACAGGCTACCCCTATGCTACCCCTGGGTACATAGATCTAGAAACCTCAGAGGACTCTTCCCCCATGCAGTGCACAGGGTATTTCCTGAGGACCACGGGTGGGAAGCGCACAGAGAATCTGCACAGAAGCTGAAACCAATTATTATTATTATTTAAGTTCACATGAGAACATCAGGGATGCTCATGCCGGCAAATGAAATCTGCATTCCTTGAAGTTACTCTCTGTTTGCGTTTGCCCAGTCTGCGTCAAACCCTGCACATCCACTTGCTGTCAGCTGCAAGATAAGGAACCTAGGTTGTGTGCATGGATATTTTTTAAGTGTTTCTATTATCTGCAGCAACCTCCACAGCCAGCCACAGATCACGTGTGCCACGCGCTAGCGATTGTTTTTTCCCCCAAATATTAATTAAGAGGAGAGCCTTTATCCTGCTTTGCTTCCCCGTAGAACTGAAAAACTGGCCTTTGCAAATGAACTCTCTGTACTCACAGGCAGGTTTCATATCCATTGCAGGACTAATGTGCAGTTCTATTACGTTGGACAACGGGCTCCGTCAGAGAGATGCATTTGGGCAGGACCACAGACTCTGCTAAACATGGCAGCCTCACATCTCGCTATGCTCCCTTGCCCTGGCCCTGTAACATGCAATAATGAATTTATGGCATGCTTTACTACCTGTTGTGGTGGGGAAAGGTCTTGACACATGCCTGCCATTTTTTGGCAGCAGTCTTGAGCTGACTTTGAAATCTGTTTACATGCTAAAAAACAAAACAAAACCCAGCTACTCCACACACAACTCCCCTTGCCTTTCTGGAGTCATGGAGCTCTCCTGAAAATATTGCTCCCTTCAAGCTCCCAAGTTTTCTCAGTGCAGGAACACCGGTGTCAACCCCGGAAATGAGTTAAGAGCAGCCCCTGCAGAATATGGCTACAAGTCCTACCATCTTTAGCAGAGGAATTCAAGGCAGTGGAGTTTGAGTTCTTAGTTAAAAATAAAACCAGAGAGAGCAGAGCGTTGTTTGCGAACCTCCTATGGAACAATAAATCTGGCTTCTTGCATTATACATACATACACAGGTGGATTTCTTAAGGTTCCCTCCCATGACTGACTATGTGGTGTGTCCGTAATTATTCCCTGCGATTAAGCAGCTTGGGACAGAATCGCAAACTGCAACATTTCGGACAGGACTTTGGAGATCAGGCCTGGTAGGACTTTGCAGAGCCAAGATGCTAGCTGGGTGCATACAGGCCAAACGAGCAATTCTAGAGATACAGGCGAAACTCGAAAAATTAGAATATGGTGGAAAGGTTCATTTCTTTCAGTAATTCAACTTAAAAGGTGAAACTAATATATGAGATAACAAACAAAGGCTTGACATATCTCGCTTTGCATGTCATGAGTCTATCTCATATATTAAACTCCAGTAGCTAATGAAAACAATTGCTTACATAAATGGACTTTTCCACGATATTCTAATTTTTTGAGTTTCACCTGTATATTCTTCTGCTTTTGGAACGCTCAGGATGAGAATACGTCACCCGCAAAGGCCAAAGGCCCCCCTTTCGCACTTCTTCAAAGGTGGACTGTGTCCTTTGGCCAACCTACGCAGCCTTGGCCAACCGGGTGCCCTCAAGACATCTTGGACTGCAACTCCCATCAGCCCCGGGCCAGCGCAGTTGGGAGTTGTAGTCCGAATAATCCGGGGAGCACCCAGTTGGCCAGAGGGACAACCTCTCTGAATTTCCAGATGCTGCTTCTTGTATTTGGTCATCGTTCTCACTGCAGCCCAATGCTAAGTGGTGCTACTAGATGACAGCAGAAAGCGATGATCAGGCCTTATCAAAGCAACAACAACAACAACAACAACAACAACAACAACAACAACAGCTCCCCATGTCTAGCTAACTTAGAACAGCTCTACTGCACTGGGCTGCAACAAGTGTGCTTGTCCGTTGTGATCTGAACACCGTTCCTGGGCCCAGAAGGTGGGGAAATGCTACATTTCTCAGAGGATTTCCATGTTAGGTAGAAAAGTAGGGGAGAATCCTTCTCCCTGACATCTGGTTTTCTACATGTAAAGAGGGAGGGAGAGGGAGAGGGAGAGGGAGAGGGAGAGGGAGAGAGGGAGAGAGAGAGAGAGAGAGAGAGAGAGAGAGAGAGAGAGAGAGAGAGGATAAACCACTGAAACATAAAACAGTATCTATACCTCACCTGCTGTTTATGCAGGCCAAGGTGGGAACATCCTTGACTCTGAACTAACGAACTATCTACAGACACCAATTCTCTCCAGCCAGCGGCTTGGGTTCAGGAACAACCCTGTCACTGTACGCCACATCTAGCCTTCTGCAAAGTCTTTAGCTCTCTTTCTTTCAAAAAGGGTGGTGTTTTTTTTAAAAAAATAAAATCTTACCTTGCACGGAAGAGGAACATTGGGAAGTGTAGGTAACAGGGGAGCTTGACACATATGCCTAATACAATATGGATTTTTGATTCTTTTTTTTTTTGCAGTACTTAAAATAAAAAGGAGGTGGCACCAACAGGCTGGAACACAGAACACGCACACACAAATTATAATTAGGCCCCGCAGTGTATAAAGCAGACATCAGGAGCATTCGGATTTTCCAGAAATATAATGTCATGTTTTGCAGGGGGGGAACGAGGAGGTTAGCTACAAAACTGGAACAGGGCAGAGGCAAGCAGCAGAAACACAGCCTTGGGGGGTGGGGGAGGATAAACCTAAACCTGGAACCCGACCCTGACCCCAATGTTCACTATGTACTGTACATTAAAATTAAACACCAAGAGCAAATCAAAACCGATGGAGCCAAAGGGCTAGGATTAAACGGAGGAGAGGTGGAAAAGAGCAGGAAGCGCAAAGGAGGAAAGAAGAGGAAGGAGAGAATTCAAGTTGATGGCAAGATACAGTACATGTTAACACTGATTGCACAAGAACCCTTTCACTCTCTGGTGGGAATGGGGGGACGGGGGACGGGGACAGGCATCAATTACCCAGGACATTTATATGCAAAATATATACACAAATCTAGATTAGCTATGTATATATGTACACATAAGTAGTACTGTACACATAGGGGAAGGGAAGAGGGATTCTGCCAAATGTTTCAGTGCCTGGTTCAATCGCCATCATGCAAATCTGCTGTTCCAAGTCGGGACCGTCTGCAAGAGGGTTTGGCTAATCCGCAGCCGCCTCTGGGTTTCCGCTCGAAAGCAGGGAGCTGTCTCTGCATCAGTGGGCATGCAGGTGCCCCCCTGATGCCCCCCCAGACAGAATGTGATACAGAACTGGAGCAAAATCTGTCCCAGCCCTGCTCCACGTTGGTCTTCTTGACTGAGTCAGTCGCCTACTGATCTCCGAGGCTCCTGGCATATGAGGCTGTATTATTAAGAAGCGGGGGAAACTGCCCAGAGGACACTTTAATTCTGTCAGGTTAAAAAGTAGCATCCTACTGTTCTTCTCGCAGAGCAGCACAGTACAGGGTGTGTCAAAAATGTATATAAAAACGGCACTGCCCTTCCCTAAAACAAAGAAGCAGGGGGACACAATGCCAAACTTTTTGTCTTTGGGGTTTCTGTAAAGCACACTTGCCACTCCAGCTTCAAAGAGCGCGCTGGTCCCCCCCAACCCCCCCCCTGAAATCTGGGCACTTGGTTGGTCTCTAGCAACATGCCTTTGGGTAGTCAGTTGTGCAGGAGTACAAAAATCAAGTCACGAGAGGTTCGGGGAACCAAACCAAACTTTCGACGTGTCGCCCAGCCAGACGCCAGCTTCCTTTCCGTTTGAAAAAGAGAGAAGGCTGCTGGCTGATGCAAGGGAAAGAAGGCTGCTTCCTCCCCTAGTGCTCAGCATCCATTGCGTCTAAGTATTTCGCTTCAATGATCCTTGGAAGCAAGTTATACCTGGGTGGAAGAAGGGGGACACCGTTAAGATTCTGCCCTAAGCAGAAGACTTTCCGCGTGGCTCTGCAGAGGAAAGCGCCTTGCACTGAGCCACACCAGTGGTCCAACAAGCTCAGCACCTGGCTGGCAGTGACTCTCTGGGAATTCAGGGCAGGGAATCTCTCCCAGAGCTACCTGGGGAGTCAAACTCGGGACTTTTCTGCGTGGAAAGCAGATGCTCCATCTCTGAGCTGCTGTCTTTCCCTTACGACCCGGGAAGAGAATCTGCTGCACATGCAGAAAGGCCCCAGGATACTGGTAATTTGCAACGAGAAATGCAAGATACATCATAACAGCAACAGCAACATATAATATAATATAATATAATAATCTCCAAGGTGATCTCTGTGGCTTCCGGCACCAGGCCTGTTGGCAGACCAGCTCTGTGTTACAAAGATGTCTGCAACATCAATCCTGCCGTGTGGGAATCTCTTGCAGACGACCGCAGTGCCTGGAGGCAGAGAGTCAAGTTGTGCATCCACAGCAGTGAGCAGAAGGAGGAATGACTGCTGGGAGGAGCGCAGAGAGCAGGAAAGCCATGGTGCATCTGCAGCAGCACAACTGGACGCCTTCCTCTGCCCCGGCTGCAACAAAACATGTCACAGCAGGCGCTGCAAGTTCCAACAGTTTGACTTCACCCCCGAAGGCGCACTCCTCTGCCGTCTCCCGAGACAGACCGATGCCAGCTAAATGTTTACACCCCACCTTCCCTTGAATGAGCGTAGGGTCGCTTACATGCTTCCCTGCCCCGCTTCCATTTTGCTCCTCACAACATCCCTGCGAAGAAGGTCAGGCTGAAAGAGGTAGCAGCTGGTCTACCGTCCCGTCCGACCCCCAAAGCGCATTTCATGGCTGAGCACGCATTTCAACCCTGGTTGCGCCTGGCTCTTAAAGCCTGACTCTCTGTCCCAGTGATGGCCAAACTCGGCCCTCCAGCTGTTTTGGGACTACAGTTCCCATCATCCCTGACCACTGGTCCTGTTAGCTAGGGATGATGGGAGTTGTAGTCCAAAAACAGCTGAAGGGCCGAGTTTGGCCATCACTGCTCTAACCACTACACTTCACTACTGGCAGGATAAAAGAGGCCCCATCCAAGCCCGAAGCCCTCTTGGACAAGGAGCACATCTCCAGAGCGTACCTGATAGGGACCATTCCGATCATGATGAGGGGGAAGATCATCTTCATGTAGGGCAGGGGAGACATCCCAAATCCACAAAGGATGAGGAGCTGGAGGACCTGCAGACCCGTGAAGTAGTGGATCTTTCTCTGGGGCACCCGGCGGATGTAATGCGTCGGAGGGTAGGCCGTCTGGAAATGACAAGGGTGTTAGCTGAAATGACTGAGGCTGCCGCAATCTGCCCACCAGGAGAAAATCTGTGAGCAGATTTCCTGGCCTTTCAGGGCTGTGCCATTTAAAAAATAAAACTTATTTATGGGGTTTTATAAACAAGAATAATGTTATACAAACAAGTATACAAGTTTTCTCATGCCATTTGTATACAGTGGTGCCTCGCAAGACAAAATTAATTCATTCCGCGAGTGTTGTCGTATAACGGAAATTTCGTCTTGCGAAGCACGGTCGGAGGAAGCGCGGTTTTACAAAAAAAAAACCACCGCAAAATGTTTTCGTTTTGCGAGTCGCGGCCATAGGAAAATTTGTCTTGCAAGTCACCCTTTCGTTAGCAAATGCCTTTCGTCCAGCGAGTTTTTCATCTAGCGAGGCATTCGTCTTGTGAGGTACCACTGTATCACAAAAATACCGTAATACAGTGGTACCTCGGGTTACATACGCTTTGGGTTACAAACTCTGCTAACCCGGAAGTACTTGTTCTGGGTTGTGAACTTTGCCCCAGGATGAGAACGGAAATCGTGTGCTGGCAGCGCGGCAGCAGCAGGAGGCCCCATTAACGAAAGCGCGCCTCAGGTTATGAACGGTTTCGGGTTAAGAACGGACCTCCGGAACAAATTAAGTTCGTAACCTGAGGTCCCACTGTAATCGTGGAAAAATATCTGCAACATATGTTTCATTATTAGTGGTCAATGTACAGGTTCTTGGTTCATGAATTGGTTTAAACAGTTAAGAAGGAAGGAAGGAAGGAAGGAAGGAAGGAAGGAAGGAAGAAAGAAAGAGGAGAGGGGGAGGCGGGAATGGTGAGTGGGGTGGGGTCGGAGGAAAAAACTCACTCTGAAACTCACTTACAGATGGTAGCTAACACCACGGAAACTAGCGCTAATATGTCCAGGAGCCTCACCAAAATGCTGGAGGGGATGCACCTCCACAGGCACATACCTCCACATGTGGTGGGAATGCTCCCAAAATCCAACTATTCTGGACAGCAATCATACAAGAAATATCCAAAATAACTAAACAAGTATTAGAAGTCACCCCAGAACTGGCCCTACTAAGCATATTCCAAGATAATAACGCTCACTCACACCATAAAGAGCTCATAACCCACCTACTCTCAGCAGCCAAAAACGGCATATTTCCCCCCCTGTGTGGTTATGTGCCAGACAAAGGCAAATCTGCTTGATATTGTCTCTTTTCAGTTCCTCACTTTCCCTGTCTCTACAGTCAGTTCTACACATTTCCATGCCAGTTTTGCGGCTAGTATTTTTCTTTTTTAAAAGTCCTTGTGAGTGTGTCCTGGGGGGACGTGGCACCTTGGAGGCCCCACGAGTCAGCTGTGGGTCCCATGGGGAACAGGATCAAATGGGAACCCCAGTTAAAGACCGGAGAGTCTGATTCCTAGAGCAGGTCTCCTTCTCTCCCTTCAGTTGTCATCTGGGGGGCAGCCCCTCTGCCCCAGTTCGGCGTTTTATCAAATCAACTTCTGAACGTGACTGTAGAGAGCATCCTATTTTAAAAAATAACAGTAATAAAGCTTAGCCACAATTCTACCGGTTTTCACTGGTTTTAAAAAGAAAGACATTTGGACTGAGGGACACTGCTGCAACCCAGAAGTCAGCATCGTAAAACCAAAACAACCCCACTTCTGCCACTCATTTGCTGGGATGACAAGACCTTCTGCCGCAGGCCAAAACTATGACTGCCTGCGATTCTGCAGGAGGAGCAAAGCAAGTGTGATCTCTCCTCCAGGAGCTCGTGTACCTGGGCTAAGCCATGATTCAAAGTTTAGTGTTGCACGTGGACTCTGTCTCTTGGTGCAGGGGTGAAATATGTGCCTGGCAAACCGTGGGCTCAAGCTCTCTGTTTAACACAGGCACGTCCAACTCTATACATACTGCAATCTACTCCCAGTATAATAAAACTGGCAGTGATCTACCCATTGTCAATGCCCATAGCTGTTGAGCTTTTTTTAGGGGGAGAGCCCAGAGTTGTTGAGCTTTTATGGGCAGGAGTTGGGCTTTTTCTAGGGGGAAGTGACAAGCTTTTTTGGGGAACGGTAGCATTCAAGCCTCATAGTTAAAGCTATGGTTTTCCCAGCAGTAATGTATGGAAGTGAGAGCTGGACCATAAAGAAGACTGATTGCCGAAGAATTGATGCTTTTGAATTATGGTGCTGGAGGAGACTCTTGAGAGTCCCATGGACTGCAAAAAGATCAAACTTATCCATCCTTAAAGAAATCAGCCCTGAGTGCTCACTGGAAGGACAGATCCTGAAGTTGAGGCTCCAGTACTTTGGCCACCTCATGAGAAGAGAAGACTCCCTGGAAAAGACCCTGATGTTGGGAAAGATGGAGGGCACAAGGAGAAGGGGACGACAGAGGATGAGATGGTTGGACAGTGTTCTCGAAGTGACTGGCATGAGTTTGGCCAAACTGTGAGAGGCAGTGAAGGATAGGCGTGCCTGGCGTGCTCTGGTCCATGGGGTCACAAAGAATCGGACACGACTGAACGACTGAACAACAACAACAAAGCATTCAAGCGCTTATCCATCAGTCCGCAGCCCTCACGCCGCAGACACAGTGAGAAAACACAAAATGCAAGGGCACCGGCAGATACAATGGGGCAGAGCGCCGGGGGCAGGACACATCAAGATCGCTCTGCAATTAGCATGCGATCTCTTTTTTTACTACTGCAATCGACCTAAAGAACCCTTGTCATCTACCTGTTGATCGCGGTTGACTGGTTGGACATTGCTGATTAACAGAATGAGGATCATGGCAAAACAGCCCTGGTAAAGGTAAAGGTAAAGGGACCCCTGACCATTAGGTCCAGTCGTGTCCGACTCTGGGGTTGCGGCACTCATCTCGCATTACTGGCTGAGGGAGCTGGCGTACAGCTTCCAGGTCATGTGGCCAGCATGACTAAGCCGCTTCTGGCGAACCAGAGCAGCGCACGGAAACGCCGTTTACCTTCCCGCCGGAGCGGTACCTATTTATCTACTTGCACTTTGACATGCTTTCGAACTGCTAGGTTGGCAGGAGCAGGGACCGAGCAATGGGAGCTCACCCCGTGGCAGGGATTCAAACCACCGACCTTCTGATCGGCAAGCCCTAGGCTCTGAATAAAATTATTATTATTCAGCTGGGAAAGAGGGGTGGTGAGAAACCCTGCACACAAACAGGGCTCATCCAGACTTGTGTCAGTCTCATGCCTAGATAGCACGGGTTTCTCTGAGCTGTTTTGCCGCTGCCGTGCCACTTCTGCCCTCTCTTTTGGGATGAAGCGGAACAAACGTCAGCCTGGAGAAAACCCAGTTGCTGTTTGCTCCGATTCAGCGGCAAGGGCAAGTCCGGACGAGCCCCCAATTAAAACGGCCTGCAGAGATGGCTAGAACGAAGGCAGGCGAATGGAGATAGATGCTGCGATCGTCTGCTCTTCTGCTGACAAGCAGCTCTTTGCAGCAAGCAGGGGAAAAGGGGGTGGCCTGGCCTGGCCGGAGCATTGCTCCCAAGCCACAGCTGGGCTTCCATGTGTTAGGAATAAATCACCAGCTGCTTGAGATGTTCTGCCAGCCTGGTTCTGCGGGCGCCTCTGCTGTGGAAGCGGATAAAATCTTCCTGCTCCCCAGCTGCTTCCTTCCATGCTACCGAGCGCCTTCAGATCAGGGCACTGCCTGTGGATTTTTCGATGCCCCCGCTCCCAAAGCCTGATGGGACTGTCTTTTCCTGTGGCGGCGATGCTTTGGACACCAGCCCAACATGGGAAGTCAACTCCAACGGAAGCTAAATACAGACATGAGTCCTGCGGTCAACAAGTACCATCAAAGAAAGCTGGAGGGGGCTTTGAAGAGGGAGTGAAACCATTAGGAGTTCGGGAGGCCCAAGTCCTTCCGGCTGCCGAGGCAGTGGTTTGTGACACCCGCACCGCAGCGCCCAGAACTCACGGCTGCACCGTACAAGCACCCTTCTGTTGCTGCAGGGAGGGAGGAGTATATAACCCAGTGCCAGAGGTGGCAATCGGAAGCACAGAAATTGCCTCGGGGACACACAAACAGGGCACTGGTTAACCTTCCTGCGTTAGGAAACAGAAAGGAGAAGGGGAGAGGAAACAAAAAAAAAAAATCCCTAGCTGCAGATGGACTGCCAGGCTCAAGGGTAATTTATCTGCGGCCTCCTTCAGTGGCTGGCACGTTTTGATCCTGCCTTTTAAAAATACAAATGTGCTTTGGATTTTTCTGTTTTTTTATGCTCATTTTAATGTATGCGGTATTTATTAGCTGTTCCATGTTGCTTCATCCTGCCAACCTAGCAGTTCAAAAGCACGTCAAAGTGCAAGCAGATAAATACAGGTGAAACTCGGAAAATTAGAATATGGTGGAAAAGTGAATTTATGTAAGCAATTGTTTTCATTAGGCTACTGGAGTTTAATATATGAGATAGACTCGTGACATGCAAAGCGAGATATGTCAAGCCTTTGTTTGTTATAATTGTGATGATTATGGCATACAGCTGATGAAAACCCCAAAGTTGAAATTGTTAATTTGGGGTTCTCATCAGCTGTACGCCATAATCATCACAATTATAACAAATAAAGGCTTGACATATCTCGCTTTGCATGTCATGAGTCTATCTCATATATTAGTTTCACCTTTTAAGTTGAATTACTGAAAGAAATGAACCTTTCCACGATATTCTAATTTTTCGAGTTTCACCTGTAGGTACCGCTCCGGCGGGAAGGTAAACGGCGTTTCTGTGCGCTTCTGTGGTTCTCCAGAAGCGGCTTAGTCATGCTGCCCACATGGACCCGGAAGCTGTACGCCAGTTCCCTCGGCCAGTAAAGCGAGATGAGCGCCACAACACCAGAGTCATCTGCGACTGGAGCTAATGGTCAGGGGTCCCTTTACCTTTTACCTTTAAGTTGCTTCAAGCTCCTAATAAGTTTAATATATTATTATTATTATTATTATTATTATTATTATTATTATTATTATTAGACAGCCCTATACCTGCAGGTCTCAGGGTGGTTCACAAGATCAAATCACAATATAAAACCACAAAATACATCATCATAATAAAAAGGAAATCAACCCAATCACCACTACTCCCACACACATATTAAAAGGGCACTGGATGTCAATCAACCAAAGCGCTGTCTAAAGAGGAACCTTTTCACCTGGCAACTAAAGGTGTATAATGAAGGTGCCAGGCGAGCCCTTCTGGGAAGAGCATCCCATGATGGGGAGCCACTGCAGAAAAGGCCCCGTTCTCGTGTTGTCACCCTCTGGACCAATCGTGGAGGAGGCACATGAAGAAGGGCCTCAGAGGATGATCTCAGGGTCCGGATAGGTTCATATAGAAAGAGGCGGCCCTTGGGTTATTGTGGTCCTGAGCCGTTTAATAATAATAATAATAATAATAATGAGTTTTCTGCACAGAGCATACACGTGTCCATTGGTGGTGCAGGGAAGCATTTTGGAAAGCTCCCCAGCTGACACATTCCCAAGAAAGATGTTCCACCTGAAACAGTCAACCACGTTGACACACCTCAGCCTTAGGCCTGATCGAGCTGCCCCCTTTGGCCATCTTCCAGGGCCTCTCCTTCCTCCACAAAATGGTGGGATTGACGGGGGCTAACCACATACAACTTCAAGCGGGAGCCTTGCTGAAAGCCATTTCCCATTGGATTTTGGCTCAGCATTGGGGGGCCGGGGAGCCCACTCAATCCGAGTCGGTGCCCTGCCCCGGCGGAGAGGGTCTTGCTCGCTTTGGAAACGGCGCCCCTGCTGCTGCGGCCGCAGTGTGGGAGGGGGCCCTTTTTCTTTTGAAAAGGCTAAACAGAGGCTGCTATGCCGTTTGCATAAGCAGAGGGCAAGACCAAGGCCGCTTCTGGTGCCAGGAGGTGAAAGTTGCCATTTCCCCCCCGGACCGGATGACTGGGATGTTCTTGCTGGCAACCGTCCCGGCGGCATTTCGTCCGTAGGTGTTTTTTTTTGCTGCCGGAGCAGAGCCAAGGCAACAAACAGGGCGTGAGGCGGCAGAGGCGGTGGCAGGAGCAGGGGGAGATCATAAAAAGCAATCAAGAGGCTCTTTAACGGCCGTGTTTTTCAAGCTGCGGCAATCAACTCGTGATTATGAGCTTCCTCAGGAAATGGAGGCGAGCAGGTCCGCCGGGGCCTCTGCTCCTTATCCTGCGCAGCTTGCAAAGTCAATGCCCCTCCCTGTGCCCCCCCCCCGGTGCACTTACCTGCTCTTTCAGCAGGAGGGCAACCCTCTCAAAGAGCTGGTTCCCGTCGATGGAGGTCAGGGCGATGTAGAGGAACAGGCCGTAGAGGACGGGCTTCGGGATCAGCTGCAGCGGGAAAGGCAGGAGCAGCAGCGAGAGGCCCACCAAGAAGTTGGCTACCAGGGTGGTCAGCCGGGTCTCCTTCACGCTCACGATCCTAGCCGGGGAGGAAGCACAGAAGCAGGACGTGTTACTGAGCAGCAAGAGAGCCCATCGCGCAAGGATGCGTGCAAGTGTTTTAGGGAGCAAACATACGGGACACGGGTGGCGCTGTGGGTTAAACCACAGAGCCTAAGGCTTGCCGATCGGAAGGTCGGCGGTTCAAATCCCCGCGACGGGGTGAGCTCCCGTTGCTCGGTCCCAGCTCCTGCCACCTAGCAGTTTGAAAGCACGTCAAAGTGCAAGTAGATAAATAGGTACCGCTCCGGCAGGAAGGTAAATGGCGTTTCCGTGCGCTGCTCTGGTTCGCCAGAAGCGGCTTAGTCATGCTGGCCACATGACCCAGAAGCTGTACGCCGGCTCCCTCGGCCAGTAAAGCAAGATGAGCGCTGCAACCCCAGAGTCGTCCGCGACTGAACCTAATAGTCAGGGGTCCCTTGACCTTTAAATAATAACAATAGCAATAACAATAATACAGTGGTACCTCAGTTTTTGAACATCTTGGAAGTTGAACCTTTCAGTTTTCAAACGGCGAAAACCCAGAAGTAAATGCTTCCATTTTCAAACGTGCCTTGGAAGTCAAACGGCTTCCGCTGAGTTTTTTTCAATGATCTCTATTGAATTTGCAAACCGCCCTTTGCTCCACGGTTTTCGAACGTTTCAGAAGTCGAACGGTCTTCCGGAACGGATTACGTTCGAAAACAGAGGTACCACTGTATTTTTATTTTTTTATACCCCGCCCATCTGGCTGGGTATGGCTGGGTTGCCCCATCCGCTCTGGGCGGCTTCCAACACATATAAAAACATGATAAATTGTCAAATGTTAATAATAACAATCTGATCCAACGCAAAAAAGTCACAAAAACTTTAAAATAAACCACTTGTTATCAAATAAAGCAAAATTCAACAATCCATTAGAGTCTAATAGCGAAGAGTAAAATTAAATATCAGCAAATTAACAACAAAGAACCACAAAGACCCCGGGCACACGTGATGCCTGGGTGCCGAGAGATGATTTACACGAGAGGAGGAGCCATCAAAGAGCAACCGCCGCAGACTGAACGTTGCATCGCTCCCGGTATTCCGGCTGCAATTGTTACTTAGCAGGAGTCATAGAATCAGAATTGTAGAGTTGGAAGGGACCCTGAGGATCATCCAGTCCAACCCAATGCAATGCAGTAATCTGCAGCTGTCCCATACGTGAATCGAACCTGCAACCCTGGCGTTATCAGCACCGCACTCTGGCTCACTCAGCTATCTCCCGTTGATTCACATGCAAGCAGCTGAGCCCTTGGGTAAACAGAAGAAGCAAGCGATCTGCACGCATGTGTGAACGAGTCCCATGCGTCATACTAGAGTCGGGATTGTGGACCACACCTGTGGCATTTACCTACTTTTTTTTTTTTTTGCTATATAAGTGAGCGCCTTGGAGGTGCCATGCCTCAGTGGCAGGAGTTAGTCCCTGACCTGGAAATCCTGCAAGGCCAAAGGAAGTAGCAACAATGCTGAGACAGAGAAACCAGGGGTCTGAAAAGGCGTCAACGGAGCTTTCTATGTTCACCCATAATTCTATGGAAATGGAAGGGTTCTGTGCAAGGTTGGGATCTGGAGTTGCAGTAAGGAAAAAAAATTCAGCATCCTGAAAATACCTTGATTTTTTAAATAAAAAATCAAGTTTCTAGTCCTTATTGATGGAAATGCAGACTTCTTATTTGTGCAATGTCTGAAGAAATCTCCAAAGTTAAATGGGCTCTCCGGTATTCAGGGATGTGTGCCACACAGCTTTTGGCTCCCTTGGCGAGCAAGTGACAGGATTTGTTGAAAGTGCGTAATTTATACGGGCCAGAGACCCTGCTTCTCTAGATGCACAATTAACGTGTTTTCTTTAGCAATGAACACACACAGCTCCAGTGTTCTCTTATTCTCGTTCCCACATCCGGAGCTTAAAACTAATTTAGCCTTTGCGGCACGCTACACAAAATCTCTTCAAACGGTTGAAATCCCCCTTTCCTGCCTTTTGATCCTCTCCAAGCAGCAGCCACCAGATCTCACGAGGAGGGCATTGATTTCCTTCGTTTTTGTGGCGTCCAAATAACCACATGTGCCGAGCATCCCTCTTGCAAGCTCCAGGTCCGGCCAGCGGCAAATTGGGCAAGACGTTTATAGAGCATGTTTTCAGCCAGGGAGAACGTCGAGTTTTTAAGCAGCATCAGCAGAGGGTGAGACATACAGACGTTCTGATCGGCAAGCCCTAGGCTCTGTGGCTTAGACCACAGCCCCCCCCCCCGCATCCCGCTTAGGGGTAGGGGTGATCAAGTCTGTCAACCTCCACGTCTTTTTCCTTTTATTAAGTTCAGCTCTCCACATTTCCACAACCATTTTGTTTGTTTGTTTAAAGTCCCTGAGAAAATTCACCAGCCTTTCTTGCAAACTTATCCTAATACACATTCGTTTGCAAAACATATTCCCCCGAGTGCAGCAAATTTTGCCTTACTTTTGATAACGTAGGCATTCTTATGCATGCTTTACCCTGGCCCATGCGTTTTTATACACAAGGCTAGGCTGGAGAACTGAACTGCAAAAATCAGGGAAGAGAGAATGTCAAAAGATGGGTCTGTTTTGGTTTGTGAATTTTCAGATATTGCAGGTTCGGGAGGTTCGCCTTTAAATGAGAACTGAATCTCGTTTTGGCTTTATCAGCATCAGTTAGCTACACTGGTTAGTGAGCTCTGATCCACAAATATTATATTTACCTGTATGGATATTCTAAAAATTACTTGGTATGTATTCCTTATTTATTATTTATTCATTATTTAATAGGCAGGTTGCTCAGTATTATTTTTGTTGTCCTCCATTGTATGTAATCATCAGCTGACGAAGATTCTTCTTCGAAACAGTTGATCCAATCTGGTTTTACTGTTCTGCTTGTTTGCTGATGGCCATTGAATTTGTCACGTTGGAGCACCCACTACAATACTTCTTGGACATTGAAAGGCATCATGCCTGCATTGTGGTGTTCCTCGCCAGCAACTCAATTACGTTGACTACTCTTTGGTTATGGACTGATATATATATATATTATGGACTGCAAGAAGATCAAACCTATCCATTCTGAACGAAATCAGCCCTGAGTGCTCACTGGAAGGACAGATCCTGAAGCTGAGGCTCCAATACTTTGGCCACCTCATGAGAAGAGAAGACTCCCTGGAAAAGACCCTGATGTTGGGAAAGATGGAGGGCACAAGGAGAAGGGGATGACAGAAGACGAGATGGTTGGACAGTGATGAGTTTGACCAAACTGTGGGAGGCAGTGGAAGACAGGAGTGCCTGGCGTGCTCTGGTCCAAGGGGTCACAAAGAGTCAGAAACGACTAACAACAACAACATAATAATAATAATAAAAAAAATAAGAGCAGCCTGCTGGATCAGGCCCATGGCTCATCTCATCCAGCATCCTGTTCTCACAGTGGCCAACCAGATGCAGCAAGCAGGACCTGAACAGAAGAGTCCTCTCCCTTTCTGCGGTTTCCAGCAACTGGCATCCAGAAGCATTGCTACCTTCAACTGCAGAGTCAGATCACAGCCGTCATGGCTAGTAGCCGTTGTCTGACCTTCTTTCAAAGCTGGTGGGCAGCTGGAGGAGGGAGATCCATAGTCCTTGCACTGCATGAAGAAGTCCTTTCTTTGACCCATCCTGAATCTTCAAGCATTCAACATCATTGGGTGCCCCCCAATTCTAGTGTGATGGTGATAATTTACATGCCACCCATCTAACTGTGTTGCCCCAGCCACTCTGGGCATCTTCCAACAAATTGAAAACATCAAACGTTTTTTTTAAAAAAAAAACCCTCCCGCTTTTTAAGGCTCTACAGCCATGCAGACCCCCTGCACCTTTTCTAATTCCATGATGGATAGAGGGACAACGCATTAAACCGCAACAAAGAATCTCAGGATTGTCCTCTGTGCCCGTGATCGGATGAAAGCTCTTCTTTTTATTTTAAGAAATGCTTTGGCCACTGGAGGGCACCCTGCAGTTAGGAACATCTATGTCGGATGCATAATCTCTTCATTTTGTTGCTGTTGTTCAGTCGTGTCCGACTCTTCGTGACCCCATGGGCCAGAGCACGCCAGGCACCCTATCCTCCACTGCCTCCGCAGTTTGGCCAAACTCATGCCAGTCGCTTCGAGAACACTGTCCAACCATCTCGTCCTCTGTCGTCCCCTTCTCCTTGTGCCCTCCATCTTTCCCAACATCAGGGTCTTTTCCAGGGAGTCTTCTCTTCTCATGAGGTGGCCAAAGTACTCTTCATTTTAGTTGGCTGTAAAGAGGGACCCTGCTCAAATACAGCCGCAACACGTGGCTAATGAATGCGCTAAATATATTAGTATTAGTAGTAGTAGAATGTCATCCAAAATTTACAATTTCCAAATAATATATTTGTTGTTGTTGTTGTTGTTCAGTCGTGTCCGACTCTTCGTGACCCCATGGACCAGAGCACGCCAGGCACGCCTATCTTTCACTGCCTCCGCAGTTTGGCCAAACTCATGCCTAGTTCGCTTCGAGAACACTGTCCAACCATCTCATCCTCTGTCGTCTCCTTCTCCTTGTGCCCTCCATCTTTCCCAACATCAGAGAGTCTCCTCCAGAACCATGATTCAAAAGCATCAATTCTTTGGCTTATCAGCCCTCTTTATGGTGCAGCTCTCACTTCCATACATCACTACTTTATTATTATAATCAGTTCTTCTCCCTAAAAAAATTGTTTAAGAGGTACTTCTATTTTGGCTGCTCCCCAACTCCCGGACGAGGGACTCAAGGCAGTGGCGGCACAGAGAGGACAGGAAAGCCCCTGGCGACGGCGGGTTCAGCTTGAGCAAGGAGGGGCGAGCGCTTGCCGGTTGGCTCCACTATGCTGTCGCCTCCACTGTGGCCACCCCAGACCCCCCCCCGGGCACTGGCAGGGAGAATGAGGGAGCTCCAGTCCATGCTGCTATTGCAGAGACAGCAGGCATGTTGGTCCATCTGTCGGTCAGTCAGGGCAACACAAAATGTTTAGGGGTACACGTACCCCTGCGTTCCCCCAGAAAAAAGCACTGATTATAATTCATTATCTTATATTTCACAAACTGTCTATTGCCCTGGCCTCCAAACAAGCAAGCAAACAAGCAAACAAACAAACAAACAAACGTTCACCCCGACTTACGTTTCGTAGATGTGCCCGTTCTCCACCCTCTCCTCCACGTAGGCCAGGGCTCGGACGTGCATCGGCGAGTGGGGGAACGCCGCGTGGATCCACGGCAGCCCAAAGATGGAGAGCCCTGTGTTGATCAGAGCCACAAGGAGGAGGTCCCAGTGATAAGCTGTTCCCTTCACTAACCTGAAATAAACTCTTGTTAGTATAGTTGTAAATGCATGCATGCTAGCCGGGAGGTGGCATCAAGCAGACCCGAGTCAGAACAGCCCCCCCACCCCCCACCCATGCACAGCAAGCCTCTTGGGTCACACAGAGCATTATGCACTTGGGAAACAGAGACTTAAGAGAATCACAGAAAGTCATAATGGCCAGGTTGCTCACTGGGGCAAGACGGTTACAGGTAGGTAGCCGTCTTGGTCTGCCATAGTCAAAACAAAATAAGAAATTAAAAAATTCCTTCCAGTAGCACCTTAGAGACCAACTAAGTTTGTTCTTGGTATGAGCTTTCTTGTGCATACCAAGAACAGACTTAGTTGGTCACTAAGATGCTACTGGAAGGATTTTTTTTTTAAAATTTCTTATTTTGTTGGGGCAAGACGGTTTGAGCATCTTACACCAATCCTGGCCCAACTGCACTGGCTGCCTAATAGTTTCCGGGCCCAATTCAAAGAGCTGTTTTTGACCTATACAGACTTAAGTGGCTCAGGACCGCAATCCCTCAAGGACTGCCTCTTTCCACGTGAACCTATCCGGACCCTGAGATCATCTTCTGAGGCCCTCCTTCATGTCCCTCCTCCTCGAGAGGTTTGGAGGGTGTCAACACGAGAACAGGGCCTTCTCTGCAGTGGCTCCTCGTCTGTGGAATGCTCTCCCCAGGGAAGTTTGCCTGGCGCCTTCGTTATACAACTTTAGGCGCCAGGCAAAAAAGTTCCTCTTCCACCAGGCCTTGGGCTGATTGACATCTAATGCCCTTTTAAATGTGTTGTGGAAGTGGGGATTAATGGTTTGTTTCTGCTCTTCTTTTTATTATTTTGTGTTTTTTATATTGTGATTTTATGTTGCGAACCACCATGATATCTATGGGTAGCAGTCTACTCCAACCCTCTGCAATTTAGGAAACTTTTGCCCCATATGGGGCTCAAACCCACAACCCTGAGATTAAGAGCCTCATGCTCTACCAACTGAGCTAAACTTGCTCTTGGCCTCATCTGCATTGGGCCCACAATGACCTTGTTCGCATTTAATACTATTGCCCCAAGCATCTCTTTTAACACAAAGCCCAGACCACAGGTCAGAAAGGACTGCCTGGCTGCTTATAATGCCAAGACAAAACCCTGTCAGGATTTGAATCTGAAGGCTGCATCTATTTACATTTAGGGAAAAAAACCCACATCATCAAGGGAGAGACCGGGAAATGGCTAGAGGCAGGGGATATTGGTAAGAGGGAGGGTGGTGCAGTGGTCAGAGCAGGGCTAGCCAGCCTGATGCCCTCTAGATTTTGTTGGACTACAATACCCAACATCCTTGACTCTTGGCCATGTTGGCAGTGGCTAATGGGAGTTGGAGTCCAACAACCACTTTTTCTTCCTCCATGTCTGAGTGTCAGGCTACGGCTTGGAAGACCAGGGTTCAAATCCACCCTTTGCCAGGAAGCCCACTGGGTGGCCTTGGGGTCAGACCCTGTCTCTCAGTCTAATCTACCCCACAGGGTGGTTGTGGAGATTAATTGGGAGGGGGAAAGCATGTACTCCACCTTGAGTAGCTTGAAGGAACTGTGGGACACAAGTGGAATGAATGAATGAATGAATGAATGAATGATGCTGCAGCAGCTGACAGACCAGCGAGGAGCCTTGGGCTCAGGACAGTTTCAGAAGTCCTCATCCTTAATTACAGGCAACTTGAAATTGGCTGCAGTTCGTGAATGGTGACGGCAAACTTCAAGCGATGGAGAGGCGAACGTGGACACCCAGAGCCAAGTCCAAGATGGAGCTCTGGGCTGAAAAAAACAGGGTCTTGGGCTAAGCTGTTGACCAGGTAAGAGGCATAGGACCAGCAGAGCTGCTTCTTTGGGAATTGTGAGATCAGGTGCCTGTACTAGACCAAGCTTTGTGCATTTTTCTGGATGACTCTCCAGATTGTCTTCTAAGGGCACAGGGCCTCCTGTTCCCAGAAATTGGGGGCACATAGCCCTTTGTGGGGAGAGGGCCAGAACAGGGCAATGGGAAGTCAGAACTAAGACCTGGGAGCCCCCCGCCAATATATCTTAGGTCTTTGATGCACATGTGAAAAGCTGCAAATAGGTAGTAGAGGAGTGTGGGGATATTTGCAGAGGTGCATAGCGTGCACCAGCGGCCGCCTCCTGTGGTAGGACCTCATGGTCTGTAAACAACAACACTCTGAAGATCCCGGGCCCCAAGGAAATTAGACTGGCCTTGACCAGAGCCAGGGTCTTTTCGGCCGTGGCCCCAGCCTGGTGGAACGCTCTCCTACAAGAGACTAGGGCCCTGTGGGATTTGACATCTTCCCGCAGGGCCTGCAAGACGGAGCTGATCTGCCAGGACTTTGGCCAGGGGGCAGTCTGACCTATTTCCCTTTGTATATAAGAACAAGCATGAAGGAGGCCTTCCCAGCCTGTTCACAGGTCCTTGTCCTTATATGATCAGTGGAAACAGTTGGTCCTGGCAAGTATTAACCGCTCTCAATCTTAACCTGATAACTGCCATTTGTCCAGATTTTAATTTGTCTGAATTAATTTTAAGATGTATTTTAATTAATTGATGCCTGTTTTTATGTATACTGTGTTATTTGTATGATGTTAGCTGCTCTGAGCCTGGCTTCGGCTGGGGAGGGCGGGGTACAAATAATTATTATTATTATTATTATTATTATTATTATTATTATTATTATGAGAGAGTCTTGCATTCTGGAGAATTCTGGTGCTCATAGACACCCTCCCCCTCTCTCTGCCAATACAGAAAGAAAAAATTCAGAAAGGCTCCTGTCGGATAGGAGGAGGAAGAAATAACAGCAGCCAGCTTATGACGCTCCGCTTGGTTCTAGTTAGCTCAGAAACATCAAAGGGAATTCTCAAGCGCTGAAGCCTGTGCATAAATCAGGGCTCTCCGCTAGATAAAAGCAAGAGCACGTTCTATTTCTTGGCCTACTTTGAGCTCACCCGCCTGCCGGGCAGCACAGAGGGAAACACAAGCGCCGGGGGAATGATGGCAGCAGCAGCAGCAGCGTGGGAGAGCAACTCCGCGGCACAGATCCCTTTGAGGGCTGCGCTGCCTTGTATACTGGAGAGGAGGTTGGGAAGCCTCCCATTGGGGGCATCCGGTTGGCCACTGTGGGAACAGGATGCTGGACTAGTTGGGCCACTGGCCTGATCGATCTGGCAGCCAGACTCGCTGGTCTCTATCTCTGGCTGGAAGGGATTCTGGATAGACCAGTCTCTTAAATACCTGAAGGCAGCCCTGATAAGGAAGTTTTTAACCTGTGATTTTAAATGTATTTTAATATCTGTTGGAGGCCGCCCAGAGTGGCTGGGGAGACCCAGCCAGATGGGCGGGGTACAAATAAATTATTATTATTATTATTATTATTATTATTATTATTATTATTAATATTCATATTCACAGCCTTCGGTCGATGCTGCCTGGCATCTGGGGGAGCAGAGCAGGATGATTCTGCAGGCACACAGACAGACAGACTGTAGGGGCTGGAGAGGTGCATCAGATGAACACCCGCACCCTGGAGGGGGGCACCATACCGGGGAAGGCTGAATTACAGCAACCACCTGGAAAAACTTCTGGATTTCTGTAATGCACGGATTTGAAATGCGTCTTTCAAATCTGAGCACCAGTGCTGGAGATCTGCAGTAACTCAGGCAACATTTTCAGTGTGATTTCTAAGCTGTTATTTGCCCGTGCCACTGAGCTGGAACCCAAATGTGCTTAGACATTGTGCACTTCTGGTCGGATTTAGAGGCAAAATAAAATTTAAAAATTGAGCATTTTAATTGGATTCGCTGAGTTTTGCTTTAGCCGCTTTTCTTCACTCTCTTTCCAGCTTAGCCTGGCTAGCTCAATTGGTTAGAGCGCGGTGGTGATAAAGCTAAGGTTGCAGGTTTGATCCCCGTCTGGGACAGCTGCATTCTCCTGCATTGCAGGAGGTTGGACTGGATGATCCTCAGGGCCCCTTCCAAATCTACGATTCTATGGCTGTAAACTAAACCTGCCCCTTGCCCCGTTGTGTTGCAGTCCTCGTAAACTGCTTAGAGTCAAATGAAATTATGCAGGGCATAAGTTGTCTGAATAAGTAAGGAGCGAGATTTCTTTATAATAAACGCAAAGATGTTGGAATTCTAAATGTCTATGTCTAGTCCTCATAGTGAAGGAAGCAGAACTTGATGTGAGGCCTCCCAGCATGTTCCCTGCCCCTGCCCCCTTCCGGCTGCCACCTTAAACTTGCTTCAAGTGGAAGAATTATAACAGAACAGGTTAACACAAAACAGACACACACACACACACAAAATACCTGTTTTCCGGGGCGTTTGTGAGTGATGCCACTATATTTTGCTCGATGAAGAAAAGCATGGAGAGCAGGAACCCCAGGCCCATCGCACTCATAACGGAGCCAATGGAGAGGTCTAGGAGGGGGGCCAACACGAACAAGCTCTCCGATGGGTTGTAATTAAACTTCGACACTGAAAGACACAAACAGGCAGTAAAGGCTTTTTCAGAAGCTGCTTCCCGACTGCCGTGGTTCTGCGGGCAAACTTGGGCTGTGGAAAGAAAGTGGACTCGCTGCTCTTGTGCAAGAAACCCATTTGGAAAATTAATAAAAATAATTTTGGGGGAAAGGGAAATGCACTGGAAAGTGTGGGCAACGTCATACGGAACGTGAAGAACGAATTAGTTGCCACCCGTCTGTCAATGGAAGAGTGTGCCCTTTGGGGTCATAAAAAGAGCTAACACGCCCGTTCAAAATTTGTGCAAACAAATCAGGATGGATCTACCACATTTGTTTGGAAAGTTGTTTGTTTGCTGCACATTTGAACACTCTTGCAATATCACAAACAATGGATACCATTTTGAAACAAGATGGCGGACGGGACCTTGCAAAGCTGCCCTGATCTTTTTCTTTTTTTGGGGTGGTGGTGGGGGTGGAGGTTTCTTTAAAATTCCTGAGCAACCAGGGGTAAGGATTCAATGGGTCACCTGGAAGGGCCCAGGTATACAGCTGGGGATTTGAAGTGCTAATTTTGGAAGAACCTGAACCAAGGGTCCATGCAACCCTGTTGGGATGGAGGCAATTTTAGATGAGTAGGCAGCAGGGAACTAGCCGCAGACTTCTGGAATGTGAAATGCATCCTTGCATAGTCACTTGGTCAGTTTTGCGGCACTGGAGGTGGGTGGTCCAAGCCTTCTCCATTGGGACAAACCATTCTGGAATCCCAAGCGTGGTTTGACCTGCCTATCATGCACAAATTCGGGCCACCAGCCATGCCACACTTAGGGGAGTTTTTAATGTTTGATGTTTTATCGTGTTTTTAATATTCTGTTGGGAGCCGCCCAGAGTGGCTGGGGAAACCCAGCCAGATGGGTGGGGTATAAATATAATAATAATAATAATAATAATAATAATAATAATAATAATAATAATCCCCCATTTGGTGCAATGCTACGGGTCATGGGACACCTGCAATTTGGACTCCGGTCCCGACAGAAGCTGTTCCCGTTATCATTTTACAGTAGACGTATAGCTGCAGAAAATTGCAATTTGCTCTGAAAACGACTTCTCCCCATGTAATTGTGACCCTTAGCCAAGATCTATTCAAGATCCCTGGAGTTCCTTAGCAGTGCCACTGACTCTGGCATTCTTCCTTACCTTCCCCTAAACCCCACTAAGACCTACAATATCCATGCCCCCCCCCCCAATTCTTTTAAGCTACACAGCCAAAGCAGGCCTGGACCAGCGAGGGCTGAAGAAGCATGTCCTCTGGTTCGGTGTTCTCCAAATGTTGTTTGACTACAACTCCCATCACCCCCAACCCTTTGCCTAAGAGAGCTAGGGATGATGGGTGTCGTAGTCACAACAGCCGATGGCGACCCAAAGTTGAAGAAGACGACTGTCGACCCTTCCAGTTGACCAGAAATTGCAACGTCAGTCTTCCCCGTTCTCCGTACGCAGCACGAAGAACAGCTGGCAGCTGTTGTTTTTATTGGGTGTGTGATGGCGTTTGTGTGTTTGCGCGGCTGGAAACCAGAGAGGCTACACTCAGAAGACGGCCAATGGCTTCAGGCAAAACACCAGAGTTAAATCTTTCATCCCTCCAGCGCTTGGGCCAGTTCCCATCTCAGCAGCTGAGGCGCATCTGAAGCTGCGCAATGGGGATTTCCACAAAATACCCCGCATTGGTTTGCTTTCTGACAGGTGGCAAGGGAGCAATTGCCATTACGGAAGTCAGGGCGCAGCCATGCACACACGCAACTCAAAGCTGCCCACTTTCCAGTTCCGAATGAATGGAATGATGGCCACCTGGGGGGTTGAGGGGGGCGCGCGAGAGGAACCTTTCTTAATTCTCCTCCATTCATTTCCTCACATTTCCCATGCGCGTCATCGCTGGGGCAGGAGATTCCTGCCTTCCTGATGTGGAAAAGGTGACCCGCTTGGCCAAGAGGGACCTTGGATAATTTTTTCAGGTTTCCTTGTGCATCTGATAGTCCTAGCAGATGTCCCAGGCCGTCAGCACGTTTCAATTAGGAAAATATTAAGTGGCAGGCGGGGAGAAAAGCTCACAGGTCAAACCCATCACCAGCACATCTGTATGTTTGCTGACAAGTCTTCCTGCCTTGGGCAATTAGGCGAGCCGTTCGTTCCCTTGCCAGAATCATATGGAGGACCAGGTCTTTAATAATAATAATAATAAACAATGAAAAAAAGCGGCATTTTAATTACGCTGAAATTAAATTACAGGCTGGAATAACTCGCAGGAACAAAACAAACCCGACTGATACCACCTCGTCTGATTAGCTCTCTGCATGAACTAACGCCGACTGTGAACTTGGGAGGTGATTATTTGGGTCGTGGGGGGGTCAGGCGGGGAACCCCTGGGGTTTGGGAGTCACGTTCTGAGCTATACCTTCCTCAGGCATGTTTGCGATCCCAAAAACCTCCCGGCTGCCTTCCCCTCTGCTAAGCGAACCAAGGAGGCCAAAGACTTACTTGTTATTTCCTTGAAGAAATATGACCCAACGGCGGAAAAGGTTAGGACAGAAATGGGCAAGGCACAGTCGGATAGGATTTCGCGGACTCTGGCGTGCAAATAAGGGCTGCAAGGATATATATATAAAAAAATACTCAAGTCAGGGCAAAGGAATACAGCATTTCGGCTTCGGGGGGCTTAAAATGCCAGCATGGCGGGTGGTATAGAGCACTGGTCCAACTCAGAGCAGACCCAGCTGGATAGCTTAGTGGGTTGGAGCATGGTACTGCTGGTGATACCCAGGTGGCGCTGTGGGTTAAACCACAGAGTCTAGGGCTTGCTGATCAGAAGGTCAGCGGTTCGAATCCCTGCCACGGGGTGAGCTCCTGTTGCTCGGTCCCAGCTCCTGCCCACCTAGCAGTTCGAAAGCACGTCAAAGTGCAAGTAGATAAATAGGGACCGCTCCAGCGGGAAGGTAAACGGCGTTTCCGTGCGCTGCTCTGGTTCGCCAGAAGCGGCTTTGTCATGCTGGCCACATGACCCGGAAGCTGTCTGCGGACAAACGCTGGCTCCCTCGGCCTATAGAGCGAGATGAGCGCCGCAACCCCAGAGTCGGACACGACTGGACCTGATGGTCAGGGGTCCCTTTACCTTTACCTTTACTGCTGGTGATACAGTGGTACCTCGGGTTACGTACTTAATTGGTTCCGGGGTGCCGTTCGTAACCCGAAAAGCACGTAACCCAAATGGTGATATCGCGCATGTGCGAAAGCGAGATTTTGCTCTTTGCGCATGCGCAGAATGCTTCTGCGCATGTGCGGACCGTGTGGGCGGCGAAAAACACTTCCGGGTTACCATAGTACGTAACCCGAAGAAACGTAACCAGAAGTGGACGTAACCCGAGGTACGACTGTAATATAACAACAACAACAACAACAACAACATTAATAATAATAAATTTTATTTATATCCCACCTATCTGGCTGGGTATCCCTAGCCACTCTGGGTGGCTCCCAACAGAATATTATTATTAATAATAATAATAAAGCGATAAAACATCAAACATAAAAAACTTCCCCAAACAGGGCTGCCTTCTAAAAGTCAGATAGTTGTTTATCTCCTTGACATCTGATGGGAGGGCGTTCCACAGGGCAGGCGCCACTACTGAGAAGGCCCTCTGCCTGGTTCCCTGTAACCTCACTTCTCACAGGGAGGGAACCGCCAGAAGGCCCTCGGAGCTGGACCTCAGTGTCCGGGCTGGACAATGGGGGTGGAGACGCTCCTTCAGATATACTGGGCCGAGGCCAATTAGGGCTTTAAATGTCAGCACCAACACTTTGAACTGTGCTCAGAAACGTACTTCCAAGGTTGCAGGTTCGATCCCTGTATGGGACAGCTGCATATTCCTGCATTGAAGGGGGTTGGACTAGATGATCCTCAAGAGTCCCTTCCGAGTCTATTATCTATGATCTAAGTCGATGGGCACGACTAACTTAAGATGCATTCGTTCCGATGGGTCTGCTCTGAGTAGGATTGCAACGGATGCAGCCCGACATCTTGGCTACTTCACCATGCGAAGTACTCGGCTGCGGTGGGGCCTGCAAGATACTGCAGGAGTAAATCTTGGCTGGATGCCTCGGCTGAGGAGGAAGCCACGAGGTCAATGGGCCACGTGGGATTCTGGCTCACGGGCATCATTGGAGCTTCATCAGGCCTCTGCTCCTTGTGCCCACAAGGGGAACTTCAGCATGTCCTGAGACTCAGCCGTGTAGATCACTGGGTGCGACTACAGGCCAGTCACTGCCTCTCTGCCTAACCTACCTCACAGGGTTGTTGTGGGGAGGGGGAGAGACATGGGGTATAAACGCAATAAATACAGACATTCCATCCATCCATCCATCCATCACCAGTACACATAACATACAGAGAATTTTAACCCGGTTTGTATGTTTTATATATGTGGTTGTTTTAAAGTTTGTGTGTGTGTAGAGATATAGATATATGTTTTTATTGTATCGAAACTGCTTGGGGATGCCCAGGGGCGCAGCAAGGTAAATTGGTACCTGGGGGCAAAAAATTTTTGTCACCCCACCCCAGAGGTGTATAGGAAAGTCAGGTGGTACCCGGTGTGGAAAATTTCTTCGTCACTCCCCCATTGATTCCCCCCCCTGCAAAAATGGTTTTACGTTATTTCATATTTTCTTACAAAGGAATAATAACAAGTAATAATAATAAAAAAAACTTTTATTTATATCCCGCCCTCCCCGGCCGAAGTCGGGCTCAGGGTGGCTAACATCAGATACATAACATTGGTATAAAATCAAACAATAATTAAATTACCTCCTAAAAACATCTCAAAATCAAATTAAAGTCTAATTAGATGGCTTTCCACAGGGTTAGGGTTGGGAACAGTAAGTGCTCCACTGAACTGAAATTTCAGCCTTCACGACATAGGAAAACAGCCAAGTAAACAGCTATTTTGGTGGAGGAGGGTCAAGATATTAACCGATATGCATGAAATTTCATATATAGCTATATAATCCCTAGTATAGTAAGATAAGACCTTTGGAGCAGGCATTTTTTTAAAAAAGTTTTTTTTATGAACCGCCCTAGTAGGGCAGTAATTGTTCCTTGATAATTTGTCACCCCTCCATTATGGAACCAGGGAATGGTCCTCTGCGTCAAATGCATCCTCTGCTTAATTTGGTCGTAATTCTAAATCCTCATTCTCTTGTCCCCTTTTCCACTTGGAAGAAAGGTTTCCACATGACTTTGCATGTCTTTTAGCAGCGTGGATGGATTCACCACACGGTTGTTTCCCTAAGCATCTATTTCATTCTATCCCACACGTGTTGCCTAGGAAACACATACCTCTGAAAACATTTTGCTCCGGAGGAAGGGATCGTTCTGATGACCCGTGTCAAACACATGCAAGTTACACAAGGGTGTGATTTTTCTCGAAGGTCCACTCGTTAACTTTATACCCACACACTGACAATTGCAATTGAACTATTTGAAAATGAGATGGCATCCCCCCCCCCCGGAATATTTATGGACACAGGATGGATGACTGCTTTTCTTTCTAAGTTTGCATCTATATTTCTAGTGAAGGGAGCAGTAAAATCGGATTAACTAACAAACACACAGCACACAATCCAAGTTAAAAATACTTGAAACACACACACACACACACACACACACACACACACACACACACACACACACATATATTTAAAGACCTGGAGATGCCAGGGATTGAACTTGAGAACTTCTGCATATTTAGGTATTCAATTTGTATACTGCCCTTCTTCTGTAGATCTCAGGACGGTACACAACGTACAAAGCAGCATTTTATCATTGAGCCACAGGCCTTCCCCTTCAATCTAATGTACAGGGTTCTGAGATGTTTGCAACCCACCAAGTACTGGTACTCTGTCTAGCTTTGCTATTCCATTTTTATTTTTGCTGCTCTGCAGCTCCCATAATTCCTCCTCACTGGTCATGCGAGTCCTCTAGTCTCTGAGTTTTACTGGCGTAGCTCAGAAGAAGGGCATTTCGCCCAATATAACAATGCCAACTGGGGCCGATGGGAGTTGGGTGCCAGCAACACCCAGAGGGCCAAAGGCTCCCCATCACCTTTGACGTACCTTTTCTTGAACTGATACAGCGTGTGGCCGAGCCAGAGGGTTCCCAGCATCAGCATCAGACTAAGAACGGCCGTCTCTCGCCCATACGGCGTAGCGGCAGGGGGGGCGTCCGTCTGGTTCCCCAGCGCCGAACGCTCAGCTGACATGTTCAAGAAGAAGGTGGTGTTATCAATCGGTGTGCTGTGGACTCTCGGGAAATGGTAGTACTTTGTAAAAACTAAAACAGAGAGGGAGAGAGAAGAAAAATGAGTGCATTTTAATAGAAGCCAGGCCTGTGGCACCCATAGGTAGGGCTGGGACAGGGACAAGGACGAGGAGAACTCGTTTCTTGTTCCACAATCTTTCTTGGTTTTCGAACGTAATCCATTCCGGAAGACCGTTCGACTTCCAAAATGTTCGAAAACCGAGGTGCAAAGGGAGGCCTGCCAATTCAATAGAGAAAACTTTGAAAAACAACGCAGAGGAAGCCATTCGACTTCCGAGGTGCGTACGAAAATGGAAGTGTTCACTTCTGGGTTTTTGGCGTTCGGAAACCGAAACGTTCGGCAATGGAGACGTCCGAAAACCAAGGTACCACTGCATTACCTTCTCTGCTCTTTCCAAGGAAAGGAAGACATCTTTGGTCAAACTACATGCTAGGGTCGCCACACAAGGTTTCTCTTTGTCAGGAGTGAGCCAGCAGTGAATCACCCAAACAAGCGGAGCTAAGTCTTTATTAGCAAAAAGCAGGATCTGCAGAGGGGTATCATGCCTAATGAGCACAGTGACTCATCTCTGGCAAGTCTTTCCTCCACGAAGCAGTTGCTGAGATTGAAGGTCTCCACCTCCCCACAGCTGCCTAAGACCCTCCTCTCCAGGGTTCCCCCCCCAAGCAATCTGACACTGTGCCTGCATGACCCTAATTTCTCCTCTGCCCTCTTCATGCCTCTCCTGGTCCTGGGAGACAAGTGGGGAGGGGAGCTTGTCGCAGCAGGGGTAGGAAATAGCCGTGACCCTTCACCAGCTTCTCTGCCTCTTGGTCTCCGTCCTCCTCCACTTCCGTTTCTGATTCTGATTCTGGACTTCTCCCTGCCACAGACTCTCCCAGTCTGTGAAATGTGATATTCGTCTCATATTTCGAAGGCTTTGCATCGGGAGCCTGACCTAAATCCGGAAGTGTCTAGTCTTGCTCAATCAAAGACATTTTGTTGTTGCTGTTGTTGTTGTTGCTGTTGAGTCGTTCAGTCGTGTCCGACTCTTCGTGACCCCATGGACCAGAGCACGCCAGGCACGCCTATCCTTCACTGCCTCTCGCAGTTTGGCCAAACTCATGTTAGTAGCTTCGAGAACACTGTCCAACCATCTCATCCTCTGTCGTCCCCTTCTCCTTGTGCCCTCCATCTTTCCCAACATCAGGGTCTTTTCTAGGGAGTCTTCTCTTCTCATGAGGTGGCCAAAGTACTGGAGCCTCAACTTCAGGATCTGTCCTTCCAGTGAGCACTCAGGGCTGATTTCTTTAAGAATGGATAGGTTTGATCTTCTTGCAGTCCATGGGACTCTCAAGAGTCTCCTCCAGCACCATAATTCAAAAGCATCAATTCTTCGGCGATCAGCCTTCTTTATGGTCCAGCTCTCACTTCCGTACATTACTACTGGGAAAACCATAGCTTTAACTATACGGACCTTTGTCGGCAAGGTGATGTCTCTGCTTTTTAAGATGCTGTCTAGGTTTGTCATTGCTTTCCTCCCAAGAAGCAGGCGTCTTTTAATTTCGTGACTGCTGTCACCATCTGCAGTGATCATGGAACCCAAGAAAGTAAAATCTCTCACTGCCTCCATTTCTTCCCCTTCTATTTGCCAGGAGGTGATGGGACCAGTGGCCAAAGACATTTAGGATGCTCCATCTCTCTCACACATAAAAACCACACAAACACAAAATATGGTCCTGGTTAGAATCACCGTTTACGCAAAGTCCGGGGTTCTATCAGGTGGAGAGGATTTTTCTGCCTGCCAGAGAGAGATTGTTCTCGCCGAGTCATGAAGGGAACAAGCTGACTTAGTTCATGCACTGGTTGAAAGGGTATACAAAACAGGATGATGCCTCCAAGCCCAGCCTTTCAGCGAGTTGAAAGAGCTGCAGACCCTTTTATGAAACCATGAAGTTAACAGGTAAAGATGCTGAGCAGCAGAAAACAGTGAAGATGTGGTCTCTGTGCTAAGCACAGGTGGTTGCTAACCATTGTTCCCCAGTTCAACTGTTGTTCCCTGGAAGCTCATGTACGTCATTTTAATATATAACCTAAGATCTGGTGTGTGCAACTTTGAAATGCCACAGGATATCTACGTCTGTAGAAAATGGCTGATCTTTACATCATGTTCCTATTCTTTGGATGAATAAAGCCAACTTTTGCCAATAGACCCTTAGAGTCTCTGCTCCTTTGCCTGGGCACATGAAGAACTCCATAAAACGGTTCCAGTTACAGGGAGGTAGCCGTGTTGGTCTGCCATAGTCAAAACAAAACATAAAATCAAAAAATCCTTCCAGTAGCACCTTAGAGACCAACTAAGTTTGTTCTTGGTATGAGCTTTTGGGTATCTGAAGAAGTGTGCATGCACACGAAAGCTCATACCAAGAACAAACTTAGTTGGTCTCTAAGGTGCTACTGGAAGGATTTTTTTGATTTTATATTTTGTTTCGTCCATAAAATGGTGACTTCCTAATTTTTCCTATATGATTTGTGTTGCATGTGTGATGATCTATGATGTTCCATCATGTTACTGTCATTTATTGTTCGTAAACTGCTTTGCAATTCGTTTCACCGAAAAGCGGCGTAAAAATATAATCAATTATTTACTTTAAGCGCCAGGCAAAAACGTTCTTCTTCTCCCAGGTTTTTGGCGAGTTAGCCAATCTATGGCCTTTTAAATTCTGTGGTGGGGAAGGTTTTTGTTTGTTATTATGGTATGGTTTTTGTGTTTTTATACTGTAGACCAGCCTGCGATCATTGGATGAAGCGTGGCATAGAAATTGAATAAATACATAATAATAAAATGATAATAACAAAGTGGGGAACTTGTGGCTGCCTGCTGGAATGCTCGAGGGAACCCAAAGCCACAGCCCTCGGCCCTTTGTGCAACCTTTTCTTCCAAGATTTGCACCTCCGTTCCTAACCGTGCTCACTTGGAGCTTCCATGGACATCAGCAGAACTTATTCCCAACTTTGAGCTGCTGGGCTGGGGAACACTGTCGTCCAAGCTGAAGGCCACATTCCCATATGGGCAAGAGTAAGAGCCACGCCCATTGCCACGCCCACTTCTGCTCCTGGCCCCACCCACCCCACTGCCATGTGGCCCCATATAGATTCCTTACAAGGAAGGTGGCCCTCAGGCTGAAAAACACCCCACCCCACCCCCACTGCTGATCTCTGGCACTACAAGCATGGGTGATAGCTCAGTCGGTAGGGACTGAGACTCTTAATCTCCAGGTTGTGGGTTTGAGCCCCATGTGGGGTGAAAAATTTCTGAATTATAGGAAGGGTTGGACTAGATGACCCTTGTGGTCCCGCCCAACTATTCTAAGCACACGCTCTGTCTCCTGCTCCCTTTTCTCGGTTCAAGATAACTGACTGGCAGGTTATCTCCCCAAGCCTGCCGTGTAATTAGGAATTTAGTATTTAATATTCAACTGCTGCTTATTTAGCAACTTTCGGCTGATGCGGCCCAGGAGGGCAGCTGAAGGGATCCCTCTCGGCACGAAAATTGATTAAGAGATTGCCCTTTAAATAACACAAAAGGCGTCTCCTGACTAAAGCAGAGCTGTCCCGGCTTCGGGGAGTTATTTAAGGTCCCTCTGATGTTGTTTGCTTCAGCTGCTGCCTGGCTGTTTCCTGCAAAGTGCAGAAGTCAAGATCAAACAGGAGTGCAGCTTAGGTGTCTGAGCCACAACTTTGGAAAACAAAGTGTCATTAAGCTGGTGAGAAGAATGTGAGGCTTGAATGTGATGAGATTTTAAAATGAGAGGGAGAGAGAAACCTCCCCCGCCCCTTTCCTGCATAGCCGCTGGACCAGCGGAGCTTTAGAAATTAAGAGAGATATTCAACTGATCTTCCCGTTGGAAGGAAATGGGTCATACACAGGGATGGAAAAGGACACGGCCTCCCCCCTCCAAGCCCCCAGCAAGCGAGTTCCGAAAAAAACAATCGGGGGTTAATGAGGGCTAGAGATTCTGGCTATTCCATACATCTGCCTACCACAGGGGCAGAGGAAAATAACTCATTTCTCATTTTCAGAGGAAAATGTAAACATGCAGAGGGTGCATTCATGCCTTATATCTGAAGCACTTTCACCCCACTTTAAGCGGTCATGGTTTCCACCCAAAGAGTTGTAGCTTGTTAAGGGTGCTGGCAGTTGGGAGGAGAAGAGACCCCCATTTCCCCTCCCAAAACTACAGCTCCCAGATTGATTTGATGATCCATCCCTCTTCACAGGGAGCTCTGGGAACTGTAGCTCTGTGAGTGGAACAGGGCAGTCTCCTAACAACTCTCAGCACCCTTAACAGACTACAGCTCCCAAGATTCTTTGGGGAAAACCACCACTGTTTAAAGTGGTGTCACAGAGCTTTAAATTTATGGTGTGAATGTGTCCAGAGGCACACCCCAAATGTTCTGGGCCTCAGCCTCTCAACCAGCAACCGCTACGAGAGGCCTCCGAATCGAACTTGCTTTTTTAGGTTAAGAGTCCAACCGTTCAGCAGATCCGTGTTATGATCTGTGCTGATTCTACCCCTTGGAATCACGGCACAAATGAAGGTCCTCAGTTCCAAACACTTTCCACACCTTGCTCTACAAAGTCTTTTTTGCATGACTTCCAATACCCCTCTGGATCTTCAACTCTGCCCATGCAACAATGGAAAGTTAGAGGACTTTATTCACTTCTTCCTCGACTGCTTCTCCCTCTAATCCCGCCGACTATCGCCAGGGACAATGACCGCATGAAATATCTACTGGCGGATGCCAACCCCTTGGTTTCACGTGGAGTGGCCATCTACATATTACAGGCCCTGAAACTCAGGACCACCTTTTTGGCCAACTTCCCTTAGCCTTAGTCTTATGTATATTCCCAACATGGACACTGTCGTCACGCCCGCTAGTGCTTTTTATTTTATTTGTTTTATCCAGTACGATTTTACTTCCAATTGTTTTAACTGTATCTGTTGTATTCTTTGCATAATCGTGTCAGGCTACTGCCTGGTCTTTTACTATGTGCTATGGCCATAGGGCTAATGCAATAAATAAATTGATTGATTGACTGCATGACTAAAGAACAGAATCACTGTAGATGGTGACAGCAGTCACGAAATTAAAAGATGCCTGCTTCTTGGGAGGAAAGCAATGACAAACCTAGACAGCATCTTAAAAAGCAGAGACATCACCTTGCCGACAAAGGTCTGTATAGTTAAAGCTATGGTTTTCCCAGTAGTGATGTATGGAAGTGAGAGCTGGACCATAAAGAAGGCTGATCGCCGAAGAATTGATGCTTTTGAATTATGGTGCTGGAGGAGACTCTTGAGAGTCCCATGGACTGCAAGAAGATCAAACCTATCCATTCTGAAGGAAATCAGCCCTGAGTGCTCACTGGAAGGACAGATCCTGAAGTTGAGGCTCCAGTACTTTGGCCACCTCATGAGAAGAGAAGACTCCCTGGAAAAGACCCTGATGTTGGGAAAGATGGAGGGCACAAGGAGAAGGGGATGACAGAGGATGAGATGGTTGGACAGTGTTCTCGAAGCTACTAACATGAGTTTGGACCAAACTGCGGGAGGCAGTGGAAGACAGGAGTGCCTGGCGTGCTCTGGTCCATGGGGTCACGAAGAGTCGGGACACGACTAAACGACTGAACAACAACAGCAAAAGAACTGAAGGCTGCAACAACACAACTCCTCGCGGCTTCCACAACCAACAACAAAGAGAGTTGCCTGCTGCCTAGCTTACCTTTTGTTATGCCCTTGAGAGCATCAAGGACAAATGTGATGGAGATAAAAAGTGCAATGATTTCTTCCGTCGACCTGCGAAGAAATTCCATGTGGGTCATTGCATGTGAGTTACAAGGTCTTACTTGCATCAAGGTTTTAAAATATATTTTAAGGATGGTCTGGGGTGGGGGGTGGCAAATCAGACAGTGTCATTTTCTCTGAGTTCTTCATGTTTCCAATCAGTGCAGTGCTCCAGATTTCCGTATCAGACACCATCTTTTTATTTTTATTTTTTAAAAAAACACCCAACGTGCTCATGAAAATGCACCAGCATTTTAGTGAATATTCCTTCTAATGCAGTACACACATTTTTCTATGCACCTTCCCCTAGCATATGCAGGTGACTCCCCACTTACGCAGGGAGTCACGTTTCAGGGCCCCGCATACACATGTGAAAGTGCGTCAAGTGGGGAACACCCCCTAAACACGCTTTGAACACCCCCTCTGCCACTCCCTCTCCAACCCGGACCAAAAATAATGTATTCAAAAATATTCATAACTAGGATTGAAGCTCTGGGGCTGACTGGAGGCTGGAGGATGTGAGGGAAAGTGGCGGCGGCTGCTTCGCTATCCCGCATGTCAGCTGTTAGGCAGGTTGGCTGAGCAGCCTAAACAAAGCCCCGTTGTGCCTCTGGTCTCTCTAGGGCTTCATCTGCCCTCACTGACATCCTCTTCATGCTCCAGGGAGTGTCTTCTCACGAGCCACAAGGGCTCTCCAGCTCTCTCCAGCCATTTCCAGGTCTGAATTTGATTTATTTCATTATTTTCCGGTTCAATCCCTGTAGGGGACAGCTGCATATTCCCGCATTGCAGGGGAATGGACTAGAGCAGAGCTCTCCAAGCTTTTCATGTTGGTGACAGACTTTCTTGATGCTGTGATTCAGTTTTACAAGCAAACCGGAGGTTAAACGAACCCCTTTCCAGCCCCGGGAGGAGCACGGGGAGCGTTCGTGTGATATACCTACACACTGAAGTGTCACGAAACACAGTTTGGAAAGCTCTGGACTAGATAATCCTCAGGGTCCCTTCCAAGTCTATGATCCTATGGTGGCAATTTCTCGCCTACCGAAGTGGTGGAGATAATGTGAGGAGTTACCTTTTAAAGAGCTTCATTACAAGACTGAAATTGAAAAGGGAGTAGAGCATGAGGAAGAAACTGTTCCAGAGTCCCACCCAGGCGTAGAAAGCACGAAATTCCAAGTTGTAGTCAGTGCAGATCCCTTTGATCACTGAAAGCGAAAAGAGCATCATCACACAAAGACAGAAATGTACCAACGGCAGCCTCAGATATCCAAATATAACAACCAGCCGCGTACATGAATTAGGTTTCTGTGTTTTTATATTGTAAACCACTCGTGATCCTTGGAAAATGGGTAGTATATAGTCAATAATTATTATTATTACATACACGTAATATTCTACGCCTAAAGTAACCAGCTCATAAACAATTGCATGCAACAATGCATGCAGTTGCACAAAGAAGGTGTGTGCACTAATATAGTTATTAAATCATGCTGCAGAACTGTAGCGCCACAAGGGGCTTGATTTGTTTATACGTATTGTAAACATGCAATAATAATAATACTAATAATAATAATAATAAATCTTTTATTCTCCACCCATCTGCCGGCTGGGCTTCCCCAGCCACTCTGGACAGCTCCCAAGAGAATATTAAAAAAACACGCTAAAACATCAAACATTAAAAACTTCCCTAAACTGGGCTGCCTTTGGAAGCAACGCAAGCAGCTGGCGCGACAAACTCACCGTTGATGTAGAGCGCTAAAGGAGCTGTCGTCAACAGCACCACAAGCGGCTGGCCTGAGAACAGCGCATAGAGCAGGCCACCAATGCACTGGCCAACGATGGTTTTCTGCACATCTGAAAAGTTAGGGGGAGAGAAGGATGAATTTGCAAGAACCAGGTGGCTGTCGAAACAAGCTTGCGTTAAATGACGGCACCACTGATGGTGCAAAGAGCACAATGCACTATGCACACTGGTGCAACGGACATGCTCCAAGCATTAGCTAGGAGCGGAGATGTGGGAGCGTGGACTGTCACACCGGACGCAGGGTTTGGGCTGGAGTTGCGGGGATGCCTGCATCTTTTTTGGTGTGAAAGCGAAACAGTTACAAAGTCCCTCCTCCTACCTGTAACAGTCTTCTCCTTCGCACTGCAGCCTCAGTGCCTGCACTGCATATATCTTTAAAAAAATAATCCTAACAAAGAACGGTGGAACTGGATGCAGTATTAAGCACCAACTTCAGATTTTCAGCTTTCAAGAAAGCTTGCAGTCCATTTGACAGTGAAGAACCACATGCAAACAAAGAGCGCGAAAATCTCAGGAACCGGCAGGGCTGGGTCTAATTCCCAGGGGTTGGGGGAAAGTCTTTGATACCCCTCCTTCTGATTAGCAAAGCCATAATAAATAACATTAGTAAACACGGCTTGCTTTCAGACAAGGAGTCAAGGCAGTTTTACTCCACTGAGCTCTTTTAAGGCACTGTTGACTATAAGTCCTTTTTTCGATTGCGCTGGGTATTTTCTAATAATAATAATAATAATAATAATAATAATTTATCATGCATTTGCTTTCAGTTTTTGCAAGCCACCGTGAACTGGAAAAAGCAGACTATAAATGCTGAAATGAAACATGCGATATGCAAAGCTATAGCGAACCTGCAAATTTGCTCCATTTGTGCTTTTTCATTAGAGCAAGCCAATGGGCTTTACTTCTGATATACCACCGGGTGAAGGCACCATGCACTCTACTGGCCCTCAAACAGATTCTAGGAAATATACCGATACATCGCCCAGGCCTAGCGTGTGTGTGAACTACTAGTCTAATCTAAGGAGTAAGCTTATCTTGGGGAGAGAATAAAAATCACCCTTGAAAGGGCTTCTTTTGTTTAGACAACAGTGGTTTATTCGGTTGTGATCACACAGAGCAGATCTTCCCCCAAGGGAAGAACTGGAGAGAACTGGAGCTTCCAAGGGGGGCGAGTGAGGGATGGGGCAGGAATACTACTACTACTACTTCTACCAATAATAATAATAATAATAATAATAATAATAATAATAATAATAATTTATTTATTTGTACCCCACCCATCTGGCTGAGTTTCCCCAGCCACTCTGGGCAGCTCCCAATCGAGTGTTAAAAACAATACAGCATTAAATATTAAAAACTTCCCTAAACAGGGCTGCCTTCAGATGTCTTTTAAAAATAGGATAGCTGCTTATTTCCTTGACCTCTGATGGAAGGGCGTTCCACAGGGCGGGCACCACTACCGAGAAGGCCCTCTGTCTGGTTCCCTGTAGCTTTGCTTCTCGCAGTGAGGGAACTGCCAGAAGGCCCTCGGAGTTGCATCTTGAATGATGGGGGTGGAGATGCTCCTTCAGGTATACTGGGCCAAGGCCATTTAGGGTTTTAAAGGTCAGCATCAACACTTTGAATGGTGCTCGGAAACGTACTGGCAGCCAATGTAGGTCTTTCAAGAACGGTGTTATGTGGTCCTGGTGGCCGCTCCCAGTCACCAGTCTAGTTGCCGCATTCTGCATTAATTGCAGTTTCCGGGTCACCTTCAAAGTTAGCCCCACGTAGAGCGCATTGAAGTAGTCCAAGCGAGAGATAACTAGAGCATGCACCACTCTGGCCAGACAGTCTGCGGGCAGGGAGGGTCTCAGCCTGCGTACCAGATGGAGGGAAAGTTAGTGTTAGGAAGGAGGGAAGACTCACCAATGACACCGTCCGTGTTTTCGTCATTGAGGGAGCCAAAAGCGATGGAAGGCAGGAGACAGGCGAAGTACAGAAAGATCATGGTGGTGATGTATTTGCCTATGGCTTTGTTGTTGCCAATGATGCCTAAAACAAACCCCAAAGAGCAAAGTGAGGAAAGGGTGGGGTGAGGAACTCAGCATGGATCGAAGCACGCTCAGCGCCAAAGCCGTAACCAGACCCACACTGCAGGGGAAAGGACTGGACGATCCTTACGGTCCCTTCCAACTCTATGATTTTAATAAGGAGGGCATTGACAGCAAGCGTCATCCCTTGTAAGTGGGGTTTGGCTGGGACCATTTGCCCTACTGGACCAGCCACTGCTGGTTTGAAGACTTCCCTGAGTGAATCTGCTGCTATGCTTCACTATCAGCGGTTCCCAAACATTTTCGGGGCCACTGCCCCTTAGTTCCATAAATGCATCCCTGGTGCCCCCTACCCTATAAAAAGCATTACAGTGGTACCTCGACTTACGAATTTAATCCGTTCCGAATTCACATTCGTAGGTCGAAAAATCTGTAAGTCGAAAAAAGCGATTTCCCCATAGGAATGCATTGGAAACGAAAAATTCAGAAAAATTCATAAGTCGAGTAAACCGCATCTAAAATTCGTAAGTCGAGTAAACCCCATCTAAAACCGCCAACGGATGTCCATTCGTAAGTCAAAAAATTCGTATGTCGAGTAATTCGTAAGTCGAGGTACCACTGTATTCTTTACCCTATAAAAAGCATTATTCGTGCAACACAGTCGTACCTTGGATCCTGAACGCCTTGGTACTCAGATGTTTTGGCTCCCAAACGCCGCAAGCCCGTGAGTGTTCCGGTTTGCGCACGTTTTTGGGAAGCCAAACGTCCGAAGCGGCTTCCGATTGAGTGCAGGAAGCTCCTGCAGCCAATCGGAAGTCGCGCCTTGGTTTTTGAACCGTTTCAGGAGTCGAATGGACTCCCGGAACAGATTAAGTTCGACAACCAAGGTATTCAGAATAGCGGTTTGCACGAAGATAGTAATGCGATAAAATTCAAATCGGTAACAATTCATTGCACACTTATTCAAAATCCAGTTAAAACTAGTTGGTTTAATTTGTTCAAAGAAACTGATGAACCAGCTTTTCAAAGTCCGGTAGTCATTTGCACCTTGTGAGCACCCCCCACCCCGTCTGCTTGCCTCTTAGTAGGTAATTCTGCCCTCCCCCAAAAAACCCCACTGTTTCACTTTATACCAGGTAATGTTAAATTCCTGGCTCAAGGCAAAATCCATCATTGCACAGCCACCCTCTTTTGCATATGGGTTTGCACCCACTGCAAAATCTTTAGCAAATGTTTCCAATTATAACGTGGCGTGGGGTGGCAGGAAGAGACCAAGGAGCCCTTAGGGGGAAACCCGATGCAAACCAAATCCTGCACACCCGGTCGCCCTGGCAGCCAGCCTCCAGGGGTTTACACAGCACTGTAGGAGGCTTAGCAGAATGTATGATGAAATGTCGAAAAGGAAAAACACGCAGCAAAACGGCACCTCAAAAGCAGCTTTTCTGGCTCGCTTCAAGTGCTGGCATTTACTTCCCTGGACGCGAGTCAATTATTTTATTTTTAAAATCCTCCAAAACAGACAAAGGGAAATCAAACATGCTAAAACATCACAGAGGCTCCTTTGGGGAGGCTGGTGGGCGACTGATTCCTGCGGATAAATGAAACCCTGGCTTGTACACTCATTTATAAGGTGAGGACTGAAACTAGCGGGGAAATAACTAGCAGCAGCTGAACCAGAATCTGCCTTCTTTTCCTGAATATAACAAAGGGCAGAGGGTCAGAATGAAGGATTTCCTCTTACTTGGCCAAAGACTGCCTGCAAAACAGCTGAATAAGGCTCTGCAATGCACACACACACACACTCCTTGCTGAAGATAAGATTTACTCCCAGGCGAGGAAGCTATATTTGAGAAAATAAACAGAACACCCAGGGGATTCCAGTGGCTTGATAGCTTCTATTCCTCCCCGCTATTATATCTTACAGAGAGGAGGAGACACGTTTGCTCCTGGGAAGAGGACACACACACACACACACACACACACACACACTTTTAATCAAAGCGTTAAGTTTTCACCACAAATTTGGCAATCTGTATTTGCACACAGCTGAATGCACACGGCATCGTATTCTTTACATACCGAGTGTCTGGGTGTTATTTTAGACTATGCTCAATAGATGTGTTTGTGTGAGCCCTTGAGACTGGAGCTTCCAGCTCGAACACGCTGACAAACAAGCATTATCCCCAGGGGAGGTAAATGTTGCCTCCGGGAATTTTTTTTTAAAAAAATATTTATGAATTCATGGAACATAGCCTTATGCTGAGCCAGACTATTTGTCCAGCCTTGCAAGTAGGTGCAGTGAAGTTACTAGCCTGTAGAGAATCATTTTTCCAACTAGCCTGCTGTGGGCTGGCAGCGGATGGGGTGGGGAGCGCCATGCCTCTTGTAGCAGCTCACCGCTCTTCTGTACTAGGTATAGGGCTTTCCTCCTCTTCCAGACTCTCTGGTTTCTATTGCTGCATTCCACACAGAGATGGAGCACCCCACTAGTTCTGCTCACACCTGCAGGGCCTTCTCGGTGGTGGCACCCGCCCTGTGGAACACCCTCCCACCAGATGTCAAAGAGAAAAACAACTACCAGACTTTTAGAAGACATCTGAAGGCAGCCCTGTTTAGGGAAGCTTTTAATGTTTGATGTTATTGTTTTTAATATTTGTTGGGCGGTATAAATAATAATATTATTATTATTATTATTATTATTATTATTATTATTATTGCCACCTATGACTACCAGGCAAGCGCTCCATCTCTAAATGCAGCTCCCACAAACGAGAAAGAGCAAATCTGTTAGTTTTGGTTTCTCTCCGTTTCTTATTTAAAGTTCAGTTCTCCACGTTTCCATATCTATTTGCCTTTTTTCAAAAGTCCCCATGAAAATTCATCAGCACGTGTGTGTTTTTTAAACGCAAACTTTATCCCAATGTATGCATTTCTGTATGCATCGCTCGGTTGGAGAACCGCCTTGGAAAATTCAGAGAAGTGTGAATTTCGATAGATGGCGGCATCCTGGTTCATGCGAGTGAGAATTGTGAAGCTTCGCCTTTGAACGCAAACCGAAATGGATCGCCCGCCCGTCCCCAAATACACATTTTGAACATCTGCAATATAATGGAAAGAGGAAAGATCTGTGCAGACGGATGCTCACTGTTTTGCAGCCCTTGCCAATCGCGCTCCTTGCAGAACTGCAAAAACACAAAACTCTAATTAGGTGACACGACACCCGTGTGAAGAAAACAAGGCAGAAAGTGACAAATTCAAGGCTAGCCTTTGGCAGGGAAGAGACGGCAGAATCCATCACTGCAAGTCTCCGCTCCCGGTGATCTCACCACTCTGAAGTGCAAGCGTTTGCTGACGACAAACATGGTTCGCCCTCACTTGGGGAAATAACTTTGGCCGCAATGGGCTCCACACAATCTGCTCTAAAACTCTAGCCCCAAGGTACTCATTCACACTGTAAGAAAGTAGCAGGGGACCGAGAACCCTGTTCTCATCCCACCTTGTTAAAAACAGAGAGAGAAACAGCCGAAGAACCGCTAGACAGCTGTGGCCAGAATGAAGAGAGAGAATGCCAGCGAGGTTGGACAAAGGGAGATGCATATTTTGAAGAGCAAAAAAGACGGCACATTTGACGACTTCTACTTTTAACTTTGAGTTAAACCACAGAGCCTAGGGCTTGGCGATCAGAAGGTCGGCGGTTCGAATCCCCGCGACGGGGTGAGCTCCCGTTGCTCTGTCCTGCCAACCTAGCAGCTCGAAAGCACGCAGTGCAAGTAGATAAATAGGTACCGCTCTGGCGGGAAGGTAGCATTTCCGTGCACTGTTCTGGTTCGCCAGAAGCAGCTTAGTCATGCTGGCATCATGACCCAGAAGCTGTACGCCGGCTCCCTCGGCATATAGAGCGAGATGAGCGCTGCAGCCCCAGAGTCGTCCGCGACTGGACTTAACGGTCAGGGGTCCCTTTACCTTTATTTTTAACTATGAATGGTGACTCTCATTCTACATACCTATGAAAAAAAGAGGACGTGTCCAGGAAAAAGAGGCCATATGGCAACTCCAGCAGCACCCACTCATCGGGGAATAATCATGGTGTTGCAAGGGAGCTTGAAGAGCTTCTGGCCCAACCTTCTGCTAAATGAGTGCAGGATGCAACAACAACATCCTTGACAGGTGGCCATCCACCCTCTGCTTCATAGGTGCTGGTTCCCTGGGGCCCTGGGTGCCCAAGCACCCACAAAATTCTTCATGAAGTGGCTGGGCACCCACAAATTTCGGCACTAGGGCCATGCATGCTGCATGGCACCCATGGCCCTGGGCGCCCACGGTCACGGGGCAAAGCTGGCACTGCTGCTCTGCTGAAAAGGTTCCACTTCCAGAGGCAGGTTGTTCTATTGTCCGACAGCTCTTTTCTCTTAAGGCTTAACCAAGACCGTCCTCCTTGCAATCTCCACCCATTAGTTCTAGTCACGTACACAGGAGCAGCAGGGAAGCAAGTGTGCTCTGTCTTCTGCCTGACAGCTTCTCAGGTATTTGAAGAATTCAATCGGGTTTCCCCTTAATCGTCTCTCCTCCAGGCGAAAACATACCCAGCTCACCGTGCAGCCTCCTCTACATCCCACAAGGAATTAAATAACAACTACACATCCCCCGGAGTAGGCGCATGCTATCTGGGAAGACCTTAATCAGACCTTCTTGGGAAACTGCACACTCCGAACAAAGAAATCTTCACAATATATGTGCGGCTGGGAGCACATTGCGTTAGGTGATTTTCCCATTTCTAAAAGCAAGCATCAGAATTCTTTTGCTGTGCACACTGCACATTTTTTTTAGTCCTTTTGGCCATGAAGCAAAATGGTAGTGATTCAAAGCACTGGGTCTTTTCCAGGGGTCCTGTGTACTTTGTAGGGGCACCTCTCTTGGGACGACAACATGAGATACAGCACAGGGTTCCCCAGAATTGGCTGTCCAGCTGTTTTTGGACTACAATTCCCATCATCCCCCAACAACTGCTTCTTCTAGCGAGGGATGATGGGAGTTGTGGTCCAATAACAGCCAGAGACCCAACTGGGCAAACCCTGATCTAGAGTAAGAGCTCAGGTCAAAAGCCCCATTTCTACTGGCAGAAAGGTTGGGAACGTGGAGTAGAGACTTCTTCACAATTTCCCAGAGAGGCTAATCTGAGACTAGCCTTGCAGGGGAAATGAAGAGACTTCTTACTTGGGAAACTTTATAAGCTGTTATGTTAAACTTGATTAGAACGCATATCTGGCTTGTTTCTTCAGATACCACAGCGGACTTACGACACTTTTACAACACACACATTTCTCATGTTCGAGCTACCGGCTCTCACTTTTAGGAATTTTACAAGAGTTGCAAGCTGCACATGACTAGTGGGATATTTAATCTGCAAAGGAATAAATAAAAATTTGGGCAGGTAGCTGCAAAATCAGATGGGTGATTTTGTTCTCTGCTCCACCCTTCTGGCCTCTAAAGAAATCATTCCTCAATCTTTGAGGGAATTTCATCTTCCTTAGTCCCTGGAGGGGGCTGGGGGGGGGGGAATCCCCATAATTTAAATTCTCCAATCAGATTAAAAGGTATGCAGCCTTAGTGATCATTGTTGGAAAGGCAGAAGAAATAAAGTTAACTACATGTTTGGTGGAGTTGTGATGAAATTAGAACTTATTGGGAGAAAATGTTAAATTTATCAGACGATGTGGTTCATTATACCATACCTTTAAATCCATTACAAGTTCTGCTACGATATCTGCACAACGGTGTCGGTCCAAAACACCTGATTTTACTCTTAAGGAAATCTATTAAGAGCTGTAAAAACGCTGTTAGCTGCTAAATGGCGCTGATCAGAAGCGCCCACGGAATGAGATTGGCTTCACAAAATATGGTATGCCAAAGAAAGTCTTTAAATTACGGAGTAAGGTTAAGGGAAGGGACACAAAGGCACAAACAGTTTGAAAGTCCACGGTCTCCATTACGTTAAATGAAGCAAAAAATTAATTAGTGTTGTCGAGTGAGTTTTCACTGCTGAAAAAGTAAGATGTAATGTAACATTGATACATTAGATGTTGTTTATAGAATATAGGGTAGCTGCGTTGAATATGGTAATTTTGGCTATGGTTTGATACAGGCTTCCCCAACCTCGGCCCTCCAGATGTTTTGAGACTACAATTCCCACCATCCCTGACCACTGGTCCTGCTAGCTAGGGATCATGGGAGTTGTAGGCCAAAAACATCTGGAGGGCCGAGGTTGAGGAAGTCTGGTTTGATACATATAATGTGTGTTTGTGCAGACAAACCTTGGATCCTGAACACCCTGGAACTTGGACGTTTTGGCTCCCAAATGCCACAAACCACAAAGTGATTGTGAACGTCCTTTTGGAACCCGAAAATCCGACGGGGCTTCCGCAGCTTCTGATTGGCCGCAGGAACTTCCTGCAGCCAATCAAAAGCCGCGATTTGGTTTTCGAATGTTTTGGAAGCCGAATGGAATTCTGAAATGGATTCCGTTCGACTTCCGAGGTACAACTATATTTAAAAGCATGTAAATTAAGCATATTGATTCCAGTTTGCAGAATTACAAAGTTGTTCTAAGGGGAGTAGGCACGACGCAATAGGAGTGAAACAAAAAAACAAAAAGTTACATTTGTGGCTGCAAAGGAGATGCAGAGTTAGCACAGCAAATGAAGTGCATGCTTGCTGTGTTCAGAGTCTGCAATGCCCGCCATTGTACAGGAAGCCACTCGAGAGATTAACAAAGCCACAAACAGCCTAGAGAGGTAAAACTGAAAGCGCCTATTATTTCTACAGTTCGAAACTCAAATATTAATATTTGGAGTTGGAGAAGGTGGTCAGGAAGAGGAAAAGAAGGGCAAAATTGCATCCAGATAACTGCAGCTGCATGCTTGAGCTTCAGACCTCAGAAAGTCTTTATGTACACATATTTTTTTTTGTTACTTAGGGTTGCCATATTTCAAAAAGTTGTCGAGCTTTTTTGGGGGCAAAACTGCTTGCCTGCTTTCCCCCCCCCCTCAAAATCTCCACCCCTAAAAAAAGCATTTTTGAACTGTTTTATAAAAATAAAAATAAAAATAGGGAATTCACCAAAAAAACCTTCACGGACATTTTACCGATTTTCGGAAATTCCGCCCAGACACCATTTCTGGTGGACATTCCTGGGAAATTTCTGGACATATGGCATAGGGTTACTTAGATGCTTTGGTGAGGGGAGAGAATCTGGATGTGTTATGGAGTGGAATGGAAGCAACCCATTGGTCAAGAAACTCTGGCTCGTGGTTTAAAGCAGGCCTCAGCATGGACGTAGCCAGAATTTATGTTGAGGATAGGCAGAGCTACCTGCAACACGACTGGTCAGTTTGCAGAAGCCACGCATTGCAGGGGTCCTTTCCAAGCCTACGATTCTACGAGTTTGCTTAGTGTGGTGCTCAAACCTGGAGAGTTTTGGTTTGTTTCGCCCTAACAACAAACCATGATTGCTAGACAGCTTTAAACCACAGTTTTGCTCTTGGCTTGGTAACCGCGATTGGCTAGAGGGGGTTCGGATGCCAATGCTAAGCTAAACCAAGCCTTTCATGGTTGGCTGATCTCACTTGCATGAAGGCAGCATCACTGCCAAAAGGCTCAGGCTGCAGCATAACGCAGTTTTTAATAAGCTGCATTTGCATGGACCCAGGCAAAGAATGGTGTCCTCGACCCAATGTAATAAAATAACAACAGGTTCAACCTCACAGCGTAAGGCGAGGCTTGTCAGCAGCCCAAAACTACTTTCTGTAGCAATTCAATGTTTTGCTATCAAACATGTACACTTAAAAGCAGGCTGCCCTCTTTCATTTCAGTTCGCGGCATATCAAGATAATGTGCCGTGCAGCTTTTCTAGGGGGAGGGAAAATCTCTCAATTTCATTTCCCCCTGTTGCTAATTTTTCCAATCTCATGTTCAGTTCTCCATATTCGTGCATCAGCATTTTAAAGCAAATTTCTCCTGGTGTACAGTCTTGCAAGCGACTTCCCTGATGCAATGCATTTCCATATGTTATTTTCGCCAGTGCTATGCGTTTTTATCCACACGTCACCCTAATATGCGCATTTTTGTAAACCTTGTTTGGTTGGAGAGCTGGAAAATTTGGAGAAGTGCGAATTTTGAGGGACGGCCGTGTTCCCTTTCGCGTACTGTTTTGAAAAGCGAGGATGAGGGAGGTTCACATTAAAATGCTAACCGAATTTCCCTCAGTATGTCCCAAGGGCAAGCGGAATTCCCACTTCACAGCAAATATAATAGAATTTTAGAGTTGGAAGGGACCACCAAGGTCATCTAGTCCAACCCCCTGCAATGCAGGAATCTTTCGCCCAACGTGGGGCTCAAACCCACGACCCTGAGATCAAGAGTCTCACGCTCTACCAACTGAGCTATCCTGGCTGCAGGATGCTAACATGATAGAGGGGAGACCCAGAAGGCCACCTTGCTTACTGTGGTCCCTGGCATTTTCTTTCCCTTTACTCCTCTGTGTAGCAACAAGAATGTGGAAAAAGTAGTTGCCAAGAGGGGTTTGACTGTGGAATTGAGCCCATGGTGCCAGACCCGGGAAGAGATGTGCCACAGAGGAGCTACACGTCTTCAAACAGTATTCCCAAGAACTTGGATTTCATAGGGCAGGTGTGTGTCACTGAAGCCCCAAATATACACTCTCAGTCGAGAAACCGCAGCTTAGTGCTAAGCACATGGATATTCAAGGAATTAACAGCCTCTTTGTGGCTAAAGTTCTCTACAGGCCCAAAGTCAACAGCCAGCATGACCGCACCATGGGAAGCCTGCGGGCCACATCAGGCCAACCAAAACTATCCAGCAAAGGTGGGGAGCTTCTGGCCCATGGGCCTAATTAAGCCCAACATGGGGCCCAGTTTGACCCATGGGCCTGTTTCCCCCAACCATGCCCACGTGCCCCACACCCCATCTTATACAGGCCTCCTCCCACTAATGCGCAGGTTACATTCTGGGCCCCCACACGCATAAGTGAAATTGCCCAAAGTGTGTGTGTGGGGGGGGTGCATCCTCTAAAAAGCCTCTAAATGCCTATTCCCCCCTGCTCTCACGCTCTCTCTCCAATCCAGACCAAAACACCGAGAGTCGAAGCTCTGGGGCTGGCAGGAGGCTAAAGGAGGTGCTGGGAAAGTCCAGCTGCTGCGCTACCACGCAAGCCGGCTGTTAGGCGGAGAGGCTGAGCAGCCTAAAAAAAGCTCCACTGAGCCCCTAGTCCCTTCTCTGCCCTCACTGATATCCTCTTCAGGCTCGGGGTGTGTGTGTCTTCTCAAGAGCCACAAGGACTCTCTAGCTTTCTCCCGCCATTTCCTGGTATGCTTCCATTAATTAATTTATTTCCCGGCATGCACACAAACACGGTCACACACAAGTTGACTGCACACTAAGGGGGGGGGGGCGGATGCCTGTGCATGATGTCAGACATAGGGCAGGGGAAAATATGCCTCCCAACCAAGAACCAGAAATGTTAAAGCGTGCTCCCAATTGGCAAGGGAGGGCTTGCTGTCGCTGCCAATCAGCTGGTCGGCGGCGACAGCAAGTCCTGCAGCAACCGGGTGCAAGGCAGAGTTCTCCGCTGAAAACGCTGATCGGCAAAAATCCTTTGCCAAGGAACTGCCTCCTATAATCCTGCAAAATGCCTGCCTGCTTTCCTCCCCCTGGCACTGTCCCCCTATATTGTCACTCTTTGTTTACATACAGCTGCCCTATTATTATTATTATTATTATTATTATTATTATTATTATTATTATTATTATATAAACATGATCATGTACTGTATAAGGAACATGGAAGTTTCGACTGGGGCACAGTTAGCCCCATGTGAACAGCTGCAGAACCGGCTGCATGGATGACCCCAGGCAGTAGGCCAGAGGGTGGGCTTCACGAACCCTGCAAAGCTGTTTCAAAACTCACCTACGGCTGTTGCATGGCTGTTATCGGAGCTCAGCGAGCCTCAACTAAGTCACAGCGAGGAGGCGGGAGACTGCCTGGAGCCCCGCGTAATCTGCTCTGAGCTCCCCCCCCCCAAAAGAGGGATGCACGTGCAATAAATAAAAGGAAAACAGAGAAACAGAGAAAGTATTGCAGGCATTCATGCCAGAATCAGCTCTTGGCATTTCTGGAACAGGCCCCTTCACGTGATAAATGGAGAACTGCAGATGAAATTGTCGATAGTCAGACAAGGCCAGTAATTGCTTCTGCCTAGGAATCGTACCCAAATTTATGGGAAATCACGTCACTGATACACACACACACACACACACACACACACACAAGCAATAGTGCTCTGTCCAGAGCATGCAACAATTGCTTTTCTCTGCATTCCCACAGAGCTATTAGGTAGAAAACAGCAGCCCTGCAGGACTCTCAGGCAATCAGGGAAGGGGATGGGTGGTACATGGAAGGGCACAGGCCGCAAATGTGAAGCTGCCTTTATACAGAGTCAGACCATCGTTCCATCTCCCTTAGGTGCTAGGAATCTGGGCCTCTCCCAATATTGCTCCCCCCCCACCAGCTCCAGCCAGCTTGGCCAGCTCTCACAAGCCACTCTCAAGTTCATATACCAATAATTTAGAAACTCTCACCACTTTGTAACTACGGTAAGCTAAGTTTGTGCTAAGTTTTACTGCCTTTTTCTGAATGCTACATGGAAAGACACATGAATATGACCTTTGGAGAGTTTGTAAGTAAACCATTTTAAACTTACCAAATGTGTGGTCTTTTTCCAAAGGAAACTTTGGAACGCACTTGAAAAGGTGTATCTTAAGGGTCTAACAGCCTATATTTCCAAATTTGTTCTGCTGCATATTTTGTGACTTTAAATCTCTGCTGGGGTCCTCTCGCAAAAGCGTAAATGCCCCAACCTTGGATCTTAGCATTCCGGGTATTATCCTTTTCATATCATTTTTTCCCCTTGAAGCAACAAAAACAACACTAAAAAAAAAACTTTAGGGGGGAATGCTTTGCAAAAATGCGATTAGACAAAATAGCGTAAAAATTGTGTACTGTATACTGTAATAGGTGAAATATGCGCTTAAACACTGATTTTTAAAAAAAAGACTTTAAAAAGAAAAACTCCCAGGAAAACCAAACTTAATGAGGAAATGAAATTCACAGAATTGCCAATCTCTACTCTATGGAGACTTTACTCATCATTTAGCTTACAGAAATCTCAGGCAGTCATTTAAAAAGCGACAGCAATACGATTTTGCCAAAACAAGGATGAGAACTCTAGTTCTGGAGGATTTTATCTTGCTTATGAATGAAAATGTGTTTCTACATGTGGATTAGCCTTACTGGATCAAATAATTTATCTAAAGCACCAGCCTTGGCTGAAGACATCGGGAATAATCTATAAACCCAAGAGTCGGGATCCTTCCTGGTCCAATGTGCGATTGTCTTTCAGAAGCAACATCTCCCTGCCCCCGCCCCCCCCCAAAAAAAGAAAAGTGTGCTCTGTAAACAGGACATGGTGCTATAAGGACCCCAGTCAGGCCGGCATTGTCGCAAACAAACCTACCATCAGTAAAGTCCAGAGCATACACTGGAAACCTTCGTGCGATGTCATCAAAAATTCCCTTGCCAACGTTGAAGAACTCGTGGAGCTGGGGAACGGAAGGAAATGTTATGTCAGTTCAAATGCTCATCTATTGTTGAGAGAGGAGAGGGAGGCTCGAGCCTCCTGCCACGAGACCTTTAAAACCAACGGCTTTCCTTTAAAGGCTATCCAGAGGAGCTTCTAAATCACAGAATCGTAGAGGTAGAAGGGACCCCCGAGGGTCATCTAGTCCAACCCCCCAAAGTGCAAACGAGGCAATGCACGCAGGGGCGCAGGAAGGGAGGCGGGGGTGGTCCGCTCCGTGTTCCATCATGGAGGGGGGTGTCAAAAAGGAACGATTACTGCCCTACTAGGGCGGTTCATAAAAATCTTTTTTTTTTAAATGCCTTCTCCAAAGGTCTTATCTTACTGCACTAGGGATTATACAGCTATATCTGAGATTTCATGCATGTCAGTTAATATCTTGACCCTCCTCCACGAAAATAACTGTTTACTTGGCCATTTTCATATGTCGTGAAGGCTGAAATTTCAATTCAGTGGAGCCAAAACACAATCCATCCTGTAGATTTAAGTATCTGTCCACAGTCGCCTCCTTGTTATCAGAGGCCCATAATCCACATTCCTTTGTAAGAAAATATGAAATAACGTAAAATTATTTTTGCAGGCAAAAAAAAAAAAATCAATGTGTGTGTGTGGGGGGGGTGTGACAAGAAATTTTCCGCACCGAGTACCACCTGACCTTTCCTACGCCTCTGAATGCACGTGGTTTGGAAAAGCGGCCATCCCGTCTCAGCACTGCCCAAAGAGGCAAGAAAAGGGAACTTGGCTTCTATTGTGCGTGCCATATTTGTCAAATGGCTTCATTATGTCTCCCACTGGTTATCACAGCCAATGGGGCTGGGTTGCCACCCCACACACTCTCCTCCCTGCCGCGACAACCCTGGAGAGGATGGAAAGCAATCTGCTACACTCTCTTGAAACTGGGAGGAGAGGAGGCAGCCGAGATACGGGGAGGGCCTTTGTGCAGGGCTCCCCCATTCTTGCCAACCAGCACTCAGATAAAGGTTCAGTATATAAGGTTTTGCATATACAGCTGTAACTTGGAAGTTGAACAGAATCTGTTCCGGAACTCCGTTCGACTTCCAAAACGTTCGGAAGCCAAAGCGTGGCTTCTGATTGGCTACAGGAAGCTCCTGCAGCCAATCGGAAGCCCCGTCGGACATTTGGATTCCAAAGAACGTTCACAAACCGGAGCACTCACTCCCGGGTTTGCGGCGTTTGGGATCCGAGGTACGACTGTATGCGCTGCGCCTCTGGAACAGAACCCCCATGTTTGATGGGACTGCACTGTAGTACAAATAAATAAACGTGGATCTGGTAACAATACGGGAAATAATTTAACTAACCAAGGTTAGCCGCAACTACCCATGCATTTGAGGAGTCATAAAATTAATTTCTTTGTTGCATGCAGGTTCCATAAAACAGTACCGAATGTCACCGAATTTGTCTGTTTCCTTTTCTTAATTTCACCGTTTCCAATACAAAAAAAACCATGCTTGAGGTCACATCTTTAAAACACACAGCTCCCTCGCCAATAAAAAAGAATCTTGGGAACTGTAGTTTTTTTAAGGTTGCTGGGAATTGAGGAGTCCCCAGAACTGCAACGGAAAATTCGGAGGAGTGCAGATTTTGAAGGACAGCTGTGTTTAGGTGCACACATATCGTTGGGGCAAGTGCGAATCGGGAAAATTCGCCTTTAAATGGGAACAGGATTGCATTTCTTTCCCACTCCTAGTGGTCAGAAGATAGCCTTTTCCTGGGTCTGTACGTGGCAACAACACTTGGAAACAAAAGGCCATGCAAAGTGCATCTGTCAACACCAGCTTCCAAAACCAAAAACCCAGCAGGGGTACTGGGAATATGCTGTGGCATTTGCTTCCAGTCTTCAGTGGCCCTCGCCTGCCCCCTCGCTGCTTGGCCCCCTGTCTATCCCTTCCAGCCTCTCCCTGCCTCATCCCCACCACGTCTCTCCGCTTGCTAGACAACCCGTTACAGCATCAGGGATTTCTAACCTCTGCCCCTCTTCTCCCTCCAGGCAGAAAATTCATTTTTGCTCCTTTGTTTTGAAACACAATTGTCAACAGGGCTGGTGGCAGGGAGAGGGTGGGTTTAAAGTGCAGAATGATTTGAACAGAGTTTAATAGGGCTATTTTTAAGATTCTTTCTTCCTTCCTCTTACTTTTCCAGTACGTTTCTGAGCAAAATTCAAAGTGTTGGTGCTGACCTTGAAAGCCCTAAACGGCCTTGGTCCTGTATACCTGAAGGAGCATCTCCACCCCCATCGTTCAGCCTGGACACTGAGATCCAGCGCCGAGGGCCTTCTGGCGGTTCCCTCACTGCGAGAACCAGGCAGAGGGCCTTCTCGGTAGTGGCGCCCGCCCTGTGGAACGCCCTCCCATCAGAGGTCAAGGAGATAAACAACTACCTGACATTCAGAAAATACCTGAAGGCAGCCCTGTTTAGGGAAGTTTTTAATCTGTGATTTTTATTGTATTTTAATATTTGTTGGAAGCCACCCAGAGTGTTGTGACCAATTTAGCAAGGGGGTGGTTATACTTTTTTGACCAACTGTGCATAAGAGAGATAGATAATTTATTACAGTCGGAGACCAGCTTATAAAACACACTTGAGGGTACAATCCCGGAAGGAAAACAAACATTTGAAACATGGACTTCTGTTTCAGTCTATCTGAAGAAGTGTGCATGTACACGAAAGCTCATACCAAGAACAAACTTAGTTGGTCTCTAAGGTGCTACTGGAAAGAAATTTTTATTTTTATTTGAAACATTGTACAACGGTTAAATTAAAATTTATAAATGCGATAAGCGTATAGACACTTAAAAAAAGATAAGCTACCGCAGGGAAATGACCCAGAATTGCCCATGGGACCGAGTTTGGGGATTTTCTTAACGAACTAGTTTGAATCGGGGGGTGGTCTGCTCCTACAGATCTGTACACAGAATCTGGCGACCATCCGGGTCATCTTCTGATCTTTATCTAACAGGAAAAGGTCGTGTTTTTGTTTTTCCGGGAGGTCAACGAGCCTCACCAGCAGGGAATCAATGGTCTCACTGCATGCCTCTTCATAGAAGGGATATCTAAAAAATAAGTGCTCTGGGCTTCCTATTTCCCCCAATGAACAGGCACAAAGTCTCTGAGCATATGGGACTTTCTTGCAGGATCCTTCCAGGACCCGCGAGGGCAGAGCCGAGCTTCTGGTGAGTGTAAAAGCCCTTCTTGTGTTTTTGGATATGAGAAAGAAGAGATATGCTGCCGGTGCGGCTATATATATCTCGATTTCTCCAATTTTATATTCAGGGCACCTTGAGCAGTCCTGTTGTCTCTCGGTGTCTATGATTCTTTGCCTAACCGTAGCTTTTGCTTGGTCCAACCCCACAACTGTGCATAATTCTATATACCTCTATCATGCCCACCTCTGTGCTTAACTTGCTTTTCACTCAGCAGAGAAGTCCTGAACTTTTTCTGGTGGGACTTCTCTTCATATGATGGACCTATGGGACTTTGAGGGCTGGGTGAGCTCTGTCGACCCAGGGTGAGGGACCTGGACTGTGACTCTGAGGGGATGCCCAATTCACTATCATGATTTAAGCAACTTTGGCCTCCTCGGACGAGCATCTGGTATTCATCTCAAGATGATTTGGCTTTATAAGGTCCACCTGAAACAGTGGACCTTCGTCACACGTACCTTGAGGGGCTTGTGGTTGTGTACTATGTGCCCGTCGGCCATTGCCGATGGCCTCTGGTTCACGACAGTCAGCAGATGACGTTGGTGAACCAAAGCCTCCTTGAACTCTTCCTCCGTTTTCGTTTCTAGAAGCTTCTGCCGGAAGGTTATATCTGAGAACATTGTGGCAAACGTCCGGCCAACTTCGGTTGCAGTTTTGGTACTTTTCTGAGGGGGGGGGGGAGGAACAAGGCATCCATGAGTGGTTTGGGTTACCTACACCACAGCTTGAGTTTTATGTTATACCTTTTTAAAAAAATTAATTTTTATTGATTTTCCATTTAAACATAATCACATCATTATTATCCACTTTACCTCTTTAGAGCCTATCAATTTCCTTCCCTCCCACCTCTTGGCTTTCAAAGTTAACCTTTATATCACAGCATTTTATATATTTTCCAATTCCAGGTAGACTTGTCACAAAATAACTCAAAGTTTAAATAAATATAGAAAGGTAAAAAAAATCACATCACAAGTCTTCAGATAACCCAACTAGTGTTGTTAATTGCTTTCAATGGTCTTTCAAATATTGTATAAATTTACTCCAGTCTTTTTGGAATACTTGGTCGTGCTGGTTTCAGGTTTTCCCTGTCAGCTTTGCCAGTTCCGCAAAGTCCACCATCTTCATTTGCCACTCTTCTTTCACTGGCACTTTTTGTTGCTTCCATTTTGGGGCTAAAAGGGTTCTTGCTGCTGTTGTTGCGTCCATGAACAGTCTTTTTATCTTTTCTTGGTATCTCTTCACCCACTATACCCAGTAAAAAAGGCTTCTGGTTTTTAAACAAAAGTGTTTCTAAACATTTTCTTTAACTCGTTATATATCATTTCCCAGAAAGCCTTTGCCTCTTTACAAGCCCACCACGTATGGTGAGTTTTATGTTATACCTCAGCTAATTTTGGATGTGTTGCTTAAACACAATCTGCGAAAACCTGAACTTAATGAAACGTTATTATTATTTATTCAATTTATATACCGCACTTCATCATAAAAACTCAGGGCGGTTCGCAGAATCAATCTTCGGGAACATCGGACATCAAATACTGGGAAAACCAAGCTGCGGTCAAACCAAGAGAAGTTTGCAAGAGGTTGAGACACACCGATTGTTACACTATATACCCACAGCCTTTAAGGGCACAGTAGACAGAATCAGGTCTGGGAGAATAATTTTCTCTGATAAATCAGACCAATGGCCCATCTACTCAAGACTCCCCCTGAACCTGTAGGTTCCACATATCCATAATGAGGGGTGGCAGTTGATAAGATTTCTCTTCCACAAATTTGTCTGGCACCATCTAATTTGTGGTCCTCACATCTAGCTGGAAATCAGGAGTACTGCTTTACTATTTCATTAATTTAGAGTACTGCTTTACGGTTTGTAGATAATAGAATATTTAGAACCACAAAACAGACATTAATTTAGCACACGTCTTTCCTTGACGAAGGGTGGCATAAAATTCAAGGTCGGTTTGTAGATAATAGAATCCAGTTCTTAAAAGCACATTAGAACCACAAAACAGACAGCTGCTAAAACCAATACAGTGGTACCTGTTTACGAACTATTGACTTTACGAACTATTGACTTTACGAACTCCCCCCCCCCAAAAAATGGAATTAGTGTCCCGGTTTGCAAACTTTACCTCAGTCTAAGAACGGAATCCGAATGGTGGAAGGGCACTGGTGGCGGGAGGCCTTGTTAGAGAAAGCGCGCCTCGGTTTAAGAACATTTTCGGTTTAAGAACGGATTTAAGAGAAAACCAACTACCAGGCTTTTAGGAGACACCTGAAAGCAGCCATGTTTAGGGAAGCTTTTAATGTTTAATAGATTATTGTATTTTAACATTCTGTTGGAAGCCGCCCAGAGTGGCTGGGGAAACCCAGCCAGATGGGCGGGGTATAAATAATTATTATTATTATTATTATTATTATTATTATTATTATTATTATTATTCCGGAACAGATTAAGTTCGTAAACCAAGGTACCACTGTACCGAAAACTTGTTATCAGCCACCAGTAAACACTTGGGCAAATATAAAGTTAAAGGGACCCCAGACCATTAGGTCCAGTTGCGGACGACTCTGGGGTTGCGGCGCTCATCTTGCTTTACTGGCCGAGGGAGCCGGCGTACAGCTTCTGGGTCATGTGGCCAGCATGACTAAGCCGCTTCTGGCGAACCAGAGCAGCGCACGGAAATGCCGTTTACCTTCCCACCGGAGTGGTACCTATTTATCTACTTGCACTTTGATGTGCTTTCAAACTGCTAGGTGGGCAGGAGCAGGGACTGAGCAACGGGAGCTCACCCTGTCGTGGGGATTCGAACCGCCGACCTTCTGATCGGCAAGCCCTAGGCTCTGTGGTTTAACCCACAGCGCCACCCACGTCCGAAATATAGATGGGTCTTTAATCCAAAACCAGTCAAGATTGGTGGTTGTCTTATGTTGGGGTGGGAGAAGGGAGCCAATGCCAAGGCAGGAGGCCACTACAGAAAAGGCTGTAAAAGAGCCAGGAGGACCTGATCCCATGATCTCAATGAAAATGCATGTTTACATGGAAGAAAGAGAACTTGATCCCAAGCTACTTAGCTCCTACGCTGTATTCTGCTGCATTACATTGTATTCCGTGTTTAGGGGTTATTTTAACAAAATCCCACTTCAATGGGTTTATGGAATAGTTCGTGTTGGTCTTGGACGTTTTAGAAGAAAAATGAGAAGCCTGGGGCCCTGCAGATGTTTTTGGACTCCAACTGCCACCAGCCACAGCTAGCATGGCTGACAGCCAGAGATGATGGGAATTGTAGTCTAGCAACATACGGGAAGTTCCCTGTTGCTGTTTTGGGAAAACAGATACGTATTATGCACAAACCCAGCCCATCAAAAGGAAAATACGTCCTGACACAAACAGGCATAAAAGCCTAAATTGGCATCTGAATATCAAAATTCCACAAAATAGAATAGCATGAACGAAGTACATAAAGCAACTTTATATCATGAATGCTCATTTGAAATAGTCAGATCGGCCCAAATAACTATACCAAACGTGTTTCAACCATAATAATGTATTTATATGTATTTTTATTCTTTTGTTGGAAGCGTCCCAGAGTGTCTGGGGGAAACCAGCCAGATGGGCAGGGTATAAATATATTATTATTATTATTATTATTATTATTATTATTATTATTATTATTATTTGGAAACCTGTTCAGTTTAGTTATATTTAGGTTGATTTGATTTCCCTCCCAATGAGTATCTAAGTTCGGTCACTTATGACTTGTCCATGTTTGTGATATAACTAGTAGATACAATTCTCTTTTGTTTGTGGGATTTTGATGTTCAGATCCCAAGTTGCTTGCAGCTTTTTTTTATATTAAAAAAATACCATACATATTCTTATATTCTATTATAATGGCATATCAAAGGATAAGGGGAAAGGCACAGGATATTTTATTTTATTTTTAAAAGCAAAAAACCCTGTTTAAAAGAAAAACAATTTCCAGCCTTCTGTTTTAGCAGGATTCCAAAAATAAAATGGAGGAGCAGCTCAACCCTACCATTTTCGGAGGAGCAAGGACCAGAATGACGAATCGCACTTCGCAGGAGTTCTCTCCCCAGTTCTGAGGCCTTTCGAGGCGGCTGATGCAAACATGCCGACGCTGAAGGGATTTTATAGTGCAACTGCCAAACAAGATAGGAATATTATCAGTAGTCGAAGCAATGCAGAGGGCGGCAGACCGTTGCCTTCAAAGGAGGAAACCAGGTTCTTAAAAGGAAGGGCAGTAGGACTCTGCTATCACAGACGCCCGATGGAGGAACGCATGTGGACTAGTAACTTTGAGGCGCAAAAGACGTGCAGATGCCGATGAGGATGGTGTGTTAAATCCAATGGCCCTTTGGATGCGGCTGAACTGCAGCTCCCATCATCCCTGGCTTGTTAGGGATACTGGGAGTTATAGTTCAGGAAATCAAATAGAAAGAAAGGTTGCAAGGACTCAGGCCAGGACGGCAATAAACAGTGGTTTCCTCTATTTGTTGTTTAAAGTATGAAACAAATTCCAGTTGCAATGATTTTTAACTCCAGCACAAGGCCCTGTTTCGTTTATTCGTCATCAGCTGTCGTTTCTTGGTTTTATTGTCAAAGTGTACCGAGTGTGTCCTGGAGTTAAAAATCATTGCAACTGGAATTTGTTTCATACTTCAAACAACAAATAGAGGAAACCACTGTTTGTTGCTGTCCTGGCCTGAGTCCTTGCAAACTTTCTATTTGATTTCCTGAACTTTCCAAGGGAGTTATAGTTCAGCAACATCTGACAGGCCCAAGGTTCCCCACCTTTTCAAGTTTTTTGTTCTTTTTAAAGATTTCTGCAAGGTTTTAAATGACGGATTTTGTCATTTGAGCGAAATAATGCTCGGGTAGCAACGATACATTAAGTGCCAGGTGCCCATCTATCCTTTTAATAAGCAAGCAAACAAAAATATATGCCTGTTCTATCCATGAAAATAAACTGAGCAACTAAGGCATAAGACCATTTCGTGGACCCCCCCTTCCCTTCTTCGTAAGGTCCAGAGTAATAATAATAATAATAATAATAATAATAATAATAATAATAATATTACTTAGAATAGAATCATAGAATCCTAGAGTTGGAAGAGACCCCAAGGGCCATCCAGTCCAACCCCCTGCCAAGCAGGAAACACCATCAAAGCATTCCTGAAGATCAAGCCAGGTGTCACCCATCCTGTATTTGTGCCTTTCATTTTTTTTTGCCCAAGTGTAGTACTTTACATTTCTCCCTGTTAAAATTCATCTTGTTTGCTTTGGCCCAGTTCTCTAATCTGTTAAGGTCATTTTGAAGTGTGATCCTGTCCTCTGGGGTATTAGCCACCCCTCCCAATTTGGTGTCATCTGCAAACTTGATCAGGATGCCCTCAAGCCCATCATCCAAGTCATTGATAAAGATGTTGAATAAGACTGGGCCCAAGACAGAACCCCACCCATCCGGCCGGGCGTCCGCAGCCACTCTGGGCAGGTACAACATCTCTCAAGAGCCAACTCCCCTCGCCTGCCCCCCCAGTCTGAAAACGCATGCAGCCTTTCCTCAAATGTGATGCATTAGCCAGCCAATCAAAGAATGGCCGCTGATTAAAGGAGCTGGATGGGGCCTCACCAAGATCTGGACCAAAACTCGCTCTTCCTTTTCCCCGCACACATTTTTCTTTATCAACACCTCCATAAACATCCTGAGTAGAATTGCTCAGAGCGAGATTCCCTGGGTCTCGGACAAGAGCCTGCCAGGGCTGAATTAATTCCTTCCACCCAGGTGCCATTAGTTAGCACGTAAGTGAATCCATATGGGAGTTTCCGAATGCTGAAGGAGGCCCCTTTCTGATCGACACCTTGATAGTTAAGTTATGCAAACTGAAGCCGCCCGCGAACTGTAACAAAGGCAAGCTCATTGTTGCTGAGGACGGTTATAGAGTTTCTCAGGCATGCAAGATATTCCATTTCTCTCGCACGGCCTTTTCTCTGCAGCCTTCTTTCTTTCTGAACCGGACTTTCTAAATGACCCGGCCTCCCAAGAGAAATGCCAAGCCTCTCCTAGTCTGGATACCTCCTCGCCAACAAAAAATACACTCAGAGGGGGCTTCCCATGCAGAACGGTGCCAACAAGGTTAGCCTGTGATGTCCTGGGGCCTCTTTCTTGAAGGGAGAAAGGTGCAAGACTCTCCTCCAACGCTTTAATTATTCTCGGTAATACCAGACGTTCTGGGGCTATGAGGATCGTTTATGGGTTAAACTGAATCACAGAAATTGGGAAAGTGCTTTCCAATAATGAAAAGCAACCGAAAACCTCAGCTTCAGGAAGAGAGAGTTCTCCCAGGCTCAGGGGTCCTTCTTTCAGGTTTCCAAGTGTCATCTGAGTGGTCACTGTGAGAATAGGATGCTGGACCAGATAATAAAATAAAATAAAATAAAATATTTATACCCCGCCCATCTGGCTGGGTTTCCCCAGCCACTCTGGGCAGCTCCCAATCAAATATTAAGAACACAATACAACATTAAACATTTGAAACGTCCCTAAACAGGGCTGCCTTCAGATGTTTCATTGGCTTGATGCAGCAGGCTTGTCCTGTGTTCTTAACTGGTCTGCCATGTTGCCATCAACCTATTGCCTATGATGGGATGAGCAGAGAGGGGATCTGTCCAATGTTTCTCCCAGTTTCTCATTTTTCCAACTTTAAGAAGAAGAAGAAGAAGAGTTTGGATTTGATACCCCGCTTTATCACTACCCGAAGGAGTCTCAAAGCGGCTCACATTCTCCTTTCCCTTCCTCCCCCACAACAAACACTCTGTGAGGTGAGTGGGGCTGAGAGACTTCAGAGAAGTGTGACTAGCCCAAGGTCACCCAGCAGCTGCATGTGGAGGAGCGGAGACGCGAACCCGGTTCCCCAGATTACGAGTCCACCGCTCTTAACCACTACACCACACTGGCTCTCTCTTAAGTTCAGTTTTCCGCATCAGTTTGTGATCTTTTTTTTTAAAGAGTGAAAATTCACCAGCATGTGAATTTCTCCTGGGTTTTTTGTTTTTTTTTAAATGGAATTTCCCCTCCTAACGCAGTGCATTTTCATGCACACTATTCGGCTGGAGAAGAGCACTGCAAAATTCAGCAATGTGCAATTTCTGAAGGATGCCTGTGTTTCGGGTTCATTATTTCAGGAAGCACAAATTAGGTGGGTTCGCCCTTACAATGGAATGGAATGGTATTTCTCTCCCATTCCTGTGAAAAGGTCAAACCACTGTGATCCTAGCTGACCTGCATAGGTCACCTGTTCATTTCTGAGCTCAATTCGAGTTGCTGGTTCTACCATGAAGGCCTTCCGCCTCCTGTTGCCCATTCATCCTTGCAATTTCCGAGATTTTGCTCTGCGTTCCCTTGGTTGGCTGAAGTGCATTGAGAAACTGCTTCCCCACAATAATGCAAAGCATTCTCTGTGCCTTCCTGCAGAAGCAGCCGATTTGTCTATGATGATTTGTCAGTCAGAGCAAGATCACACGTGCAAAAATACAATTTATGTGCTAGTGAAAGAAAGAGCAAGAACTGGGTTTGGCTACAGCTCCACGCTAGGTGACAAATAAGTACTACATAAAATGGCTTGTATAAACTCATTTGAAAGCTTGGAGACATCGATGCGTCAGCGCAGGTGGAAAACCTTCTATGCCATCCCTCCATTGAGCTAAACAAACAGAACCTGAATATGATTTGCTCCAAGAAGCTAATTTCAATTCCCCGGAGTCGTCAATGTGCTTAGATTTAATTGCACTCACACCCTCTTGTGCAAATTCGTATTTATTGCAACGGAACGCTCCAGATAAATAGGCTGTTCAGTTTCTAGGACTCTTTGGGTGTTAAGTCATCTAGCTTCGCAGATCATTTTACTCTCATACATATTCATCAGCAGAGCCGGCGAGTGAACCGAGAGGTGAGGAGCTAATGTACTATTTACAATTTGGCATTTTGTTCTGTGTGTTCAGTGAGCAACCCTTTTTAACCCTTAAACGTTAGAATTCTGGAAGCTTGGGAGAGGCGGAGGGAATAAAAAGGAAATATTTTTGTACTAGTTTTATGATTGTGTTTAAGCATACCTCACTTGCTTTATGTTTAACTCAACGAGGGGCCCCTTCACATGTCCTTTTCCCTGTGCACTCATGTTTGGGGTGTCAGGGCAGGGGTAGTACACCTGGTAGGGGACACGTCATGCTCCTTCTGGGGTAGTTTGTCCACCTTTGGTCCACACTGTGCACTCAGCTCTCATCTGTGGCTCCTGGAAGCTGTCATGACAGTGGCCACACCCTGCGAACGGCTTCAACTGTGAGGTGAGGGCAGCCAATGGGTCTCAAACCCTCAGTGAGGGAGCCCCTACATGTAAAGACATGTTCCGGAAGATGGAGCAGACAAGTCCAAGTGGGTCCAATGGTCAAGAAGGATGTAGAAGGAAGTGAGGGGCAGATGGGGCTTGTACACCTGGGAAGGTAGCCCAGCTAGGAGAAGGAAAACTCTCACCCTAAAGCTATGCTGCCTTGCAGGATATCTCCGGGAGAAGAAAGGGCTAATGAGGAAACCCTACATAAATCTGGGGTAGAGTCCCTGAGACAGTTGGATGATGCCTTTGTGGGATGGAATCCATTGGTGCAGTCAAATGCAACATTCCTTATTTCCCTATCGTGGGCACAAGCAGGGGGACATCCAGTCATTGTAACTTCCTGTTCCACTGGTCAGGAGCTTCCTCCCCCTGCGTGTGACCTGGGAGATGGGCGTGACTCTGGCTGACACCATATAAGAGCCAAATCACACAGCCATGTTCTCAGTTCATCTAGTTTTGTCTCTTAATCAGTCTTGATTCTTGCTGTCTTGATACTAGTTGTTGTTGTCCTATCCCTTGCTGCCATGTTGCTCTCCTGCAGCCATTTTGTTCTATTAATGTAATTTTGCTGTCTGCTGGCTCTCAGCCAGCAGCACATGAGTTGAGTCTCCCTATGAGACAAACTCACACTGTTTCTTGATGTAACTACCAAGTAAAGCCTGCCTTTCAGGGATCAAATCATGAACTGAAATATGAGTAAACTTTTTTGTTACTTTACACAGAAAGACTCTGGTGTCTTTTATTCTTTTGAGAGGGATTAAAGCAGTGTTCCTCAACCTTGGGTCCCCAGATGTTTTTGGCCTACAACTCCCATCATCCATGACCACTGGTCCTGCTAGCTATGGATGATGGGAGTTGTAGGCCAAAAACATCTGGGGACCCAAGGTTAAGGAACACTGGATTAAAGGGGACACCAGGAAATAATCTTAACTAAGAGATTCAAATGAATCTGCAAACGAGCTTCCAGCTATATTGAGAGGAATCTCTGTGAGTGAAGGAAGGAGAATACTTATTCAGTATATCCTTTCCTACTATCCGTAGCAATCCCACGGCCTTGTCCGCCTCTTTTCGGCAACTCCTGCAGCCCAGCTGGTGCCAAACGTCTTACTTTCCTTTCCTTGGACCACCGAGCGTCTTGTTGTTCGCGCAGCCCAGGTCGTCCAGACACACTGCCCGGTCTTGCGCCCCGGGGAGGTCACTTTGGCAAATTTGTCTTGAGGTTGCGTAACACGAGTCCGCACAGTATTTCCTCAGCAAATCGGAAGGCCCAAAGTGGCCTGAGGCAAACTGCAGAGTAGACCTTCCCCAAGAGGCAGGCATTACCAAACAGAACAGTGGCTCGCCTACCATTAAAATATAGCCTCTAAGGCACAGGTGTGGAACCTGGGGCCCTCCAATAGTCTCCAATTCTCATGGTCTGGGACAACGATGGGAGTTGCAATTCAGCAGCGTCCGGAGGTCTACAGCTTCCTCAACCCCTGATTATTACCACTAGCAGACCACTAGTTTCCTAGCGGACCACATTCAGGCTCTGAATGTGGTCCCCTAGGAAACCAGTGAAGAAGAAGAAGGCTGCCCCCCATCGCTTTTATTCTTTGCAACATCATTAACAATCTCACCGCCAAGCCTTCTTTCCGCATGTTAACAAGAAGACTCGGCTGGGACGGGTCCTAGGGCCCTTGGCTTGACCTCCAAAAATTTCCCATGACAATGTGGCAAGCAGCTGACAATGATTATCTTGTCAACCATCTTGGCCCAATCAAACCACACCGAAGGGAAGCCTGGAGGTCTTCTCTGCAGACAGCTGCCTCAAGACACTTAAGGCATCTCCTGGTTGTGAGGCAAAATCAAAAGTCAAGGGTTCTTGTTGTTTTTTAAGGCATAAAAATGTGTGTGTGGATGTAAAAAACCAGCAACTGACAGCTGACCTGAGTGTTTATGCCGCAACAGTTTATAAACTCACAAGATCTCTGTGACTAAAGCAATCTTGCCAATGATGGGAATGAATCCTTCGATTACCGGTATATTATTAGTTCCACCCTGATTTTAAATGGGAGTGGGGGGGTCCAGTTTTTGGAATGGCATCATTAGAAGACAATATATAATTAAGGGGGTTCAATTACCTTTGCCATGGCAATGAAGTTGAAATGTATCACCCCCAGCCCCCAGGGGTAAGGAACAATGGTTTGATTACATACCAAGGTGCTACCTGGAATCATGAGTATGAATACTAAGTAGTAATAGTAGTACCGGTAGTAGTAGTAGTAGTAGTACTGGTAGTAGTATTAGTAGTAGTAGTAATAACCTTCATGTTTGCTGTTCTTTCTGCTTCTCAGGGTGGCAGACACGGAGGGCTACCTAACTGTATCCTCACAAGAACCTTGTTCTGTACATCAACATTGATGACTGCATTGTAATGGGACTGCCTGCTCCATCCCAGTTCCGCAAAGATTTTTAAATGGAAGATCCTTTAAAGAAGACTTACAAGCCAGTCCAACGGCTGCACTGCTGGCCTGAATCTTCAGAAAGGGATACCTGCCCTTTAAACATTGAATACAACCGGCTGCAGCCTGCAGCGGTTAGCCTATGGGACTCCTTGCCACTGCACACTTTGTATGCAATGGAGCGAGTCCCCCGGGGAGCAACCCATCACTCTTAAGGGAGAATTGTATAAGAGGCAAAAACGTGGCTTCCACCAGTATTTACATGGGTTCTGCAGGTTCTGGAGTGGACCCATAATAATTTATAATTTTTAAATAATTTTATTATTTATGCCCCGCCCATCTGGCTGGGTTTCCCTGATCCGATTTGGGCCTGGATTGGATGAGGGGAGTCTGATTTGGAATCCGAGATTGGCAGATTCTTCCCCCCACCCCTAATTATAGGTCAGGATCTCTGTTTTTGGGCTCTGACATTGTCATGGGAAGTTTGGTCAGAGGTTAAAGCCAAGACTCCTTTGATCCGATGAATCATGTTTAAAATATGTAGAGGAAGGATCCTTGGGAGAGGTACGTTGGCCAAAGTCACCCATGCAATCTCCACGGCAGACCCAGGATTTGAACCCAGGTCCGTCTGGTCTAAATCAAGAACTGCCCACTACCCCATGCTGGTTCTGAATTTATCTGTCTAGATACCACATTGACACCCTGCCTTTCCGTGCATTAGACTCTGCAAAAAAAAATACACCCAAAAACAGCAATGAAAAAAATAAGTGCAAATCACAACATATACATTAAACAGGAGACAGTAAAAACCAGTCGGAGGATTGAATAAAACAGGACAGCTGTAAAACAGAGGTCAGGTTGAAGTCCTATTAAAATGCAGCAACAAAAAACGAACCTGATTAGATGGGCCAAAGAACTGTCTAAATAAAAATGCCTCTATGTGTTGGCAGGAAGAAGAAAAGGAAGAAGAGTTTGGATTTGATATCCCGCTTTTCACTACCCGAAGGAGTCTCAAAGCGGCTAACATTCTCCTTTCCCTTCCTCCCCCACAACAAACACTCTGTGAGGTGAGTGGGGCTGAGAGACTTCAGAGAAGTGTGACTAGCCCAAGGTCACCCAGCAGCTGCATGTGGAGGAGCGGAGACACGAACCCGGTTCACCAGATTACGAGTCTACCGCTCTTAACCACTACACCACACTGGCTCTCAGGAGGAGAGGTGGCTCCCTACGACTTAACAGAACCCTGGGGCAACCACTGAAAAGGCCCTACTTTCGAGTTCTGCCAAACACACTTCAGATGTTGATACGATTGAGAGAAAGGTGTGCCTGGAAGATTTCGGAGCACAGGCAGGCCCTAATGGGAGAAGAGCAGTTTACTGGTCATCCTCGGCTTTTTTTGAGTTCTGCCATCAATGATTGAATCTACGGACTGCTGGTGATGCTGGTTTAACAGAACAGAGGGATCTACTATGGTGCTGGTAGGCTCAGGGCTTTGGCGGGGGGGACACAGACGCTTTTACTAGCTTTTACCAAGCTAGCCAGGATATCGCTGGAAGGGCTGGCTAGGAGACTCAGCGGATCGGGACAAGGGATGCAGGTGCTTAAAAAAAATATCATGGGCAAGAACAGGGAAACAACATCTGAAAATAAAAGTATCTACAGCTACTGCTAGAGCCAAAAGCCCTGAACAGGATTCTCAAGAGTGTGCAGTTTTCCTAGTGGGCTTTTCACAGGAGACAACAATCCCCAACAATGACAAAGTGAACAACACATACGAACCACAAAAAAAAACAACTTCCTCATCATAGAAAACAACAGCCACAGACTCATTGTCCTGCCAAAGGCCTGGTTTGTTTATGTCATCCGAGCATGGTTCTCTGCATGGAATTACATAAACAAAGGGAACAGCGCCCCCACACATACCTGACCGCTCCCTTGTGTGGGATGGTGTCCACAAAATTCTAAAAACAACTTCCTCATGCCAAGAGTAGAAAACAACAGCCACAGACTGAAACCATATTGCGTCGGACCTGATCCAAGCGAGGCCTGGTTTGTTTAGTCCAGAGTCAGTGACCCGGGGGGGGACGGGACGGACGGACCCAGAAATGGTTCTCTGCATTTATGTGATGCTGCTGCAGAATTACATACCCTCCCAACATTTTGGGAGGAGGGCAAAGAGTGAGAATCGATATGCTGAGCAAACTGCACGGGGTTCAGCAACGTTTGGCCTGGGAGTCGCCATAAGGCAGCGAAGTGGAAGTGGACTCCCGTCTGTCAGAGTCAGCGTGACTAATGGTCAGGGATGCTGGGATTTGTAGTCCAAAAACATCTGGAAGACCACAGGCTCTCTATCACTGCCTCAGCACAAAGTTCTGCATGCTTAGTTTGGCAGGGCAGGACAGAGATGAGAAGGGAAAAAGGAAGATATCCAGCGACCTCAGCGAATTATTTGTTGTTGTTCCTGCTGCTGTGCCATTAGATCTGTATACTGCCCTCCATCCGTACATCTCAGGGCGATTTGCAACATAAAAATAAAATAAAAGATAAATTCATAAAAATAAAAGATAAAAATCAGAAAATAAGCTACTGTTTAAAAAAAATATTTAAGGGTGGGGGTAAAAAACTAAAAGAAATCAATAACACTTGGCTGCGTAATTCCAGGGCACAACTTCTAATTAATAAACCCACTTTGCTGCCACATAAACCCGGACAACACCATTACTGGTCCCAACAACATCAAACATACCATCTCAGGACTATTTAATTGCTCATCTTCCAACATTGTGTATGCAATCAAATGCCAACAGTGCCCTTCAGCTCTCTATATTGGACAAACAGGCCAAACCCTACGCCAAAGGATAAATGGACATAAATCTGATATCAGGAATCACAAGACAGAGAAACCAGTAGGAGAACACTTCAATCTCCCAGGACATTCTATAAAAGATCTCAAAGTAGCTGTCTTAATACAAAGGAATTTCAGAAATAGACTGGAAAGAGAAGTGGCTGAATTGCAACTAATCACCAAACTTAAAACCACGGAGAAACCTGGTCTGAACAAAGACATTGGATTCTTATCTCATTATACATAACAAAGCTATCTTTAGCCATCTCACCACTTGCCTTTCCCTGCAAGACTAATTACAGCCATTAAGAGTCGTCAACAGGTTTTCTACACCTATCAGCTGATCACCCATTCCCACCACCCTTCTGAGATACCCCTCCCCACTCCCTCACTATATTTAGGATCTGGTGACTTCTGTTTCAGTGTATCTGAAGAAGTGTGCATGCACACGAAAGCTCATACCAAGAACAAACTCAGTTGGTCTCTAAGGTGCTACTGGAAAGAATTTTATTTTGTTTTGACTATGGCAGACCAACACGGCTACCCACCTGTAACTATTCTAATTAATTGTGGCACTTTAGGCACCTTAGATGTAAAATGCATGTTCCTTTTTAAAATACTGCATGATAATGACCTGGATTCGCCACAGTAATTCAGGCCCCAGAAGAAATGTGGCCTCAAGTCTAGGGAGAAAATTACTTTTAAATCACTTGCAGAAATAATTCAGCGCTCCTCGGCACATCCCAAAGCTCGGGGGTGGGAAAATGTGTCATATGAAGACGAATTGTTCGCATTAAGGGAACTGAGTGGCCACTTGCCAGCTTCAGATCTTTCTGCTCCGCAAACCTGCTGAGGCCGCTGAGCCCGGACGACTCCGATACTTGTTCCGAAAAGGGGGAAACCTGTTGCCTGTTTGTGTGTCGCTGATCATTTCGGATTCCCGCGAGGACGGCTTCGTTTGCAGATTAGAGGAATAATCCAATGCCCGCGTTTCGGTCGAAAGCTATTTTTGCCTCCCCGATCAGCAGCTATGTGGCTTTATTGAATTAGGAGGAAGATTTCGCTGCCCTTCAAATGCCTAATAGCTGTGACAGAAGGAGGCAGCTCTGTTCATCGCACCAGTTGGCTTTGGGCAGGATTTTCTGAATAATAATAATAATAAAGCAGACAAGCGTATTCTGGACTGTCGCCTATTACAGGGCAAAGCGTGGGCTGCGATTGCACAAACAGAAGCCTTCTCTGTTGTCTGTCTGCTGCAGAAAGCAAGAAATCAACTGAGTGGGTTACTCAGCCGCAAGCTCTAGGTTCTCAGAACCTCAGCTTTGCAAATCTGGTTTCCAGCAAGCAGCAGTGAATATTGCAGGAGTGAGGCTCTCCACTCTGCATAAGCCAACTGCCCCCAACCTGGTCCCACCCAGGAGCTTTAGACTACAACTCCCATCAGCCCCAGCCAGCACCTGTGAGGAATCATGAACAGTGCAACCCTAAACAAACATACAAAAAAGCGAGGAGAATCCAGCTGACCACTCCCCAAGAAGTTACAACAGTGTTTCTCAAACTTGGGTCTCCACCTGTTGTTGGACTACAACTCCCATCATCCATAGCCAGCAGGACCGGTGGTCAGGGATGATGGGAGTTGTAGTCCAACAATAGCTGGGGACCTAAGTTTGAGAAACACTAAGTTACAGCCACACTGGTTGATGCTTATAAAGCTGCTATCCCTTCTTGCTCAGATTTGTGATTTGGTACAAATACCGGAGACAAATTAAAAGTTCAAGGGGACAAACAGTTGAAGGACCTGGGAATGTTTAGCCAGGAGAAGACTGAAAGGTGATATGATTGCCATCTTCAAATACCTGGAGGGCTGTCCTATGTGAAGATGCAGCAATCTTGTTTTCTGCTGCTCCAGATGGGAGGACCTGAACCAATGGATTCAAATCACAGGAAAAGAGATTCCAACTAACTTTCTGATGGGAAGAGCTGTTTGACAGAGGAACAGGCGACCTCAGAAGTGGTGGACCTTCACTGGGAGGTTTGCAAACAGAGGTTGAATGGCCATCTGTCAGAGATGCTTTAGCTGTGATTTCTGCAATGACTAGTTGACCTTTGGGTGCCTCTTCCAACCCTACAATTCTAGGATTCTGTAAGTTATAGCCAAAAGGAAGCTCTACAAAATGAGCAAGGTCTCGGTTGATTGAAGGACACAGAGCTGACTTTTGCCTATTTCCATGCACACACTCAGTAGCCCCCTAACACTCTGAGCAAGCGGGTTCGTACGGAGCCCCAATGAGCTCTGCAGACAAGTTCCCAGGAGCTGTCAAGATGACAACTGCCGCCCTCTAAGCTCAGTAAGTCTCCGAGTACCGGAGATGGAAATTCCTCCATGCATGGAGGCAGAAAATATCACACCCATCAAATTGTGACACCTGAAGGTGGATGGGGAAATGCCTCTGCAGATGCGGTTATGCTCAGGCCGGCTTAACAGTCCTCTCTTCCCAGGGAACACCAGGAATCGCAGCTTGGGGGGGAGAGGGGGAAACAGGTATATCCTAACAACTCTCAGCACTCTTAACGAATTACACAACCCAGGATTCTTTGAGGAAAGCCATGACTATTTAAAGTGGCAAGATACCGCTTTAAATAATCCAAGTGGGGCCATAATCAAGAGAAACACATATTAAATATATGGGAATATGGGAAGACAGGCTCTGGCAGATTGAGCAGATGAGACCAATCATGGGTCCAACGGTCAAGAAGGTGGTTTCTCCCCGTGCTGTAACCCACTTCCCAAAATTGTTGGACTTTTTGCAATAACGAGGGTCACGGGGAAAGTGCGTGATAACACAATTCCATCCAACCTCCCTGCAAACAAGGAAGCCAACGACGTCTTCCAATCTCCGAAGCCAAGAAATCGGGACGAATGCTCAATATACACAGGATGTGCCACTTCACAGCGAAAAATTTAACTGCGATTTCTTGGACAATTTCCCACATAGTGCATCTTCATGCCATAATTCAGGGGAATATTCTGAAAGAACATCGACTGTACATTTCAAGTGGAGGGCAATACCAGAGAGAGAGAGAGAGAGAGAGAGAGAGAGAGAGAGAGCTAAGCTGAAGTCATCTATATTGGCAAGACAGCTTTTGCAGATACTATCAAGACTGTTCTCTGAAGAAATCTGTGCCAGCTGCAGCATTTCACAGAAGGTGGCCTTAGGAAGAAAAGCTTAGGGGCAAAGTTTATTTTGTTTCTGTGTGCTTCAGCTGCTGGTGGTGCGAGGGTCAGACTTTAATGGATTCCCTTTCGGGTGGCTCTGATTTTTCACGCCACAAGAGAAGACATCCTCTGCTCATTTGCATGTTCTAATCAATTAACGCAGGTGGCGCTGTGGTCTAAACCACAGAGCCTAGGGCTTGCGGATCAGGTCAGCAGTTCAAATCCCTGCGACGGGGTGAGCTCCCGTTGTTCGGTCCCAGCTCCTGCCCACCTAGCAGTTCAAAAGCACATCAAAGTGCAAGTAGATAAATAGGTACCGCTCTGGCGGGAAGGTAAACGGCGTTTCTGTGCGCTGCTCTGGTTCGCCAGAAGTGGCTTAGTCATGCTGGCCACATGACCCGGAAGCTGTCTGCGGACAAACGCCGGCTCCCTTGGCCTATAGAGCGAGATGAGCGCACAACCCCAGAGTCGTCCGTGACTGGACCTAACGGTCAGGGGTCCGTTACCTAATCAATTAATACCACCCTCTCACTAGGCACTGTGTTGGCCTCTTTCGGTCTCAAACTGCCCTTTGTCGACAGCAGAGGCGATAACAAAACACGTTTTCAAACAGATCAGATCAGAGTCCCAAGTGTCGCCCGCAGAAGAGCAACGAGGGGTGATGCGTTTGTCTTAATGCCCACGGTTGGGACGCAACACATTCGAGACACTTCCGGCCGCAAGGTCTTAAAAGTAGAAGCGAGTTTTTGTTTCATCTGACAAACCGCAAGTGCTTTAACATCTTTGCTGCTTATACCCTGTATTTATAATGTGTTTCTAAAATATATAAATACACACATATATAAAGGCACAATAACACATTGTCCAAAACAAAACAAAACAAAACTCACTGTGCTATTTAAAGCTTTTCTAAAACGCGGACAGTGGGGGAAGGATATGGGGGAAACAGTTTCTTAAGAGTCATCACTGCAATTAATGTATCCGCCGCTGTCCAGCAAAAGTACATGTGGTTACTCTGATTAAAATAAGGTATACAAAAGCTCTCTCTCTCTCTCTCTCTCTCTCTCTCTCTCTCTGTGTGTGTGTGTGTGTAGTAAAACTAACCATACTAGCAGAAATATTTGGATATAAACCAGTTTCTTGGGCCCTGGTTACTATAGGGCAGCCCTCCTCAACCCAGTGCCCTCCAGATGTGTCGGACTACCAACATTTTGGGAGTTGTAGTCGAAAATGTCTAGAGGGCACTAGGTTGACGAAGGCTGCCACGGAAGGATGCATGACTCAGATGCTCTGTGTTACTCACTCCTCGCGGCTGCCTGCCTTCCGAAGAAGGGAACATCGGAATTGACGGCAGCTTGCCACATGCGTTTAATTAACCAGAACCTTTGCTCCCTAAGAAACTCTCCCACATCAAAATATGGCAAGAGAGCAGGAACGCCAAGAGGTGCATTGTGAATCTCAACAGCAAACGCCTCCCGGGAGAGAGAGAACTTTATAGGAGGACGGTTGCCTTATAGAAGGGGTGGGGGGACCTTTTCGGCCTTCTTCTGGGGGCCATGTTCCAGTGGTGGCCAGAGGTAGAAGTGGGCCGAAAAACAAATGCAGATTTCCCCTTTGTGCAGTAGGCTAGTTGCTACGCAACCCACTCAATCCTCCATCCAAAGAAGCGAGATGCATTATCAGAACTGGAGGAGACATTTCAGCTAAGGGGAAAAATACTCAAGGAGGGTGCCAAACTGAGCAAGTTGGGGGTGTTGCTGGGAACGGGGTGAAGTCTGGAGAGAGTCCTGAGGGCCAGACAAAATAGATCTGGGGGCCCACATCTGGCCTCAGGACCTGAGATTCCCCAGGCCTGCCGTATAACATTGTTGTAATGTCGTCGTCAGGCGTTCATGTTTTCCTACCCAGCCAAGACTTTCAGGGCTGAAATTTTTTAATGCTTATTCCTAGCGTGGGAATCTTCCCTTCCAAAGACTTGACATAAACATAATTAGATGTCTGAGAGATAAGAATTGTGGGTAAACAGCCGCACTGGTTGGAACATTTTAGGAGAGGTGTGTGGGTGTTTGGGGTTGCTGTTTTTCAGGCAAAATGTACCTGCTCACCTGTGATTCATAGTGCCTGGTTGAAGACAACCTCTATTAACATATGGGAAGGGTCTCATCATGAGTTTACCCAAAGGGAGACCTTGGTGGGCGGCTTATAAGGTTCTCCATCCTCAAAGCAGAGATTTCACACATCACGTCAGAGTGTTTACCGATTAACATATGTCCTGGTCTCTCTCCCCGCTCCTTCATATTCATCTTAAAAACATTCTTCTTTCTCTAATTCAATAGTGCATTGTACACATCACACTGATAATGTTCAGCGCCAAAGAAAATGCCAGATTTTGCAAAGCTCATAATGAGAAACTAATGAAGCTGAATCTTATAACATTCTTAAGACACAAATCTGCAGACGAAGCTAGAACGACAACTAATAAAATATCACTCTGTCTAAAAACCCAATTAATTTTTCTGTTTTGTGACCATCTTAAAGCACAGTGACAAACTCCACTGCAATGCCTTCAGTAGAGAAATTGGGATAACCCAGTCAACAATTTAGATGTTTTGTTCTGCAGCAGCTACATATATCCCTACATAGGGTGTGTTGCAGTAATCCAGACTTAAAATTTAAAGCCAGCTGGATAACCCAGCTGGTTAGAGCATGGTGCTGATAATGCCAAGGTTGCAGGTTCAATTCCTGTGAGGGGAATCCTGATTCTATGATTCAAGGCCACCGTGCCCAACATCAAGAGCAGCATTTCTAAAACTTGGGTCCCCAGGTGTTCATAGAATCATAGAGTTGGAAGAGACCACAAGGGCCATCCAGTCCAACCCCCTGCCAAGCAGGAAACACCATCAAAGCATTCCTGACAGATGGCTGTCAAGCCTCCGCTTAAAGACCTCCAAAGAAGGAGACTCCACCACACTCCTTGGCAGCAAATTCCACTGTCGGACAGCTCTCACTGTCAGGAAGTTCTTCCTAATGTTTAGGTGGAATCTTCTTTCTTGTAGTTTGAATCCATTGCCCCGTGTCCGCTTCTCTGGAGCAGCAGAAAACAACCTTTCTCCCTCCTCTATATGACATCCTTTTATATATTTGAACATGGCTATCATATCACCCCTTAACCTTCTCTTCTCCAGGCTAAACATACCCAGCTCCCTAAGCCGTTCCTCATAAGGCATCGTTTCCAGGCCTTGGACCATTTTGGTTGCCCTCTTCTGGACACCTTCCAGCTTGTCAGTATCCTTCTTGAACTGTTGCTGGACTACAACTCCTATAATCCCCAGTCAGCACACTGAGAATCATGGGAGTTGTAGTCCAAAGCATCTACAGTGCTACCTCGGTTTTTGAGTGTCTCGGAAGCCGTACGTTTTGGTTTCCGAACTCCAAAAACCTGGAATTGCTTCCGTTTCCGAACGCGCCTCAGAAGTCGAACGGCTTCTATTGCGTGTTTTTATTTTTTCTCCATTGACTTTGCCGACCGCCCTTTGCATCTCGGTTGTCGAACATTTCAGAAGTCTAACGGTCTTCTGGAATGGATTACGTTCGACAACTGAGGTACCACTGAACAAAGCAGGTTGGGGAATTCTGGTCTGTACAGTACTGAGTTATATGGGCGTAAGGTGTTTGCAGTGTTCGAGTGCATTTGTTGGTTGACAGAGAGTAGCTCGGTCTGTGGTTTATAAACGGCTTTGATTCTTCATTCTAAATTTTCTAGTTTATGATGGAATGTTTCACGTAATGTGAGTGCTGTCCCTTGCCCTGGGACCTCTTGCAATGAAGGGTGGGCTGTAAATTCGCTTACAAAATAAGAACATCTATTCTGCTGCTCTCCTCCAACTCAAAACCCTGATAATCTCAGCCCGGCCCATCTTTCCTGGAAAAGGCAAGTGAGCTCAGATTCTATTAGAAACAAATTGACCTAGACACACTCTTTGTCCTCACAATAGAGCATTCAGGGGGCTCAACCAGCCAAACACCAGCCAAATTATTTTTTTTAATGACTTTTCTTTTTCTCCAAGGGGGGAAAAAAACCTATGTCTGCGAGAGCTTGAAAGGTCAGAGTTTTTATTAACTCAAACGTGCTGTAAAAAAGACATATATTTACAAAGCCTGTGTCATTTCAACCGAAAGGAAAGGATGCACAAAGCAAATTTAAAAGGTGCTCGGGGAATAATTAATTCCTCCAGCATTAAACTTTCACCAAGGACCGTTGGTACAAAAGTCACAACATCACACAAACACACAAATTATACATTTACAGTTAAATGTGCCTCATTTCCTTTCCCAGTCACCAAAACGTGAACAACTTTTAGCTGCCAAAAATCAGTGAATGGAAAATCATTTAGAATTGTTTTCCTATGTGGGTTCTGGTTTTGTTTTGGTTTCTTGCTTAACCATCAGGAAGGGACTATTTATTTAATTTTTTTGCAATAAAACTACCCTGGTTAAAGGAACCTCGGACCCGGTTTGCAAGGCAATTCTCCCAATCAGATGGCCTTGCAAACACAAGATGCTCTCTTCTACAAAGGCCAGCCATTGGTCCACCTAGTACAGCAACATCCGGAACAGAGGTTTTCAAAGGGTTGTTTGTGAGCACTACTCAGTTGCGGAAAAAGTCAAGACGGTTGACTGACTTGGACATGGACTCAACCCCTGATCAAAACAACCAAAGCTGATAAAATTAGTGCCAGATTTACGAAGAAGGTTGGCAAGGCCAATGATGTCCGCAACGGAGCGGGCACAGCTTGCTAATTCTTTCCCCCAAATAACACCCCTTTTAAAGGAAAAGAAGTGGGCCTTTCTTAGCCGGTTGGCCAAGGGCCCACAATTTCCATTGAACGGAACTGGTTTTGATAAAAGAAAACAAGACAAAAGTTTGGCAAGTGGTCTGCCAAGACCCCTAGCAATTTTTAAAAGTTACAGGTAGGTAGCCGTGTTGGTCTGCCATAGTCAAAACAAAATAAAAATATAAAAAATTCCTTCCAGTAGCACCTTAAAGGTAAAGGTAAAGGGACCCCTGACCATCAGGTCCAGTCATGTCCGACTCTGGGGTTGCGGCGCTCATCTCGCTCTATAGGCCAAGGGAGCCAGCGTTTGTCCACAGACAGCTTCCGGGTCATGTGGCCAGCATGACAAAGCCGCTTCTGGCGAACCAGAGCAGCGCACGGAAACGCCGTTTACCTTCCCGCTGGAGCGGTCCCTATTTATCTACTTGCACTTTGACGTGCTTTCGAACTGCTAGGTGGGCAGGAGCTGGGACCGAGCAACGGGAGCTCACCCCGTGGCAGGGATTCGAACCGCCGACCTTCTGATCAGCAAGCCCTAGACTCTGTGGTTTAACCCACAGCGCCACCTGGGTCCCACCTTAGAGACCAACTAAGTTTGTTCTTGGTATGAGCTTTCGTGTGCATGCACACTTCTTCAGATACCTGGACTTCCATTTCATGTGGCTCAATGTGGTGCCTTCCATAGTTCCAGTTACAGGTAGGTAGCCAGTGTTGGTCTGCCATAGTCAACATAGACCAACTAAGTTTGTTCTTGGTATGAGCTGTCGTGCATGCACACGAAAGCTCATACCAAGAACAAACTTAGTTGGTCTCTAAGGTGCTACTGGAAGGAATTTTTTATTTTATTTTGTTTTAATTTTTAAAAGGTTTGCTTTAACTGTGAGGTTTGAGGGTTGCTGTTCTATGCAGATGAGCAATAACTCTCCAGGGTTTCGGAAAGGATCATTTCCCAGCCTTGTCTAAGAGACGTTAGGATATCGAATGCAGGTGCTCTTCTGCCAAGTTATGGCCCTTTTCCAACACACCTTATCAGGCAGAAATGTTCCAGGCTTTTGTCCCAGTTTACTCTCTTTTATAATTATACGGTAGGATGGCATAACCTCCCCAGGTGTAAGAGGGAGAGTAAAGCCAGCAGTCGGTGGCGCTTTTTGGGACTGGTAGGTTGAAAGACAGGAACAGCCAACTAACCAGCTCCGTTGGTAGAGCAGAAGACTCTTAATCTCAGGGTCGTGGGTTCGAGTCCCACGTTGGGCAAAAAGATTCCTGCACTGCAGGTGGTTGGACCAGATGACCCTCATGGTTCCTTCCATCTCCGCAGTTCATGGATCTGTGAATTCCGAGGCTTAAGGAGCAGGAATGTGATAGCAAATGTGACCCCCTGGATTGGTTGTAAGTGAGAAGGGCAGGTTGGTGGGCAGTTTCCCATTTCTCCAAACAAACCAGCCCCCACTGGCTCAATTTCTACAGAGGGGTTATGCCAGCAGTTGGGGGGGGGCATGGTGTTAAGTTATGGGAGATAAAGAATGGCCCAGTATACCTGAAGGAGCATCTCCACTCCCATCGTTCAGCCGGGACACTGAGATCCAGCGCCGAGGGCCTTCTGTCGGTTCCCTCACTGCGAGAAGCAAAGCTACAGGGAACCAGGCAGAGGGCCTTCTCGGTAGTGGCACCCGCCCTGTGGAACGCCCTCCCATCAGATGTCAAGGAAATAAACAACTATCTGACTTTTAGAAGACATCTGAAGGCAGCCCTGTTTAGGGAAGTTTTTAATGTTTGAAGTTTTATTCTGTTTTTAATGTTCTGTTGAAAGTAGCCCAGAGTGGCTGAGGAAACCCAGCCAGATGGGCGGCGTAGAAATAATAAATTATTAGTATTAGTATTAGTATTATAAAGCAAAGAGACGTTTGTGAGATTCTGTGGGGAAGGATGGGTTGAAAGTAAACTTGTTTTCTACTGCTCTGGAGGGCAAGACTCGAACCCATGGCTTCAAGTTACAAGGAAGGAGATTCCGACTAACCACCAGGAAGAATTTTCTGACAGTAAGAGCTGTTTGACTGTAGGATGGAGGGTGACGGACTCTGCTTCCTTGGAGGTTTTTAAGCAGAGGTTGGATGGTCATCTGCCATGGATGCTTTAGCTAAAATTCCTGCATTTCGGGGGCCCCTTCCAACTTCCATGATTCTACGACAAGATTTCCTAGTGGAGTAGTCCTTTTCGCCACAATTCAGCTTGCAAAAACACTGGATTTGAATCGATCTGTAAGGGGCGGCCTGTTCTAAACTAACCCCAACCAGTTTGGTGTAGTGGTTAAGAGCGGCAGACTCGTAACCTGGGGAACCGGGTTCGTGTCTCCGCTCCTCCACATGCAGCTGCTGGGTGACCTTGGGCTAGTCACACTTCTCTGAAGTCTCTCAGCCCCACTCACCTCACAGAGTGTTTGTTGTGGGGGAGGAAGGGAAAGGAGAATGTTAGCCGCTTTGAGACTCCTTCGGGTAGTGAAAAGCGGGATATCAAATCCAAACTCTTCTTCTTCTTCTTCTTCAACCCCCTAGACACAGGAAGCTGTTGTATACCAAGTCAGACAAGTGGCCCATTTAGTCCAGTACTGTCTACTCTGGCTGGCAGCAGCTCTCCAGGGTACGAGGCTGGAGACATTCCTACCTAGAGGAGCCGAGGATTCAGTTTGGGGGCTTCTGTGTGCAAAAGCAGATGCTTCGGGGCTGAGCTATAGCTCTTTCCCTCGGGAAACTTGTGCGCAGGAAGGAGAAGAAAGAAGATGGAGCCTTGCGATAAGAGCAAAAAAAATATAGCGCCCGCAAAACAGTTTGGACAGAGGTGCTCTGACAAGTTTCAACAGAAACATACTGTACTTACATGATACAAAGCCAAGATTGTTGATACTGTACCCCAGTGACTGTCGCTGTGACGCCCTGAATTGTATCTGACAAGAGGTGAACTGCAGAAAAAGGGGGGGGGGGAAGAGGAAATTAAATACATTTCGAATTATACTCAAGGACTCTCATATATGGAATTACATCTTCATTCAGCCGCAAACTATTGTCTGAGCTTTTTAACTGGCCCGGTTGCTCTCAGCTGCTCAATGATCTTGGTATAAAAAGATAAGAAGCATTTTTTTAAAAAAAGAAAAAGAAATCTCAATGAAACACCATCCTTGAAAAACCCATCGCAGCTTTGAAGCGTGAAGTTTCACCTTCTCTCGAGTTGAAAAGGAAAGAGGAACAATGGCTAATGTGGCTCGGTATTTTTTTTTCCGAGAGGGTAGGATCGGGTTATTCTCCCTGCTCGTTCCCATTTTGCAACTCCGTGCTTAATTGGGAAACGAAAAGTCCCGGCCAAGCATGGCTTGAACCCAAGACACAAGCGGTGTTATGGGAGACAAGAGCAGGGGGGGGGATGCTGGAGGCTAACTCAGTCACAAATGATTGTGTATATACCATCCCACTACGTACCAGAGAGGTTCCATCTGCAATATATTATGTACAGGTGAAACTCGAAAAATTAGAATATCGTGGAAAGGTTCGTTTCTTTCAGTAATTCAACTTAAAAGGTGAAACTAATATATGAGATAGACTCATGACATGCAAAGCGAGATATGTCAAGCCTTTATTTGTTATAATTGTGATGATTATGGCGTACAGCTGATGAGAACCCCAAATTAACAATTTCAACTTTGGGGTTTTCATCAGCTGTAGGCCATAATCATCACAATTATAACAAGCAAAGGCTTGACATATCTCGCTTTGCATGTCATGAGTCTATCTCATATATTAAACTCCAGTAGCTAATGAAAACAATTGCTTACATAAATGGACTTTTCCACGATATTCTAATTTTTCGAGTTTCACCTGTATACTATCATGTACATGCGATTTCATATACACGATAGCTTTAAAACGACACCAACAATGACACAAAACCACAGAAAGTCACCAGATGCTTATGCAATAATGATAGGTACAATTCTACATAGGTATATTAAAATAACACACAATTCAGGTGAACTTTGTTTCTTTACAGGTAAGGAGTCATGCAGGTCATTGTTTGAAACGTACAATAACTGGTGACTGGGAGAGGCCGCCGAGACCACGTAAGACAGGTCTTGAAAGACCTACATTGGGCTCCCAGTACGTTTCTGAGCACAATTCAAAGTCTTGGTGCTGACCTTTAAAGCCCTAAACGGCCTCGGTCCTGTATACCTGAAGGAGCGTCTCCACCCCCATCGTTCTGCCTGGACACTGAGGTCCAGCTCCGAGGGCCTTCTGGCGGTTCCCTCCCTGCGAGAAGTGAGGTTACAGGGAACCAGGCAGAGGGCCTTCTCGGTAGTGGCGCCCGCCCTGTGGAACGCCCTCCCACCAGATGTCAAGGAAATAAACAACTATCTGACTTTTAGAAGACATCTGAAGGCAGCCCTGTTTAGGGAAGCTTTTAATATTGAAGATATTATTATTATTATTATTTATTATTATTATTATTATTATTATTAAAATTCCACTAAATTGCATGTAATTGTTCTACTGGTCTTTCGGCATGCAAAATCCCAGCAGTTTATCAGTACCAGTGAGGTTTTGAAAGTTCTTATACCACAACTCAAGAGGCAGATCACTTACACCAGGAACTACATATGTTCTTCTGACACAAATCCAGAGTAGAGTCTCCTCCTAGTAACTCCTGTGGCCAAGCTGGGGCCAAACATTTTGCTCTGCTTTCCTTTGGGCCACATCAGTGAGACCGAAAGGGGGAACATCCGGGCAGCCCAGGACAAACACACAGCCCAGGGTTTCCCCTCTGGGTAGGGGTGGGGGGTCAATTTGGGGCTGCTAATGGAGATGTGGGAATACAAGAATTGCACCCTACTGTAAAAAGGCAAAAGACCCTTCTAGTCCAGCACTCCGTTTTTCCGGGCAGCCAATCGGAAGCCCTGACCCAAGACTGGGCCTTCTTAGTGGTGGCACCCTGGCCGGGGAATGCTCTCCCCACCCTCCCAAATATGGCTGGCGTCCCGTAAAACCCTTCCTCTTACTCCAGAATTAGAGGAGCCTTGGGAGTGTCTGGACTGCTGGGCGAGCAGAGAAAAAGCGAAGCTCTATTGCAAACTGGAAGCCTAGATTTGGATTCCACCCTTGCTGTATTATTAAAAGGAGCAGGTTTAGTGTTTTACGCTGTTTTGCGGGGTTTTAATTTCACGCTGGTTGAGTCCGTTGTGCATATCCATTTATTACGTAACCTGTCTTAAAGAGGGCTTGGCGATGAATGGGGAGGGGGTGGAAGTTTTACAAATAAATAAAAATGCCAAAAGGTAGCAGCAGTGCAGGAAAACCACGCCACATCAGACTTATTGTCGACACTGACTGGCAGCGCGTCTCCAGGGCTTCGGACTGACGCTCGACCTCTCCAGCTCAGGCAAATAGAGAGAACTAGCAGGTATCTCACCATTCCCTTCTCTGGGGGCCCCCGAATCGGTGAATAAAGTGCTCATGATTTTTTCAAAGTTGCAGCTGGGCTCCGCGTTGTCAGAGTCCTCCGCAAAGTGTTTCAGCATCTCCCGCAGGACGTCGTCCAGGGAGGTTGCCGTCTCGTCCAGGATGATGCTGGCTCTGGCCAGGAACCCGTCGAGGTCGCGGTGAGCTCGGACTTCTTCCTCGAAATTCTTTAACTTTAGGTACTGCAACGAAAAGGTGGCGCCTTAGAAACCCTTACGTGGCAATGTCCCTCCCCGTGGAAATAATGACACAGACTCATCATGTAAATTTTAATGGGCGTAAAGGCCACAACTTTATTGGATACAGATGCTGAGTGGTATTGGTTTAGGCATTGGACCCTATCAGCTATATCCGCCCCCAACCCGTGTGTTGGGAGTCTGGGAAGGGTTAACCACAAGTAAGGAACCCCAGTGATGTACATCGGCCGGAACTCCCCCTGTGATCACCGTTCAGGGCGTGCCTTGGGCCCTCAGCTCCCCGGGCTTCGGACAGGGCCACGGCCCCAGAGTCCTTTACCGGAATACCCTCCCATTGAGGGGCAGTTGATGACGCTTCCTCCCCTCCTCACCTCCGTGTAAATTTCCCAATGCCTAACCGCCAAATCAAGAGTAGTGACGATTGCAACGAGGTAGGTGAAAAAACTCCTTTGGCTAGTCCAAGTGGGGAAAAGTCCTACCAGGCCCCTTGGCCAACCAAGGTGACCAACCGAAGTCCATAGCAAGGTCAAAGCTGAATCTAAAGGGTGGGTGGGCGGGTGAACCTACGCAGCTGGGAAAGCGGGACAAAGAGGGCGAGTTTCCCGCCCGTCTCTAGCTAAAAGGGACTAGGACACGCCTCCAGGCCGACCGGATTGGTCGGCCTGCGGGAGGCGTGAGGGGGGGGAATTTTGCCAATCGCGCAGGGGCTGAGCTCAGCCCCTACGCGCGTGGTCGGGTCGCCCGCAAATCCACCTCCATTCAATGCAGAAGTGGTTTTCCCAAAGGTCTTCCCCGCAGGGTAACAAGCAGAAGCTCAGGAAAAAATGTGGTTTCCTTATCCAAGGTAAGACAGACTTTTCTGCTGTTTATCAGGCAAGGGCATTCCTTTCCTGTCTAAAGCCCTAGCAGCCTTTCACAGACCATGGCAAAAGGGCTGGGAAAGAGAGAAGAGAATATTCTTTTTAAAAATAATTTTATAACTTGCATATCCTTGCTTCTCGCCAACGATTTATGCAAACATCACTTTGAAACAGTCAGGTGCATGCTAGTTTCATTCAAGGAAGATGCAGCCAGGCTGAGGTCTTGAGCATCTCAACCCAGATAGGAGGAAGTGGATTTATATTTTTATTTTAAACGAGACTCAAGAGCTTCTGCGCAAGTCACTCTCCTTCGGCCTCAGTTCACCAACTTCTTAATGTGAGAGGACAAAGTTCCATCTCCCAGCAGAGGCGCAAGACGACAAAGAGGGCAGACCCCGAAAAGCAACCTGGTCTCTCCCTTCCATTCCGGATGCCCACTACCTAGGATGGAGCAGGAATCCCTCGTCAGCGCTGCCGACAGTTTGCCCAGCCAGCTTCCCACCTCGGGCACAAAGAGCAAGACCTTCTGGGTTTCGGAGGTGCCTTCCTCTCCACCCAGCAAGCAGACAAGCGCCTTATGGGATTTCGTGCGTTCCTTGCGCATAAGCTGCCGCAGCCGCCGAGTGCGGAAGGAAGAGCCTGGGACAGGTTAACAGGCAGGAATATACATCAAAGGCATAGCCCCCTTCGAGGGAGGGGGCTGCCGTGGAAGAATGTCGGCAGAAAAGATTAAAGCTTTAGGAAGCCCGCTTTAATTTGCCAGGCTCTGGAGCTGGCACTGGCATTTGTGAAACAGGAAATCTAACTTTCCTTTACGGTAATTATGCAGTCATCGCCGCACCATTCCTTGGCAGGGGTCAAATGTTACTATAGCTATACCAAGTCGTAAATAAATACTGACATAAACCAGCCTAAGCCAGCCAGGATGGGTCACGAGGGGCCTCTGGGGTGGGGGCACCCAAGTTATAATTCATATGTCAGGAAGCGTGGTTGTGCTGGAAGCGGAAGAGGGTGCTTTGTTCTGGCACAGACCACTGGGCTCCTCCACCTCAATGTTGCCTACCTAAAGAAATGGGGAGCCTGTGGTCTTCAGGATGCTGTGAGACTACAACTCCCATCATTCCTGCTCATTGGGCATGCTGGCTGTGGCTGATGCGAGCTGGAGCTTTTCCAAGCTGGAACTGAGAACCTTCTGCACAAATATGCTCTGCACAAATATGCTCTGCGGAAAGGCAGAGGCAGTGAATGTTTTTGAGCTCAGGGGCATTTGCTTCTGGGCAACTTCTCAGGGGCCGCATGCCAGCGGTGGGTGGGGCCAGAGGGAAAGGTGGGTGGAGCAAATGCCACCTTTGTGCAGTAGGCTATTTTCTGCACACCCACGCACACCCCCTCTCTTATCTTTCTCAGGTGCGTTGCCAGAGTTCAAAGGCATATTCCAGGCGGGCAGAAACTCTCAAGAAAGATGCAAAGCAAGCCTGGGGAGGGGAGAATCTTGATGGCAAGGAAAAAAAGGCAGCTGGAAGAGCCCACAATTGACCCCTGGGTCTGGGGGCCTCTTGTAAGGCAGGAATACCTTGTCAGGCAGGTGACATATAAATAATAAAATTGTATTATTATTATTAATAATAATACCATCACCAGCATCATCAACAGGAGAAGTACTGCACGAAGGAGAGTGAAAATCATTATTATTTCAGAAGAACATCAAACTTTAGGGATTTTTAGAGACAGCAAGAGACACATATTTCCTCTACTCTACGGAAAAGGGAATGGCTGGACAAAGGCTAAGCAAATTTCTGCACTGACAGTGTGTTAAAGGGAAGTTATTCTTAAAAGGCAACAATAATAAATAAACACAATTGTACCTACTTTTCTTGATGTGTGTAATAAAACGCACCCAGCACCTTCGCTTTCTGCTGGAAAAGAAAAGGAAAAAGTTGCAATTCCAGGTTCGCAACACACCTAGGGAAAAACCCCAGCTTTGTGACCCATGTTTTCGTATTTAAATGTCCATCCCATTTCATCTCAGGAAGGCCAGCTACTGGGCTAGACTACTCGTTATGGCGTTTGAGAGCTCTTGGTACAATCTTCTTTCTGTTGAAGCAGCTTCCATTTGGGTTGAGCTATGGGGCAGGGGCTCCAACCTTTCCCCCACTGCGCTGCGCCCCCAAATCTGGTTTACTCCAACCCGCTGCTAACCAGGAATATGAAACCTTGCATCCCATGGTTAATAACAGCTTGGTGGAGAGCTGATCAGGACCTCCACCACCACTGGGTCAGAGCACACCTGGAATACTGTGACCAGTTCTGGGCACCACAATTTGAGGAGGATATTGACAAGCTGGAACGTGTGCAGAGGAGGGCGACCGAGATGACCAAGGGGCTGGAAACCAAGCCGAATGATCACAGGAGCTGGGGATGTTTAGCCCGGAAAAGAGGAGACTGAAAACCATCTTCAAACATATCATGGAAGAGGGAACAAGCTTGTTTTTCTCTTGCTCTGGAGGGCAGAACTCGAACCAGTGGCTTCGCGTTACAAGAAAGGAGATCCCGACTAAACATCAGGAATAACTTTCTGACCGTAACAGCAGTTTGACTATGGAACGGACTCCCTAGGAGGGTGGTGGATTCTCCTTCCTCGGACGTTTTTAAGCAGAGGTTGGGTGGCCAATTGTCCTGGATGCTTTCGTTGAGGTTCCTGCATTGCAGGACCCTCAGCAGTGGCGGAGTTATGGGTGTGCAGGAGGGGCGGATCGCCCCGGGGCGGCACTGGACCTGCAGGATGTGTTAGCCGCCATATCCTTCCAGGCTGGAGGCCGCCCAGGAGGGACGCGACGGCTTGGATTCCGTGCAGGCCCTGCGCTGCCCAAAAAAGCAGCACAGGGCCGGTGTATGCTTGGGACACAATCACCCCGGCCAGTGCCGGATTTACGTATAAGCTAGACAAGCTATAGATTGGGGCCCCGCTCTCTTGGGGGCCCCCAAAAAATTTGAAGGCTAAAAACCTGGATGTACAAACAAATGAAATAAAACCTACATACAGCAACAGTGTTTTGTGTTGTGTTGGCTCCTATGATGTAAGTCATGGGCCTAGCCTGCCCCCTAAAATATCACTGGTTTGCTCATTTCTATATATAGGGTGCCTACATTCTGCATGTGCAAATGGCTTTAGATACCTATTAGGTCCATAAATTACCATATAGCATATATTCAACACAAAAACAGCAACAATTTGTTGTTGACAAAGGACAGCTGGACATACAAGTGTAACTCGAAAAATTAGAATGTGGAAAAGTCCATTTATGTAAGCAATTGTTTTCATTAGCTACTGGAGTTTAATATATGAGATAGACTCATGACATGCAAAGCGAGATATGTCAAGCCTTTGCTTGTTATAATTGTGATGATTATGGCGTACAGCTGATGAGAACCCCAAATTAACAATTTCAACTTTGGGGTTTTCATCAGCTGCACGCCATAATCATCACAATTATAACAAATAAAGGCTTGACATATCTCGCTTTGCATGTCATGAGTCTATCTCATATATCAGCTTCACCTTTTAAGTTGAATTACTGAAAGAAACGAACCTTTCCACGATATTCTAATGTTTCGAGTTTCACCTGTATAAAGGGCACCATTACCTTCAGTATCTTAGGGCCTCATCAAACCTAAATCCGGCCCTGCCTCGCCCCCATGACATGGAGCTCGCATGCATGCACCAGGCACCAGCGGGACTTCCTAAGTCACAGACCCTCAGGATCCCTTCCAACTCTTCTACAATTCTATGATTCCGTGCTTCTTATAAAACGAAAACGACTTTGAGAGGTCCGAACACAGGGCTCCAAGGATAGGTCCCGTTTTATCGCACTGATGGTGATTTTCGCTCACGGTGCTTTCAAGGCAGTTAGATGCTATGCTGCTTTTAACCAGGCCTTTGGTGGACATGACTGACATCCTATACCCGTTTAAAATGTGGCTCTTTGGGGGGGTCTCTCTGTTTTATTGGGTTATTGTTTTTATTTTTATTTTCTGTATTATGATCTTTTCTGTGAACTGCCCTGAGATCTCTGGGTATAGGGCAGTATATAAATTCCAATAATAATAATAATAATAATATTATTATTATTATTATTATTTATACCCCGCCCATCTGGCTGGATTTCCCCAGCCACTCTGGGCGGCTTCCAACAAAAATCAAAATACATTAAAATATCACACATTAAAAGCTTCCCTAAACAACAACACTCCACCTGCGAAGGTTTTGGGGCAGACGCAATGATTTGTTTCCAATCAGGACATGCCTCTCACTCGCTGCTGAAATCCTTATAGCACACGTTTCAGGGTTTCAATCCCCACCGATTCCTGACTATATATATATATATTGCACTGTAGGCTCTCCATGATGCAGAAACTCCTTGAGGAAGCATTGCAGAACTACTAATATAGCAGATTGCAGGGGACTGGACTGGATGACCCTTGGAGACCTCTTCCAACTCTACGTTTCTATGATCTATGAAGACAGGCAGGAATTCACAGCTTCCCCGTGTGAAGTGGTAATAATACGTTTTGGCCCCGTTTTAAGAATGACAGCATGCCAGCCATTCTGGCTCAATACAGATGCCCTCATGCGTTTCTTATTGTTTCATAAATACAGTTTCTTAAAAAAAAACCACCAGCCTCTCGTGACGTGCATTAAATTCCTAGGGATCGCAACCGGCTATTCATCAGCCTTGCAGCAAAAATGCCTGCCACTTGCCGAAGAAATATTGAATCGAATATGCTGACAGGAGCAGAACTGCTAACCACATTCTTGTCTCGTCTTCCTTCAGAAAAGAACATACATTTCCCCCATTGTCTTTATGAAAAAAAAAACTGATGCGGAGAAATCCAATAAAAATATGCAAATAATTAGATGCAATGCAAGAGGAATCTAGCATGGCTTTGCTGACGAATCAGAATCTGCCTTCCCAAAACCTGAGTGGCAGAATGCCCACACCATTAGTGTAATTATATGCTGACTTGGGCATGAAATTTATGAAGGACTTGGGCGGTGGTGAGGGGTACAAGTGCCTTTGCGACCCAAGTTTCAGATGGTTAAAAAGACTTGCTTCTTTAATTCATCAATGGGCAAGCTGGGAGGACCAGATTTAAAATTAGGGTGAGATGAATGGGGAACATTGGAAAGATGACTTATGCAGAGTCAGGTGGTCAGTCTTCTTGCCTATGCCATAAGAATGGAAGAAGAGTCCGGCTGTAGCCGCCGAAACCACATAACACCAGTCCTGAAAGACCTGCAGTGGCTCCCAGTACGTTTCCGAGCACAATTCAAAGTGTCGGTGCTCACCTTTAAAGCCCTAAATGGCCTCGGTCCTGTATACCCGAAGGAGCGTCTCCACCCCCATCGTTCAGCCCGGATACTGAGGTCAAGCGCTGAAGGCCTTCTGGTGGTTCCTTCATTGTGAGAAGTGAGGGTACAGGGAACCAGGCAGAGGGCCTTCTTGGTGGTGGCGCCCTCCCTGTGGAATGCCCTCCCGTCATATGTCAAGGAAATAAACAACTATCTGACTTTTAGAAGACATCTGAAGGCAGCCCTGTTTAGGGAAGTTTTTAATGTTTGATGTTTTGTTGTGTTTTTAATATTCTGTTGGGAGCCACCCAGAGTGCTGGGGAAACCCAGCCAGATGGGTGGGGAATAATAATAATAATATTATTATTATTATTATTATTATTATTATTATATTATTCATTGTTTGCATCCTCCGGCCAATGGCTCATCTAGTCCAGCATCCTGTTCTCACAGTGGCCAACCAGATGCCTCATCAGGAAACCCCAAAGGCAGAATCTGTGCACAAAGAAGAAGAGGAGTTTGGATTTGATATCCCGCTTTATCACTACCCAAAGGAGTCTCAAAGCGGCTCACATTCTCCTTTCCCTTCCTCCCCCACAACAAACACTCTGTGAGGTGAGTGGGGCTGAGAGACTTCAGAGAAGTGTGACTAGCCCAAGGTCACCCAGCAGCTGCATGTGGAGGAGCGGGGAAGCGAACCCGGTTCACCAGATTACGAGTCCACCGCTCTTAACCACTACTACACCACACTGGCTCTCAAAGAGGCCTCTCCCCTCCTGTGGCTTCCAGCAACTGGTATTCAAGAACACGGATGTCTCCAACCGAGAAGGCACAGCAGAGTCATGCACGATGTAGGCTTCGCAGTGAGGAGCTTCCTTGTGCCTGCGAAAGAACCACCGACCAAGGGCTCAGAATGGTTGCTTTCCCTCCACCTCGCAACCAGCTCTGGTCTGGTCAACATCTTGAGCATCTATGCACCCACTATGTGCTCCGATGTACTAACCAAGGACCAGTTGTACGAGGAACTAGACCAGGCTGCCAGGAGGGTCCCAGATTGCAAAGACCTCTTCCTGGCTGGGAGTTTTCAATGCCAGAACTGCGGACGATCATCACACACGGGACAACTGCATAGGTCAGCATGAATGAGAATGGAGAAGGGCTGTTTGAGCTGTCCTCTTATCACAGCCTCTGCATCACAAACACCTTCTTCCCCACCAAGGCAAAACACCAAGTGTCCCGGGGAACCTAAACTGCACACACACATACAGTCGTGCCTCGTGTTGCGTCCGCTGCGGGTTGCGAACGACGCGGGTTACGAACGCGGCAAATCCGGAAGTGGTCTGCGCAGGTCGCGCATGCGCAGAAGCATGATGCCGTGCTTCCGCACATGCGCAATGCCGCCGCTCGGGTTGCAGACTTTTCGGGGTGCGACCGACACCCCGGAACGGATCGTGTCCGCAACCCGAGGTACCATTGTATTCCTAATGCAGCCTGCCCCGACTTACAGGGCTGTGCTGAAGATTGCTAAAGCCGGCTTCCCCAACGGGGTGCCCTCCAGCTGTTCTGGACTCCAATTCCCATCAGTCAACATACACAGCCAATAGCCAGGATGATGGGAGGGCACCAGGTGATTTAAGGGGTGCAAGATATACTCTAAAACACTTGAGAGGTGGTAAAGAGCTGCTTAGCTCTGCTGACATTATACAACTGACGTCGTAACTTTTTTCCTTCGCCTGTTTTGATACTTCAAAAGCAGCTCTCATTACTGGAGCCGAGCGAGCTGTTAAGAGATTTCTACCCAGGATCTCTCTCTCTCCTAGGTCAGGATTAGTCATCTGTTCCTATTTGCAGAAAGAAAACACAAATATCTAATTGGAATCATACTTAAAAATAGGAAAATAGCTCAAACCTAAATCTGAAGGAAAACAAAAACTGGCCTGCGTTGAGTTTTCCTCTTTTGTCTTTTTTGAGCGTTTAAGACCACTTCGTTATTATTCCTTATTATATGTATTTTCTTAATTTCAGGGATGCGACTGAAACCTGGGGTGGTGCTGCAGATGTCGGCAACATGTGGCTTCACGTGGCAAGGGAGAGAAACCAACGGGATCCCAAGAAATCACAACCTCTGCCAAACCCCGGAGAGCTTATAAGCAGGTGTCTGGAAGCCCATGTTATGCTGAAGGAGGTGTGAAAATCCAATAAGGTTTCCATCGCCCTTTTGGGTCCCTCGCTGAGCCTGGCTGAGCTCTTTCCTTTGCATGCGTGCCGAAGGGACGGCTGTGTCGCCATCGCCAGTTCTCGAAAACAGCAGCCCCGTTCGCTTTCTCACCGAAGGAACACGTTGCATCCCCGGAGCTGCGGCTATTTCACTTCTCACCCAATGGCAGAGCAGGCGGGGCTGAGATTTCCAAGCCCCTGGAAGCCGCAGGTTTCATCGCACCCCACAATAACTTGCTCATTCCGTCAGACGGGGAAGTGAAAAACATCCCATGCTCCAATGTGCACCGAGCACCTGTATTTTGAAGCGTATACGAGGCTCAGGGGCAATTAAACTTAGACCGTTTGGGGTGGACCTGCCAGGCGGCGCTAGAAAACGCAAGAAGGGCTTGCCGGATCAGGGCCCATCCAGTCCAGGATCTTGTTCTCGCCGTGGTCAACCAGATGCCTGTGGGAGACTGGCAAACACAAGAGCACTCCCAGATACTGTTTGTTGTTGTTGTTCAGTCGTTCAGTCGTGTCCGACTCTTCGTGACCCCATGGACCAGAGCACGCCAGGCACGCCTATCCTCCACTGCCTCTCGCAGTTTGGCCAAACTCATGCCAGTCGCTTCGAGAACACTGTCCAACCATCTCATCCTCTGTCGTCCCCTTCTCCTTGTGCCCTCCATCTTTCCCAACATCAGGGTCTTTTCCAGGGAGTCTTCTCTTCTCATGAGGTGGCCAAAGTACTGGAGCCTCAACTTTAGGATCTGTCCTTCTAGTGAGCACTCTGGGCTGATTTCCCAGATCCTGTGATTTCCAGCAAAACAGCAAAAACAGACAGACCTCAGCACAACACTCAAAACGGAAGCCTGGCACTCAAATCGGAAGCGTTAGCACTCAAAACGGAGCACGTATGGCTTCCGAAAAGAGTTCGCAAACTTACTTCCAAGTTGTTTGAGTACCAAGGTGTTTGAGAACCAAGGTACCGCTGTAATTGCAATTTAAAAAGAAATGCAACCCATCTCTCTCACCACAGAAAAGGAATATGGTACCCAGGTTGCCCTGCTCAGTCTGGTGCCAAGGTGCTTGCAACAGATGAGCAACTTCCATCATGACCCCTTAAAGCCAGACTTGTCCTGGGCAGATATTGCAGGAGGGGATGGCTTCCGGCAGAAGACTGTCCCCCTGGCAGCCATTCAAAGAGAGGACTGTCCTCTGCAAAGTAGGACACACACGGGCACCCTGAGACCAGAGCTTGCCTTATTTGAGCACTGGAAGGAATCTCTAGACCCGGGCAGCCTCCCCACATACACAGCAGCCTCTTCCGCAAACTCTACGGAGGACAGACCATTTTGACTTCCCCCTTGCTTATTCGGGGTTTATCCTGGCCCATCTGAAACAAAACCCCCAAAACCGCTCGCGAGAATTGCGCACGTGCGTTGCCAAAGGCTATAAGCCGGGCGTGCAAAGTTCCTAAGAAACATTTAATTTCTCCCCCCCCCCTTCTCAAACTGCCCTTGTCAACCAGGAAGCACGGCCAAGAGGCCTAGCCTATCGGGGAACACAATCGGCGCATCCATTTTCCATTCTCGGGAGTAGTGTTATAAGAATTACGAGGGGGGGGGAAGGCGATGCCAGGGCATGTCCAGTTTTACCATTTCAGGCATGAACAGAGAGGGGTAACTGGACTGGAGATGAGGCCCAATTCACCAGTTCCCAGAATCCTCCTCTTCGACGCCATGATCCACTGGCACAGCTTTCAAACATCTTCCTCTTTATTCCATTTGCAAATCACCCCTCAGGAATTTATCACCTATCACCCCTCAGATCACCTATCACCTCTCAGGAAGGAAATTCTCCTTTCAATCGGTCACCAGCAACAACGATTCACAACTTCCACAGCCCAGCAGGGCTGTCAATCTACTCCTTTGATGAGCTAGCAGCTATTGTCTCGCATAGGAGGGGGGGAGAAAACTCATCTCAAAATGACAGCTGTCAGACTCAGAAACCATAATATTATTATAAATATCCCTTGCCCTGCTGAGTGATACTGGAGTTATATTTTGTTCTCTTAATTGCTTTATTGATACACTGATGCTCTCTATTTGAAACAATGTATAACGCTACAAAATTTCCCCTTCCGAGTGTAACCAATGTTTATGTCAGACCTCCCTTTCTGAATCTTTTCTATTTAGCTGATACTGTAACATTAATGCTATAACCCCAATACGTTAGAATTGTTTTGCTATATTTGACAGATGTTTTAAGAGTGTAATTTTTATAACCATGTTAGATTTCTCTTCTGTAATAAGGGAATTATATTGTTTGAAACCCACCACTCCCATACCACGGTGACACCTAGTGTGTCTGCTTAGATAGGACACAATTACACATGGACAGTAATGTTATTCATTAATGGAGAAACATCCTGAACATGAATTTCACACCCACCCATATTGGAAGCCATTGCCAGAAAGGTGTGAGAACTCCAGACAGTCGCTAATCGCCCCACCATTTCAAAGGTCCGCTCCAGAAAAGAAGATAAGGGGAAGAACATTTGACACCCCTCCACATGAAAAGGACACCCATTATTTCCATGAACTATCCAATTTCCGTGTAAGACCCTTGTTTTTCACGCCTTCCAGCCACCATTGGATTGTATGGGAATAGGAGGGTATAAATATTAAGGGTTCCCATTTATCGGGGCCCTTTCCTTTTTCTTAGAAGGCAGGGACCCTACAGCTGTAGTTTTTTTTCTGTGTCTCAATAAAGGATCAGTATTGTTTTGCCTGATCAACATTGTTGGTCTCTGTCATTTTTCCCGACCGGAGCTTTGAACCTAGAATCAACTATTGAGTCTCCGTATCGCCACAGACTTCCATATGAAGCAGTGGCATTTCAGGTCATTCTTATAACAGTAGGAAGCGCTGAAGTGGCCGGCATCCCACCCTGACATCAGGGTTTCTAAAATAGGATTTATCAGATGGAGCTCGTGGGGCCGGCATTGTGCCTGGCGACATGAAAAGGGCTTTGCTATTAATGTGAGGAAATACAACTATTGTATGCAGAATGATACCCACGCAGTCCCAGACCACTTGTCTCTGGACGGCTCTCTCTCTCTGGAATTCCTTGGCGCCGCCAGAGTGGGCTCCTTCTTATATCCACCCACGCAACCCCTCCTTTCAAGGAAAAAAAAAATTCATCTTAGCAGAGGGACCCACCTCCTGCCCTCGCCTGCCGGTTAAGTTTCCCGGTGGTTTGGCCCCGGGTGTGCCTGCCTTGCGTCTGGAGAGCTTTTCAGGAAACTGTCGATTCAGTATCTCGGAACGGTCTATTGTGTCGAGGGTGGGACAAGCCTTATTAAGAGTGGGTGTTTGTGTGCAAAAAAAAGTGTAAAGGCTGCCCCATTATTACAGCTAAACAAAGCCACATCCTGCCTTCCAACTGGCTCTTCGCCAAATTACTACCACCAGAAAAATAGTAATAATGATTTAGGGAAAGTGGGGGGGAGAGAGAGAGAGAGAGAGAAAGAGAGAGAGAGAGGGAACCACTGCCAGAAGCTTTCCTTTCTTGTTTTTGACCTCAGCCACAGATGCACGGAGAAGCATTTGCCATTAGGAAATAATCCAGCTAGTGAAAGAGTGAGCACCGACGGGGAAATTTTTTAAAAAATGACTTGTCCTTGGTCCCATTTTGCTCAGTATTGCCTACACTGACTGGCAGCAGCTCTCCAGGATTCCAGATAGGGCTCCCTCCCAGCCTTTCCTGGAGATGTCGAAATTTGAACCCGGGACCTTCTGCACGCGCAGCAGGTGTTCTTTAATGGAGCTACACTCCTCCCCAGCTGGCACCGTCCAATATTTAACTCCACAATCTTGAGTCTGGGCTCGCCTTTCAGTTTCCGCCTCTCAGACCCGGTCTGTCATTTTGCTAAAGGAGATGTACAATAAGCTACAGATGGCCGAGGCGAAGACATTTCAGGTGTCCCTGTGTCTGGGTACGCACACAAATATTTCCAGTGGCTATTTGGTTATTGCTGATGTTATTTTACAGATTAGAAACGCCCATATTGATTTGATAATTGTATAATAGGGATTTTGCTGCAACTGTGATGTTTAGTTCATTGTTTTAGTTGCCGCTTTGTTGATAGTGTTTAGAAGACATCTGAAGGCATCCCTGTTTAGGGAAGTTTTTAATGACTGGTGTTTTAATGGATTTTTAATCTTTTGTTGAAAGCCGCCCAAAGTGGCTGGGGAAACCTAGCCAGATGGGCGGGGTATAAATAATAAATTATTATTATTATTACTCGCAAATGTTTTACTGATTATTTGTCAATTATTTTATATGATTCATTATTATTTTATATGATTATTATTACTTTATATGATTTGGGCTGTACTTGTGGTGCCTGATTTTGCTATTGTAATTTATTGCTTGTAAGCTGCTTTGGGATTCCTTTGAACAGTGGGGCAGAAATACAATCAATCAATCAATCAATCAATCAATCAAATTGTGGTGTGGAACGAGCAATGGGGTCACCACCAAATAACTTGTGTTTTCCTCCTGGCACTGGTTGCCTAGGACAATGAAAAACACTTGCAAGTCCAGGGCACAGGAATTATCCACAGCAAACACCCTGTATGTGAAAGACACAAATCTTCAGAGGCTTAAGTTCCAGACGTTGGGTGGCCATCTTTCCTGGATGCTTCAGCTGAGAATCCTGCATTGCAGGGGGTTGGACTAGATGACCCTTGGCGTCCTTTCGAACTCTATGATTCTAAATAGCTGCATCATTCTATTTACCTTTGAGGTGGATTTGTGGGCGTCACGACCCGAACATGCGCGTACGGACTGAATACAGCCCCCGCGCGATTGGTAGATTATTCCAGCGCCTCCCCCAGGCCGACCAATCCGGTTGGCCTGAGGGGGCGTGTCTTAGTCCCTTTAAAGTAGTGGCGGGCGGGAAACTCGCCCTCTTTGTCCCGCTTCCCAGCATAATGTGTCTGTGTCATTACTTCCACGGGGAGGGGAGGGAGATTGCCATGCAATGCTCAGATCTAATTCCCCGTATTTTCCATTCTGCTGGAATGTTGTAGTAGTTACTATACACAGAGCTACTTCCTTCCACCAATGAAGCTATCACAAACCTGCAGACTCGACAGATACCTTCCTAAGGACTAGTAACTTCTCGGGCACATAAAATCTAACGTGGCTCTACGAATACGCCTTTGCTCTTAAGACATGGAAGTGGTCCCATAAACCTGAGAGGCAGATTCAGGTCATATTTCTGAATGCTTTTATCCTGACCCCCCCCCCACCACCACCACCAAGACCTGCCATGTGTAGGACACAGAAGAAGAGAAGACTTTGGATTTGATATCCCACTTTATCACTACCCGAAGGAGTCTCAAAGCGGCTAACATTCTCCTTTCCCTTCCTCCCCCACAACAAACACTCTGTGAGGTGAGTGGGGCTGAGAGACTTCAGAGAAGTGTGACTAGCCCAAGGTCACCCAGCAGCTGCATGTGGAGGAGCGGAGACGAACCCGGTTCCCCAGATTACGAGTCCACCGCTCTTAACCACTACACCACACTGGCACAGTTCTTTTCCAATACAGTGGTACCTTCGTTCTCAAACACCTTTGTACTCAAACAACTTGGAACCCAAAAACTGCAAACCTAGAAGTAAGTGTTCCGGTTTGCGAACTTTATTTCGGAAGCCAAACGCGCTCCATTTTGAGTGCCACATTTCCGTTTAGAGTGTTACGCTGAGGTCTATCTGTTTTTGCTATTTATTTTGCGTTTTTGTGGCTTTTTTTGTTTTTGTGACTGTGTGGAACCCAGTTCAGCTACTGATTGATTGTGTGACTGCAGTACATTGTTTATTGCTTTCATTTTATGGATCAATGGTCTCGTTAGATAGTAAAATTCATGTTAAATTGCTGTTTTAGGGGTTGTTTTTAAAAGTCTGGAACGGATTAATCCGTTTTGCATTACTTTCTATGGGAAAGCGCGCCTTGGTTTTGGAACGCTTTGGTTTTGGAACGGATTAAGTGTGAGAACCAAGGTACCACTGTATACAAAATGTCCCAATGTCAGCCTGGATAGCTCAGTTGTTGAGAGCATGGCGCTGACCACGCCAAGGTAGCTGCTTCGATCCCCGTCCTGGACAACTGCATTGCAGGGGATTGGACTACTTAGACGATCTTCAGGGTCCCTTCCAATTCTGTGATTCTATGATTTTAAGGTGGGATAGGGGGAACCATTTAAAAACATAGCACAGCCCTGAATTCTACAAGACAGACTTCCAATTTGACTACCTTCAATAAATTGTGCAAGCCTTGTTCTTCTTCCCCTCCTCCAGGAGAAATTATGCTAAAGTTTAGCACATTGGCAGTTTTAAAAGCAAGCCCATGACAGCACAAGTGTGAGATTTATTACACTTGCATCGTGTACATGCATCCAAACGCCTTGAGGCTCCGGGCATGTTTTCTAAACCTAATAAATAGCAACATGAACAGTAAGGGGTTGTTGCTTTCGATCGCATGGCTCAGATGAGCCTGTTAAGAGTTAAGAACTCCCAGAGAGCTCAGAGCATAGTTTTAAAGGCTATAAAATGTCTGTTCCCGGTGGTCTATTAAAACAGGAGTTGAATGGCATTACGAGAGCGGACTGACCTATCAATGGGGCAGGGGGACCATCAGGTCAGCTGTCCATCTAGTCGGTGGCTTAGGGGGTTATAAACCACCAGAAATTCTGCCTTTGCAATAATTGCCGTCATGTTCAAGACCAGTAGCGAAGCCAGAAAGGTCACAGACAAAAGGGAGTGTTGCAGATCCTCCAAGTGCCCCTGTTTTCCAGGGACAGCCTCGGATTTACAGAAGCCGTCCCGGTTTCCGATTTGATCCCGGAATGTCCCACTTCACACCTATTTTCATTGCAGAAATGTTGGAGGGTATGGGGTTGGCAATGCTGGTCTTCCTGTATCGACGCCGTTTTAGCAATCTAGGTTAGACTACTGCATTGCACGACGCTTGGGGCTGCGTTTGGAGACAGATGCGGAAACTCTGGCTGGTGCAAAATTCGGCAGCCGGGTTGCTGAGTGGCACCAGGCGGGCCCAAGCATATAACCTGAACTCGGGCCTTGCTGCATTTTCTGTCAGTCGGTTTCCAGCCTCAACTCCAAATACTAATCGTGGTTACGAGTGTTTGACCAGGACCTGGGAGACCCGGGTTCAGATCCCGGGCCAACTACGAACCTCATTGGCGGGCCTTGGTGTGCACGCACACTTCTTCAGATACCAAGAACAAACTTAGTTGGTCTCTAAGGTGCTACTGGAAGGTTTTTTTATTTTTTATTTTGTTTTGAAAGATCATTGTAAGCAAGTAACAACACTAGCAGGGTTACCCAAAGGCTTGTAATGAGAAATTTTTTGCCTTTCTATATTTATTTAAATTTTGAGGTATCTTGCAATGAGTTACATTAGAACTGGAAAATATATAAAATGCTGCGATACAAAGATTACTTTTGAAAGCCATTAGGTGGGAGGGAAGGAAGTCGATGGGCTCTAAAGAGCCAAAGAAGTAATGAGGATAATAATGATGTGATTATAAATGTTTAAATGGAAAATTAATAAAAAATATTTTTTAAATAATATTATAATCTCAATAAAATATAAATAGTAAAAAAAGGAAAAAGGAATATACAAGCATGGTCTCTGTCAACTGAAGAAGAGGCAGTGGCAGACGGAAAAGGAGTTCCCAGTATACCTGAAGGAGCGTTCAGCCCAGACACTGAGGTCCAGATCCGAGGGCCTTCAGGTGGTTCCCTCACTGCGAGAAGTGAGGTTACAGGGAACCAGGAAGAGGGCCTTCTCGGTGGTGGCCCTCCCACCAGATGTCAAAGAGATAAACAACTACCTGGCATTTAGAAAACATCTGAAGGCAGCCCTGTTTAGGGAAGTTTTTGATGTGTGACATTTTAATGTATTTTAATCTTTGTTGTAAGCCGCCCAGAGTGGCTGCGGAAACCCAGCCAGATGGGCAGGGTACAAATCATAATCATAATCCTAATTTATTATTCCCCTCCCAGTTTTGGGGGGAGAAGGAGGAGGTGGCCTATCAATGGCTACTAGCCCTGATGGCTCGTGATGCTTATGAATATCAGTTGCTGGAAACCACAGGATGGGAGAGGGCTCTTGTGTTCAAATCCTGCTGTTGGCATTCCCAGATGACGAATCTGGTTGGCCACTGAGAGAACAGGATACTGGCCCAGATGGGGACCCTTCTTATGTTTTCATTTATTTCGATATTTAAAAATATTCAGCCTGAGGTAGCTAGGTGCCAGGTTGCTGCAGTATAACCAAAACCACCTCTCAGACACGAGAACTAAGCACTGAGCAAAGACTAGGCATGCCACCTGAACAGAGATTGAAATTTAACATTTAAAGATTGGCAGAGCAAGGTGTTTCGTTTCGTTTTGACAAATGGTGTCAATCACGCCAAAAAAAGAATGTCTGTCTCTGGCAATGTTTCAGCACTCCTTGTGAAAACGTTTAATTATTGCAATTGCCCTCAATTGCTGTTAGTTGCATCATCTTGCGGATCAAATCTGATTGGCTGTGTAGTATTTTGACATGTTCCCTGATTGGCTGGGACATCGATGGACCAATACAGCCAAGGGAGAAATCAGCCGCTGCCAAAATGGACGACTCATAACAGGCCTCAGCCTTCCTACCTCAACCAAAATTGCCAGTTTTTGCAGGAAACTGGGACACATTTGTGTGCAGCTGTGGAGTTCAATTAATCATTAATTTCAGAATGTGGCAGCAGCAGTCTAATGGGCAATAACAATAATATTTGAACAGCCTGTGTGCTTAGATTAAATTCGAATGCATTGCATTTTTAAATTGCTCTTCTACAGTGCATAATGATTTGGAAGAGATACTTTAGAAACTAAGCGTGTCGCGCAATTTCTAGGAAGCACTAACGCCCAGAGAAATTTATATTTTAACAGCCTTCTGAAGACTGAGGTTGCATGAGTCATAGAGAGCGGAGGGCTTCAAATTTTATTTAACACTTTGTTGTTGGAAGCGAGTCTCTGAGACCTGCAGTGTCTCCATGCAAACCGTTTCCAAGAAACTGCTCTCAAAGCGATACCAATCCTTCAAATAGGAATTTCTCCCTTCCATCAAATAATGAAGCCCAAACAAAGTCTTTGGTCCAGGGAGCAAGACAGTCCGTTCGACTCTCGAACAGCTTCTTACCACCAGAAAGTTCTTGCTGATGTTTAGTGAAAATCTCCTCTCTTGTAACTTGAAGCCTTCGGTTCGAGTTCTACCCTCCAGAGCGGGAGAAAACAAGTTTGTTCCCTCTCTCAAGTGACAACGCTTGATATGCCTATCATATCTCCTCTTGGTCTCCTCTTTTCCTGGTTAAGGTAAAGGGACCCCTGACCATTAGGTCCAGTCGTGGCCGACTCTGGGGTTGCGACGCTCATCTCGCTTTATTGGCCGAGGAAGCTGGTGTACAGCTTCCGGGTCATGTGGCCAGCATGACTAAGCCGCTTCTGGCGAACCAGAGCAGCGCATGGAAACACCGTTTACCTTCCCGCCGGAGTGGTACCTATTTATCTACTTGCACTTTGACATGCTTTCGAACTGCTAGGTGGGCAGGAGCTGGGACCGAGCAACGGGAGCTCACCCCATCGCGGGGATTTGAACCGCCGACCTTCTGATCAGCAAGCCCTAGGCTCTCTGGTTTAACCCACAGTGCCACCCGCGTCTAGGCAATCATCTATGATGCACAGGTAGAAATCAGTAGAATTTTTTTTTAAAAAAACACGTGTGTATATATAACTAAACGATGTGTCTGGGTAGCCTTCCCAGCATGGAGCGACGTTTTTAGAAGCCGTAAAACAGCATAGCAAAGGTGCCTGCTCAATGTTAAGAGGCAGGCAGTTCCAGGCAGTTCTCCGCTCCTGCTCAGAGGCTTCCCATCACGACATCTGGCCGGCCGCTGGATTGGATGGGCCTTTGGCCTGACCCGGCAGCCGGACTCTTCTCTGCACTGCAAGACAGACGCCTCACGGCCGCGGGCCAAGCATTATACGGCGCATGTTTGGGTTTAGCAGGCGATGCGAGTCACGTAACTTGCAGCTTCCAAAAGCAGCAGGGGAAACAGCCTTAGACCAGCCGGGGAAGGCTAAGAGCAAGGGCCCGGCATCCTCTATTCATTCCGGCGAGGGTTTTTTTTCCTCTGCAGTCGAACAATGCTAATTCACAAGGGCAGGATTTTTCAAATAGCAGAGAGGCGAATAATGGCACAATCGATCGCGTAAACAGAATAGCAAGATATGGACGCAGCGGGGGCACAATGAGCAAGCCGACATTCTGGCATTCCTCCATGCACCCCCCCCCCCAACGGGAAGGTGCTAAATTTAGCTGCCCCTAATTTCGCCTCGCCTCGCCCTGCATCCACCTCCCCACCCAACCCGTCGGGGCCGTCGGGCTTATTGTACTGTCAGCGTCGGCGTATCTCAAGGTGCAGAGAGAAGAAAGCGCCTCGTGTCGCAAGGAGAAGGGTGGAAAGGAATACATCGCAGTTTGTGGGAGAGAAACCTAGCAGAAGCTAATGCAGTTGAGTCAAAGAGGTGATTTCTCCCTAGACGGAGAAGGGCAGCCTAGCCAGAGAGACAGAGAGAGAGATGCGCTACACAGGGTCACAGAAACATACGGAATTGCTTTATGCCAAATCAGAACACTGGTCCATTTAACTCAGTGTGGCCTACACTGACTGGCAGCAGTTTTCCAGCTGAGCTACTGTCATGAACTGGCTGGATGCAGAGGAGTGGGAGGGAGGCATCCGCTGGGAATTGCCAGGGGAAGAAAGCTCAGAGCCAGGGGATTAGTGGTGGGTCGACAACGCGTGGTCGGAGGGAGAAGAGGGAGCAGAATGGGAGGAAGAGGTGTCAGAAGAGGCAGCAGGGTTTCGTGAGCTGGGAGAGTCTGTGGCAGAGAGCGGTCCAGAATCAGAGGCAAAAGCAAAAGTTGGAGAGTGGGGAGGGAGAGGGCAAGAGTCAGAGATGAGGCTGAAGAATCCAGGGAGTCTCCCACTCCTGCTGCAACCAGCTCCCCTCCCCAATGGTCGCCCAGAACCAGAAGAGGTATGAAGCGGGAGGAGCAAATTCAGGCATGGCGGCATAATCTCAGATTGCTTGGGAAGGACCCGGGAAGGGAGGAGACTTAGGGAACCGTGGGATCTTCAGTCTCCACAACAGGGGCAAGATCTACCAATTCGAGTTGCTGAGCTCACTAGACCTGACCTCCCGCGTCAACCTTGTTTCCGTGAGTAAACAGTTAACTTCACTGATGCAGTGTGATTCTTTGCTGACCTGCTCCTGACAGCTACAGCCTTTTCTTTCAATTTTAAGAACAAAGGAAGTGCTTTATAATGAACCAGGCCATTGGGCCATCTAGCTGACTGGCAGCAGGGGTTCAAATGGGCTTTACAGGGGGTTACCCCAATGTGGTGCCCAAGGGCACATCTGCAGACGCCTTCCCTGGTGCCCACAGCATCCCCTTGCCCTGCCTTTCCCCTTGCCGAAATTAAGCTTGAAGGCAGCATTCTGTTGCAGGCAACTGAAGAGGTTGTGGTGTGTGCTTGGCTGCAGTGTGTGTGTTTGTGTGTGTGCAATTCTCACAACAGTTTCTCCCGTCTGGAAATGTATCCGTAGGCCCAAAATGTTTGACAGCCCCTGGCATGGAACGAGATTTCCCAGAAGCTCAGGCACCTGTTGTTGTGCTAACACAGTCAGCAAACAGCGCAGATGGAGGCGAAGACAAGCGGGACGTTATGGGGGAAATTATGTGTTGTAAAAATGTTGCAGACGACTCTTTGTGCCTCTGTTGTGCCTGTGCTTTGTTCTCCTCCTGATGCGATCAACTGTACCAATATAAGCCTCGCTGCATATAGAAACATGACACAAACGCACATGCAAACAGAGTTTCAAATTTAAAAAAACCTTCCAATTCTTATGCAAATAGAAAGCAGCCTGTGTCTTCAAAATTGACTCCAACAGGATGCCACAGACACCCATCTATAGCCTTAGGTGTTTTTTTGTGGGGGCAGATCGTTCTGTTAAGTCTTAACACTTTAGGGGCTTTCCCAACTTTTTACAAATCTCTCTCTGGGAAGATGGAAGTATTTTCCCAGCGTGCCATGAAAAGGATATTTTACTAAGGGCAGCCTCTTTACCCCGTCTCTCCCTCTGCTTAGGCCAGTCCACCCAGTCTTGGTGCAACTTGTATTGGTCACATGGTCACACCTGAAGAAGTGAGGCCAATTCCTGTTTGAGTTCAATAAACACACCCCAAAGGGTCTTCCCATTTTGAACACTCATGCACTGTCACACAATCGAGTCCTCTAACATGTGCCAAGACGACCACCTTGTGCAAAATGAGAAACGGACCCATTCTCGTTCGCACAACACTGTAAACCATGGTTTAGCTTAACTATGGTTTAAGGGTGAACACACAGCCTGCACGGGGAGAAGAGGTACAATCAAACCATGGTTTACAGGTGAAACTCGAAAAATTAGAATATCGTGGAAAGGTTCACTCGAAAAATTAGAATATCGTGGAAAGGTTCATTTCTTTCAGTAATTCAACTTAAAAGGTGAAACTAATATATGAGATAGACTCATGACATGCAAAGCGAGATATGTCAAGCCTTTATTTGTTATAATTGTGATGATTATGGCGTACAGCTGATGAGAACCCCAAATTAACAATTTCAACTTTGGGGTTTTCATCAGCTGTACGCCATAATCATCACAATTATAACAAACAAAGGCTTGACATATCTCGCTTTGCATGTCATGAGTCTATCTCATATATTAAACTCAAGTAGCTAATGAAAACAATTGCTTACATAAATGGACTTTTCCATGATATTCTAATTTTTCGAGTTTCACCTGTAGTTGCCAGTAGAGTGGCAGCAGCAGGACCAGAGAAGAAGTGAAGGAAGAATGATTTTCTCCCCATCACCAACACAATGGTATCCACCTTTAAGCCATCATTCAGGTTAAGTGCAATTTAAAAGGTGATGTGAAAACCAGGCCATGGAAAACAATTATTACAACCAGATGGGAATTTATGAGAGAGAGACGCCAAGATGGTCTCAGGTAAGAAGCAGACGGCATCCTTACCTGTAACGTTCTGCTGTACATCCAAGTTGACATTCACAAAGAACCTGATGCTGTCCCCGGAGACGATCGAGGAATTTACGGTGTCAAAAAGTTCTTCGCCCCCGACTTCTTCTTTGTTCTCACAGCCATCGTCCGTATCACACTTAAGGTAGCCTGCAACAAGAGAGGGTCTGTTTTATTGCTCACTCTCCGCCACACATCTCAGGGAATCAAAGCAAAGTCTTATCAAGGAGTTTTTGCAAAGGCAGAACAAAGCAGCCATTTTTGCTCTCAGCGGGACCATTTTCTTCCCACCTGGCACGTTCCAAGCATATTCTCTGAGCTGGTCAAAGGAATTTCAGACTTAGGAGGGAGAAATAAGAAAAAGGTTCCAGAGCTGGAAGGAGAGATGCATTTGGGGCTCGACTGAGAATTCTGTCCTGGCTCGTTCCCACCTGCCTTTATTTTGCAATAAATCGGCTTCGTGCAGCTTAAAGGCTGACCGAAGCTTGCCTTTTATAATTGCTCCTTGAAGTCAAGAGGGTTAGAAACTTAAAGAAGAGAGAAAGCAGAGAACCTCCACATTTTAATGAAATCTTGTTCCAGGCTTTTGAGGAAAGTCCAAGAGGAAGATGCAATAAATTGCACACAATAAAGGGATTTGGAGCATTGGAAGGTGCCTTATACAGAATCAGGACATGGGTCCTTCTAGCTCAGAACTGCCTACACTGGCTGGCAACAGCTCTCTGGGGTTTCTGGTCTTTCCCCCAGCCGTACCTGGAAATGGCAGGGATTGAACCCGGGGCCTTCTGCATGCAGAGCAGATGCCCTACCATTTTGCTACAGCCCTTGCCCTTGCACAAGAGATCAACGGAATACAGGACAGTTATAGCAAGCTCAGTTGGTTAAAGCATGCTGCTGACAATGCCAAGGTTGCAGGTTCGATCCCTGTAAGAGACAGCTGCCTATTCCTGCATTGCAAGGGGGTGGACTAGATAATCCTCAGGGTCCCTGCCAACTCTATGATTCTAGGTCAGGCTATTTGGGTGTCCAGCCCAGCCTTGAGAGCACTCTGCCAGTGCCTCTCCAAGTCTTCGGGCATCTTCCACATCACCTGCTACCTTCATCCTTCTGAGCTGAACTGAACCTGGAACTTCCTTCACACAAATCATTTATTTACAGTAGAACCTTGGTTCTTGAACTTAATCCGTTCTGGAAGTCCGTTCGACTCCCGAAACCGTTCGAAAACCAAGGCGTGGCTTCCGATTGGCTGCAGGAGCTTCCTGCACTCAAGCGGAAACCGCGTCGGACGTTCAGCTTCCAAAAAACACACACAAATCGGAACACTTACTTCCGGGTTTTTGGCGTTTGGGAGCCAATTTGTCTGTTAACTAAGCCGTTCGAGAACCAAGGTACCACTGTATTTCCATATGCACATCACTTTTCTTCCATCTTGGAACCCAGGGCAGCAGCTTACATTTCCCTTGCGGCCTTCCACTGCACAGACTCAGACCTGGCTTCCTCCCCGAAGCCTAGCTACTATGTTTAAGCAAGAATCATAGAATCATAGAGTTGGAAGAGACCCCAGGGGCCATCCAGTCCAACCCCCTGCCAAGCAGGAAACACCATCAAAGCATTCCTGACAGATGGCTGTCAAGCCTCCGCTTAAAGACCTCCAAAGAAGGAGACTCCACCACACTCCTTGGCAGCAAATTCCACTGTCGAACAGCTCTTACTGTCAGGAAGTTCTTCCTAATGTTTAGGTGGAATCTTCTTTCTTGTAGTTTGAATCCATTGCCCCGTGTCCGCTTCTCTGGAGCAGCAGAAAACAACCTTTCTCCCTCCTCTATATGACATCCTTTTATATATTTGAACATGGCTATCATATCACCCCTTAACCTTCTCTTCTCCAGGCTAAACATACCCAGCTCCCTAAGCCGTTCCTCATAAGGCATTGTTTCCAGGCCTTTGACCATTTTGGTTGCCCTCTTCTGGACACGTTCCAGCTTGTCAGTATCCTTCTTGAACTGTGGTGCCCAGAACTGGACACAGTATTCCAGGTGAGGTCTGACCAGAGCAGAATATAGTGGTACTATTACTTCCCTTGATCTAGACGCTATACTCCTATTGATGCAGCCCAGAATTGCATTGGCTTTTTTAGCTGCTGCATCACACTGTTGACTCATGTCAAGTTTATGGTCTACCAAGACTCCTAGATCCTTTTCACATGTACTGCTCTCAAGCCAGGTGTCACCCATCCTGTATTTGTGCCTTTCAATTTTTTTGCCCAAATGTAGTACTTTACATTTCTCCCTGTTAAGATTCATCAGCCCTCGAGGAAATCTGGTTTCTGTGCGTTCCGACGATCCGCGCCACACCAAGACAGCAAGCATCCTTTTAAGGCTGCCATCTTCAGGCTGGATTCTGAACACATCCTTAGACAACTAGGCTGCTCAGCGCCAGTCGCCAGAAAGGTTTCGTTTCAACATTTCCCACTCGCTCCTATTACATCATGCAACCCATGTTCAGCAAACGGAGTTTGCTGCTGCAAAAAGGAGACTGAGACAGCCTCCAGCTGAGATGGCTTTGAAAGGCAGGTGAGGGGGAAAAACTTCACTCGTATATGTGCATCTCACTGGCGATTGGAGGAGATGGGTATTTGGTCTAATGCAAAACAGGCAGCTCAAACCACCCGGAATGAGAACTACCAGGAATTTTTGAGATACGGACACACAGGGCTTTGATTGCAAAAACGAAACTGGGGGTGAAGCATCGCACCTAGACTGCCAGCCGCATTAAATTAATTAGAAGCGTTTCTCTTTCGCTCGCTTTCTTTAACCTCTTGCAAGCACAAATTATTGGCTTGATGTAGACATGCCGCAGTGAACTGGCTCTAAAGGATTAGCAGCCCAAGCAGATATGCAACATGCAATTGCTCTAATAATAGAGGAGGTTCGCGGGCTTTTTCATAAACAATCACTCCTGGGGAAAGCGAGCTAAAGCTTCAAGCGTCACCTAGTTTTTAAACAACGTGAGGATCTGTTTGTTCCTTGGTTGTGGGAGGGCAAAACGTGGGTTTTGGTTGTGGGAGGGCAAAATGAGGGCAAAACACATAAACTACCACCATGTAGCTGACATCCTTGGAGGAAAGGTGGGGAGCAAAAGGTATTATCAGAAAAATGTGATTTATTTGGAGAAATATTTTTATGCCGCCGTAGCATGAAATAGCAAGGCGGTACACAGAGTCAAAAGGTGACACCTTTTTTAAAGCTAGGGAAGGCAACCTTTTTGCTATTAAGGGCTCTGTTCCTGGATAGCTCAGGGATGCAGGTGGCGCTGTGGGTTAAACCACAGAGCCTAGGGCTTGCTGATCAGAAGGTTGGCAGTTCGAATCCCCACGACGGGGTGAGCTCCCGTTGTTCAGTCCCTGCTCCTGCCCACCTAGCAGTTTGAAAGCATGTCAAAGTGCAAGTAGATAAATAGGTACCGCTCTGGCAGGAAGGTAAACGGCGTTTCCGTGTGCTGCTCTGGTTTGCCAGAAGCGGCTTAGTCATGCTGGCCACATGACCCGGAAGCTGTACGCCGGCTCCGTTGGCCATTAATGCGAGATGAGCGCCGCAACCCCAGAGTCATCCGCGACTGGACCGGGGTGGCAGCAGCGGCTGCCTAGAGGGCTCTCAAGGAGAGGGGAGAGGAGGCTGAGGGACGACTCCACAAGGACGGGTTTCAAAAAACATGAGAGCCTGCAAGCTCCACAGACAAGGGGTGACCTAACTGGGCTCCTGAGCCCCACAGGGGAGCCGCAGAAAGAATGCAGTTGGTCAAGGGAGCCGTGGACCCAAAAACGTTGAAAACCTCTGGCTCAGTTGGTTAGAGCAGTGTTTTTCAACCACTGTTCCGCGGCACACTAGTGTGCCGCGAGATGTTGCCTGGTGTGCCGTGGGAAAATTACTTTATATATAGTCAATATAGGCACAGAGTTAATTTTTTTAACATTTTCTAATGGTGGTGTGCCTTCGTGATTTTTTTCATGAAACAAGTGTGCCTTTGCCCAAAAAAGGTTGAAAAACACTGGGTTAGAGAGTGGTGCTGGTAACGCCAAGGTGGCAGGTTTGGCCCCATACGGGGCAGCATCGTTTTCCTGTGGACTAGAAGATTCTCAGGGTCTCTTCCAAGTCTACAATTCTATAATTCCATAAGTAATCCATTGGGGGCTGCATGCGGATTGTGGGTGGGGCACCAGGGTGGGGCCATCCCTTTTCTCTTTCAGCCACCCCGTTGCCTTTCTCTCTATGCGTAGCAGGCAGGTATCACTTCACTCTCGCCAGAGATCTGAACTTAATTGTTTGCACAGAGATTTTGAAATTAGGGGTTTTTTGGCATTAGGCCAAAGACATCAGATTGCCCACGTGTTTTAAAGAGATTGGGGGAACAGACAGAAACCAGTCAATCACTTCTTTGAATCTGTATCTTGTATGGAATTCCAATCTAATAACAGTTGAGCTTATTTAACTTATATGGCAAATTCATCATGCAAAATGCTGGACTCGATGAATCCCAAGCAGGAATTAAGATTGCCAGAAGAAATATCAACAACCTCAGATATGCTGATGACACAACCTTGATGGCAGAAAGTGAGGAGGAATTAAAGAACCTTTTAATGAGGGTGAAAGAGGAGAGCGCAAAATATGGTCTGAAGCTCAACATAAAAAAAACTAAGATCATGGCCACTGGTCCCATCACCTCCTGGCAAATAGAAGGGGAAGAAATGGAGGCAGTGAGAGATTTTACTTTCTTGGGCTCCATGATCACTGCAGATGGTGACAGCAGTCACGAAATTAGAAGACGCCTGCTTCTTGGGAGAAAGCAATGACAAACCTAGACAGCATCTTAAAAAGCAGAGACATCACCTTGCCGACAAAGGTCCGTATAGTTAAAGCTATGGTTTTCCCAGTAGTGATGTATGGAAGTGAGAGCTGGACCATAAAGAAGACTGATCACCGAAGAATTGATGCTTTTGAATTATGGTGCTGGAGGAGACTCTTGAGAGTCCCATGGACTGCAAGAAGATCAAACCTATCCATTCTGAAGGAAATCAGCCCTGAGTGCTCACTGGAAGGACAGATCCTGAAGCTGAGGCTCCAAGTACTTTGGCCACCTCATGAGAAGAGAAGACTCCCTAGAAAAGACCCTGATGTTGGGAAAGATGGAGGGCACAAGGAGAAGGGGACGACAGAGGATGAGATGGTTGGACAGTGTTCTCGAAGCGACTGGCATGAGTTTGGCCAAACTGCGAGAGGCAGTGAAGGATAGGCGTGCCTGGCGTGCTCTGGTCCATGGGGTCACGAAGAGTCGGACATGACTAAACAACAACAGTTGAACTTAGACAGAGGGATTGTTTTTCGATTAACCAACAAGCAGCACGGGGTAGGTGTCATAAATGGTTTTTTCAGACACTCACGCTTTTATTTATTTAAAAAAAAAAAATCACACCCTGCTTTTCACATGTCTCAAAGGAGCTGACAAAGAAAAACAAAATCATAAATATTTTTTTCTTTGAGCTTAAAGGGCAAGAGAGCAGGTCTGCATCAGTGCTATGAGAGTGCATTCAACAAGATTTGTGGAATTATTGGCAAGAGATATCCGGAAGTCCACTGTAGGTGGACATCTGAGCCAGATTTCACCTATTATTAAACACTGCCACTTGAGAACCAAGATTGCTTCTGAGCTGTTCATAAAACAAAAAAAACAACAACACAATAATTGCACAACGTTCTGTGCAAATTTCCTTTCAAGCAACGACCACCATGTGCTAAAACTGCTAAGTGGCACAGAGTCTTACTGTCTCCCTTTTTTTTAAGTGCCACCTTCAACTTCAGGGGTTCTCAGTGTCTCGGTTCTCTGCTGTACCCATTTCTATTAGGTTTTACTATCAATCAAATTGTGCTTGCTTCGGCTGCAAAAAAGAATTCTGCACTTATCAACACTGGCCACCCCCCAAAGGCCGGTGACTGACATTTCCTACCTTTCTGCAAGAATCTACAAAACGCAGAAGGGAGGCAGAAGAATGCATCGAAATCCCTTGGAATTCGGGGAGGTTCTTTCGTTTCAGAATCCTGCAAAACACCTTGGGAGAGGAGAGGGCGCTGCAAGGGATCATCACCTTGTTGTGGTGAGTGGGCTTGCACGTTCCTATGACCCTTGTGAGCAAAGCTGTTGGGAATCTCATACTCCCAGCCGTGTCAGCCAAGCATAGCTTTCAACCTTTCCCTTTTTTTGCAGGAAATTCCCTTATTATAGCATTGGGAAACAGCAGGGAGGGTTGACAGCCATGTATATAGCAGTGGGGAACAGCAGAGAGGGTTGACAGCTATGCACCCAAGGCGGTGAGGTCAAAGGGAAGGAGCTAGACAAAGAATGATCCATGAAGTTCTCAACGGCAGAGCAGGAGGATAACAAGTGGTACGTTACAACGGCTGTGAAGGCTGCAGCAGATGAGAATCTACTAGTCGTCGTGATACTCATGCCATCGGAATAGACCCTTACTGTGAAGATTGTGCGTTGGTCAGTGTGCACTGATCTACACACATAAAACAAATTCGCGCACAGGTGTCTTCCAAAAACCCACCCTAAACCCAAACCCCAAAAGTCACATGGCGATCGGCAAATTGTGCAAACCCTCACAATGATCAACTCTGTCCGGAAACCTATGTCCCCACTGTGGAAGGACGTGTGGATCCAGAACTGGCCTCCACAGTCGCTTATGAATCCGCTGTTAAAACCGTGTTTATGGAAGACAACGTTACTTGGCTACAAGTGATAGAAGAAGAAGAAGAAGAAGAAGAAGAAGAAGAAGAAGAAGAAGAAGAAGAGAGTTTGGATTTGATATCCCGCTTTATCACTACCCGAAGGAGTCTCAAAGCGGCTAACATTCTCCTTTCCCTTCCTCCCCCACAACAAACACTCTGTGAGGTGAGTGGGGCTGAGAGACTTCAGAGAAGTGTGACTAGCCCAAGGTCACCCAGCAGCTGCATGTAGAGGAGCAGAGACGCAAACCCGGTTCACCAGATTGCGAGTCTACCGCTCTTAACCACTACACCACAGAAGAAGGAGGAGGAGGAGGAGGAAGAGGGAGGCAGACACGCCTAATCCGACTCGCGGCAACTGCTTTCCCACTGAACTCCACCCCGCTGCTCCACCAACCCTGCAGGTTCTAGATAAGCACGGATCCAGAGCGCTGTTAGGGTAAGAGAGAAAGGGTTGAAGCACCCTCTTTCTGCACCACCATACAAACAAATCACATGCGTGCAATAAAATGAAGGAGGGGGAGACAGAAGACTTGGAGTAGTAGGCTTGCTAAGTTGTATAAGACTGAATCAGACAAGTGCTGGAGATGCAAAGAGATGGAGGGAACGATCTTTCATATGTAGTGGATCTGTAAAAGGGTAAAAGAGTATTGGGAAGTTACAGGTGGGTAGCCGTGTTGGTCTGCCATAGTCAAAACAAAATCGAAAATTCTTTCCAGTAGCACCTTAGAGACCAACTGAGTTTGTTCCTGGTATGAGCTTTCGTGTGCATGCACACTTCTTCAGAGTATTGGGAAATGATCCATAATGAATTGAAAAAAAGTGTTTAAAAGTAGTTTTCCAAAAAACAAAAACAAACCAACAACCCAGTCCTTTCTTTTGGGGATAATTCAGATGGAAATTCCCAGGTGTCAAAAAACACTGCGGGCCGTGTTTTGTTAGCCCCAAAACGGCGAATGAACGCGGTCCGAACAAAAGAAGAATGGTAACTTAAACTGACGGAAGCTTGCGGACTTAACGTAAGAGAACAAGAAGAACATACATTTAGAAAAGAATGGAAAATGTTTACTGAATACTGTATTTTTCGCTCCATAAGACGCACTTTTTTCCTCCTAAAAAGTAAGGGGAAATATCTGTGCGTCTTATGGAGCGAATGGTGGTCCCTGGAGCTAAATTGCCCAGGGGCCAAAAGCAGATTGTGCTTTTTATTTTACAAAGAGAAAAGGGGGTGTTGAAAGGACCCCGCTCAGCAGCTGATCAGCAAGAGATCGGGAGAGAGATAAGAGTCCCGGCTCCCTTTCAGCCCCGCCCTCCATTGTTGAATGTGCTGCAGAGGGAGGTTGTTTGTTTCCCCAGCGACATGTGACTGGCTGATTAGATTATCTGTCTGGAAACTGTAGAAAAGGCTCCCTTTCCTTTAGAAGCTGCAGAAATGTGAGTTGAACCCCATAAAAACGGGGCTTTTCCTCTTTGCTTTTCCCCCTTTGCAAAAGGAGCTTTGCTTTTCCCCCTTTGCAAAAAAAAGCTGCAAAACTTTTAGCTGATCCTCAAAAAAACCAGGGTTTTTCCCTTTGCAAAAAAGTTGCTAAACTTTTAGCTGATCCTCAAAAAAAACAGGGCTTTTAATGTTATAATATTTATTCTCTCTGTTTCTCTAGAAGCAGCAGTAAATTTTATGCTACCAGACTTTCTAGAAGCAATTTACATTATTTCTTTTTGACTGAATCCAGGGCTTTTAGAGGAGGAAAACCAGAAAAAAAAATCTGGGTTTCCTCCTCTAAAAACGAGGTGCGCCCTATGGAGCAAAAAATACGGTATATGGGGGGAAACTGTGTACACTTGAAAACGTTGGCAGCGTTAAGATAAATTTAACAGTGTAAATAAGTGTTAATGGATGTAGCAATGGAATACCGAATGGTTTAGTTTATGTAAAATATGAAGGGGTTTATAAAATGCAAAATGAAGCATGGAAGGAGAAGAAGGGAAGTCATTGATATTTTATGGATGTTTAAATGAATATTCTAAATGGCAAATCATAAAATTTAATTATTTTTTTTAAAAAAAGACAGAAGAGTCATCAGGCCTCCTGGGGGCTGGATGTGACCCTCAGGACTCTCCCCAAGCCACATGCATCCCCAGTTACACCCTCCTCACTATTGGCTGGAAAAAAGGGTCCTTGCACTCTGGCAAACTCTTGCTTGCCTGGATGAAGGATGGAGAGGAGGCGGTACAGACAATACTCTGCTGTGCACAGGTAAAATTTATTTTTGCACCTGGGCACACCCAACATGTACAAATCCTGAAAGTTTCCTGCGAGAAAAGTTGCCCGGGGTGGGAGAAGCGGGTAAGGTTGGCTGTGGCCCTTCTTACCTCTGGCATGCAGACCCCTGAGAAATACACTGGCAGCCTTCAGTTGAGAAACGACTGCCCAGCCCTGCATTTGCCAAAGTCCAAACTGTGTCTATTCGGCGCCCGGGCCCTTCTCCTAATTCCGTCCAATAAGTAAAGAGCCTTCAATATGAATTTAAAAGCCAACAAACCCAACGCCTGCAACTTACATCTCGTTTTAACTTTTGATTTCGGAGCTCAATTTGGTTTCCTTCTGAAACACGGTTCTGCACCACCAGCACCAGAACTATCTATCTATCTATCTATATATATATGTTTAATTGTGTTTTAATGATTGCTCTTCCCTCACTTATGTTTTTAGCTGTTTCTATTTTAGCCGCCTTAAGTCCCTGGTCGGGGGGGGGGGGGGAAGGCAGGCTATAAATTAATATTATAATAATAATTCTACCATCTCCTCTCATTAATTAAATTGCTATCCTTGCCATTTTAAGTATTTATCATTCAGTTCAAGACAAGGAGTTGCAGCAGGAGTCTCTTAGATCTCAGGGTCGGGGCTTTTTTCCCAGCCGGAACTCAATGGAACTCAATTCTGGCATCTCTGAGATAGGCACCGTTGCCATTATAGGAGAACAAGGGAGTCGTTCATGGTGAGCTCTGGCACCTCTTTCTCTAGAAAAACAGCAGTGCTCAGGGTCATGGGTTCGAGCCCCACGTTGGGCAGAAGATTCCTGCACTGCAGGGGGGTTGGACTAGAGGACCAACTTTCAACTTCTATGATTCTGTATGTTGAAATTCATGTTTCACCAAAACAAGGCGCACTTTACTAGGGATAGCCCTTTTAGGAATTCTAGGTGCTGAAATCCCAAGGGAGCAGGAAAGATTTTTTATGTATGCGACCACGGCTGCACGGATGTTACTGGTCCAGAGATGGGAAGAAGATGAAGTCCCTACCAGAGAAGAATGGCAGATGAAGTTGATGGACTATGCTGGAATGGCTAAAATGACCGGAAGAGGCAGAAATCAGGAAGACCAAAATTTTAATAAGGAATGGGGGAAATGTATGACTTATCTTAAAGAGCATTGTAAACAGTTAAAATCATTAGCAAGGTTGGAATATCACTTTTAGTTTAAGGTGGAATTTTGGACATAATGGAGATGTAAAAGATTTGGATCATCACAGAAGATGCGGGAGGAAATGATTAATAATTAGACCCACAAAGGGGAGGATGGAACTCCAGGATATTCCTTGGGATCCTGTTTTTATGATTTATGTTTGATATCTCTCTGTAAAAAATTAATTTGTAAAACCAAATAATTTCTTAAAAGAAAATTAAGCAATAAACATCCAGAAGAAGAAGAAGGCGAAGAAGAAGAAGAAGAAGAAGAAGAAGAAGAAGAAGAAGAAGAAGAAGAAGTGCACAGCCAAAGTGTACGTGACTATATGGCTGCCTTTTGAGTTGGCAAGGACCATAGCTCAGTGGCAGGGTGCTAGCCGTGCAAACAGAAGATCCCGGGTTCAAGTCCCGGCATCCCCAAGGAGGGCTACCAACTGGTGTAAATCACAAGCAGGGAGGGTGCTGCTGCACTGAGACGCAGCTTCCAGATTTCCCATGGGCACCTGGTTGGTCCCTGTGAAAATGGAGTGCGGGAGCAGAACCCTAGAGTTGGAAGGGACCCGGTGGACATCTAGTCCAGCCCACTTTGGTCCCATCCAGCGGGCAGGATTTCCTTATGTTCTGAAAAAGCCGCTTGAAACGCCTGAACTGCATCAATGCTCTCTCTCTCTCTCTCTCTTTTTTTAATCCTGAAAATAATTGTTTGTGTGTCGCACAGCTTGAAGAACCGCAGAAACTTTTAAGTCGCACAGATCACTCGAGATTTGTCTCAAAGTGAGCCCCTCGGCACTATTCCCTACAGTGCTGGAGCGCTGCATTAATCTATAATCTCGCTCTCGTACGAAAGAGCGAATTTGCACGCAAAATCAGAAGGCTTCATCCTCGGCATTTTCTAGCCAGCGCCTGCTCCCCCCCCTTTTCTAAACTTGTCAGATTGGCGGCGGGTGGGGAGGGGGGCCCCCCAGATGCTTTAAATACAAATCAGACAGAATTGGCAAGACTTTCCGCAAAGTATTCCCAGTATCAACATTCCTTTACAACCCCCCCCCCTTTCCCACCCCCAATATAAACAAGCCAGAGAGTCTCAGACTTTTCCTGCTGGTCCTACCGGAGACCCCAGAATACACTATAAACTGTAGCCTTCTCCATCTGGTTTCCTTAAGTCTTTGGCTGCAAGTGGGAAGGAATGAAAAGCATTCTGTAGGGTTTTGAGATGCTGCGATGTCATGAAGCCAATAATAATAATAATAATAATAATAATAATAATAAAATTTTATTTATACCCCACCCTTCCCAGCCAAAAACCGGGCTCAGGGCGGCTAACACTAATTAAAATCACAGCAAAAACATAAAAACAATCAATTTAAAATACAGATTAAAATACAAATTTAAAATTCAAAATTAAAACTGCAGTCTCATTTTCAAATAGCCCACCAATAAAAGAATGAAGCATAACTATCAAACAGAAACCAACCCAAAGGCCAGGTGGAACAGCTCCGTCTTGCAGGCCCTGCGGAAAGATGCCAAATCCCGCAGGGCCCTGGTCTCTTGTGATAGACTGTTCCACCAAGTCGGGGCCAATACTGAGAAAGCCCTGGCCCTAGTTGAGGCCAACCTAGCATCTTTGTTGCTCGGGACCTCCAAAAGATTATTATTTGAGACAGCAAACAGCAGGGGGTGGGACAGGTGGAACGGCAAAACTGTGGGCACGCATTGCTTTTGGCTCTTTTCAGTTTCCTTGGACCCTAGTCCTTTGCGCCATCCTACAGCAATGCTTGCAATGCCATTGGGACATGAGTGGCGCTGTGGTCTAAACCACAGAGCCTACGGCTTGCCGATCAGAAGGCTGGCGGTTCAAATCCCCGCGACGGGGTGAGCTCCCGTTGCTCAAGCCAGTCCTTTCGCCCTTTCTGCAGAAGCATTTCCAAAATCACCATTAGGCTTAAGGTGATGGTAAGCTAGGGATATGGGACGCGGGTGGTGCTGTGGTCCAAACCACAGAGCCTTGGGCTTGCTGATCAGAAGGCGGGTGGTTCGAATCCCCGCGATGGGGTGAGCTCCCGTTGCTCAGTCCCTGCTCCTGCCCACCTAGCAGTTTGAAAAGCACGTCAAAGTGCAAGTAGATAAATAGGTACCGCTCCGGCAGGAAGGTAAACGGCGTTTCCGTGCGCTGCTCTGGTTCGCCAGAAGCGGCTTAGTCATGCTGGCCACATGACCCGGAAGCTGTACGCCGGCTCCCTCGGCCAATAAAGCGAGATGAGCGCCGCAAACCCAGAGTCGTTCGTGACTGGACCTAATGGTCAAGGGGTGCCTTTACCTTTTTTACAGCAATGCTTGCAATGCCATAGTTCTGCTCCGCATCCCCTCTGGTTAAATAATCATGAATGCAGCGAGCAATATGGATCTGCCCTAGAAAGGAGAGCCTGCCGTTGCAAGACCCCTTGACAATTCACTGTGTGTTTGCGTGTTTGTGTGTGTTCATTTGGTAGAACAGGCAGACAGGCAAAACAGCAAGGAAATAATCCCATCTTGAATGGATTTGCTTCAGTAAAGCATTTGGGTTAATTCCACAGTCAGTCAAAGAATTTGGAGAGTTATAAACAAGGCAGACATACCAAACGCAATGACAAAAGTAATGGGGGGGGAACGCAATTCAAAAAGGCTGGGGGGGGAGAGACAACAACCGGAGATGTCTGGGGACCTCAGTGCCCTGGAGCAAGACTGCAGCTCTGGATTACCAGCAAAACCAATGAGTCGATCCCTGGAGTTCGCCAAGACAGAGAGTTCACTAAGCAAGGCAACTCCTCTGCTACCCATGTAACCAGGGAGGGTTGCAAATCGCTCGGGACCATTAAGCCATGTTACTTGCAGAGGAGGGTGACCAAGATGATGAAACCAAGCCTTACGAAGGACACTAGAGAGCTGGAGAAGAGGAATCGTAGAATTGTAGAGTTGGAGTGTGCAATGTGGGGATCGAACCCACGACCCCGAGATTAAGAGTCTCGCACTCTACCAGCTGAGCTAATCCACAGGAGATAGAAACAGCACAGCCATCTTCAGATATCGGAAGATGGAGCAACCATGTTTTCTCCTGCTCCACAGGGGAGGACCCGAACCAATGGAGTCAAATGACAAGAAAGGAGATTCGAAGTACCGGTAACTTTCTTGAGCTGTTTGGCAGTGGAATGGACGACCTCGCAAGGTTGAGGACTCTCCTTCCTTGGAGGTTTTTAAGCAGAGGTTGGGTGGCCATCTGCCAGGGATTCTTGAGCTGAGATCCCTGCATTGCAGGGGGTTGGACTAGATCATGGGTAAGCAAACTGAGGGCCGCGGGCTGGATCAGGCCCAATTGCCTTCTGGATCGGGCCCGCGGACGGTCTGGGAATCGCCACATGGATTGCCACCACGCATCTTCTTTCCCTCTCCCTCATACGGTGGCGGCGCCTGCGCCTCCTCCCTCCCTCCTCCTGGCTTCTCCCTGCCCTGCCTAGAGGAGGAAGGGGGCTGGGCTTTCTTGGTGCCGGCAGCAGCAGCGCTCGAACGGCCGCCATTTTAAGCAGCCCCTCTCCAGAGCCCTTTCGCACGCCGCTCATCGTCCCGTCGCCACCAGCCCCTGCCGCTCACAAGACACAGGTAAGCAGCCACTGGGGCTCGTGGTCCTCTTGCATCATCCCCCCCCCAAAAAATATACAGTGGTCCCTCGACTTACGAATTTAATCCGTTCCGAAAGCACATTCGTAGGTCGAAAAGTTCGTAAGTCGAAAAAGCGATTTCCCCATAGGAATGCATTGAAGCAGTTTTAAAAAGAAAAATTCGTAAGTCGAGGAAACCGCATCTAAAATTCGTAAGTCGAATAAACCGCATCTAAAATGCCAACGGATTTCCATTCGGATGTTGAAAAATTCGTTGGTGTGTGGCCACTTTTTCCGTTTGTAAGTCAAAAAATTCGGATGTCGAGTATTTCGTAAGTCGACGGACCACTGTAGTCCGGCCCCCCACAAGGTCTGAAGGACAGTCAACCGGCCCCCTGCTGAAAACGTTTGCTGACCCCTGGCCTAGATGGCTTTTGGGTGTCCCTTCCAACTCTACAATTCTATGATCCCTCCAGGTGAGGGCTACATTCCCCAGAAAAGGAAATCTACTTGCTTCCTGGACCCAAGAGCTCGTAACACAGAGCACCCTCCATCATGCCAGTTTCTATTTACTCAAACCCCTGAGTTGCCTTCTCCCGATTCAGATGGCACGGAGAGATGGAGTTGTGCGTCACAGCCTGAGAAAGTCCCCCGGTGCTTTTATATAAATGGTGAATAGGACAAGATTAACTCCCCGTAGGACGCCGCAAGAAATGATAAGATTTCTGATTGCTAAGTTCTGGATGAAGGAAGCAAGCCTCCTCCCTCCAGGAAACATTTGGGAACTGCTGCTTTGAAGGGAGAACAGAGAAGCAAAGAGATCAAATGCAAACAAACAGGTGGGCTCTGCAACAAGGTGTTGCAGCGCAGAGGGTTGCTATTCATGGTGCCAGGGGAGCCATACCCCCCTGCCCGCCCCCTGGGCTGCATCATGCCATTTGGGGTACATTAGCAGAAGATGAGTTTGCTATTCGTAAGGTAGGATTCTACTTGCCTGTTTCTTCGAAGAAGTAGCCGTTCCTGGACATCGCTGCCGGTGGACTTTCTAAGAGGAGAAATGAGAGAAATACGAATTAAGAGGGCAGCTCAGACAATTCATGGGTTTCTTTTTAAACGAATGGACATTTACTCTTGGGCATGCTTCACTTTCCTTCCGGAATGTCTCCGTTACATGGATTTATCACATGAAAACGAAGGCATATTTGCAATCGCTTGTTTCCATTAGCCTTTGGTTCTCAAACTTCATCCGTTCCGGAAGCCCGTCCCAAAACCAAACTGTTCCAAAACCAGGGCGCGCTTTCCCATGGAAAGTAATGCAAAATGGATTAATCTGTTCCAGACTTTTAAAAACAACCCCTAAAACAGCAATTTAACATGAATTTTACTATCTAATGAGACCACTGATCCATAAAATGAAAGCAATAAACAATGTACTGCAGTCACACAATCAATTTGCGTTCCAAGTTGTTTGAGTACCAAGGCGTTTGAGAACCAAGATACCACAGTATTCACTTTATCTCGCCCAAGGCAACACAAAGCGACTTACAGCCAACCAACCAGACAGACAGGCAAAACCTCCCACAGAGATACATTAAACCCAAGAGGGAAAAGAAATGCATTAAAAACATCTCACCCACTTCTAAAAGGCCACAGACAGTATAAAGTTTTTGCCTGGTGCCTAAATACATGCTATAAAGAAGCCTTCCTTTGACTACGCACTTCGTGAAAAAGTAAGACTAGAATAAAGTCGACGTGTTTTTACCGAAATGGCAACTCTTAAAACGTTCCATGTGCAAGTTGAAGCAATCCTATCTGGACCCGTCCTGAACTTTCGTCTTCATTTGCAGGCCAAATGGGCTGCTAGGAATCTCGCCACGACAGGGGTGGCGGACGAGCACAATGAGATTCGGAAAGAGAACAGGCACCGGGGAAGAGGAAGGGCACAAATCTTCGGGGCGAATCACACAAGAGGCTAATGCAATGTGAAACGGCACACAAGGTTTGCCAGGAGGCAGCAAAGAGGCTACTCTCTTTCACTGTTACATAATCCCAGGGTCGCCCGGAGGCTCATCTCTGCCTTTGTTTACAGGCACCACATCCCTCACTCTCCTCCAGGTGCTCGTATATAAAAAACCGAACCCTCGTCTCTTAAGCCCAGGATGGGGAGCCCGTGACCCTCCAGACGCTGAGGGACTCCGGGATGGTGGGAGTTGTAGTCTAGCAAACCAGGCAGAGAGCCTTCTTGGTAGTGCTGCCCGCCCTGTGCGAAGCCCTCCTGCCAGATGGAAAGGAAACAGAAGTTCTACATATAAGTTTTTTTTAAAGGTAAAGGACCCCTGGGCGGTTAAGTCCAGTCAAAGGCAACTATGGGGTTGTGGTGCTCATCTCACTTTCAGGCCAAGGGCAGTGGTGAAGCTGCATGCTCCAGCACTGGGGGCGGAGATCAGGCAGGGGCATGGCTGGCGTGCGTCCCAGGGGCGTGGCACGCTGCATGCGGGGGGCATGGCATGCGTCCTGGGAGCATGGTGTGCCGCCCGCAGGGGCGCAGCCCCCGGTGCGGTAGGGGGTGCGTGGCGCGTGTCCGGGGGCCACCGCGATGATACTCCCTTCCCCAATGGTTCCAAGGGCGGCGCGCTCCCCCCGCCCCTCCGCCAGTGGCCAAGGGAGCCAGCGTTTGTCCACAGACAGCTTTCTGGGTCATGTGGCCAGCAGGACTAAACCGCTTCTGGCACAACGAAACACCGCGGCGGAAACCGGAGCGCACGGAAAGGCCGTTTACCTTCCCGCCGCAACAGTACCTATTTATCTACTTGCACTGGTGTGCTTTCAAACTGCTAGGTTGGCAGGAGCTGGGACAGAGCAACGGGAGCTCACCCCGCGCAGGGATTCGAACCCCCGACCTTCTGATCGGCAAGCCCTAGGCTCAGTGGTTTAAACCACAGTGCCACCCGCATCCCATGTTTTAGAAGACAGCCATGATTATGTTTTTTTATCTGATGGAAGCCCCCCAGAGTAGCTGGGGCAACCCAGTCAGTTGGCAGGGCACAAATAATGCTATTATATTAAATACACTGGCAGCCTTCAGTTGAGAAACGACTGCCCAGCCCTGCATTTGCCAAAGTCCATGGCAGGCGCGTGTCCCGGGGGCATGGCATGCGTCATGAGAGCATGGTGTGCTGCCCGCAGGGGCGCAGCCCCCAGTGGGGGGTGCGCGGCGCGTGTCTGGGGGCGGCCGCTTTGATACCCCCTTCCCCAATGGTTCCAGGGGCGGTGTGCTCCCCCCGCCCCTCCGCCAGTGACCAAGGGAGCCAGCGTTTGTCCACAGACAGCTTTCTGGGTCATATGGCCAGCAGGACTAAACCGCTTCTGGCACAATGGAACACCGCGACGGAAACCGGAGCGCACGGAAAGGCCGTTTACCTTCCCGCCGCAACAGTACCTATTTATCTACTTCAACTGGTGTGCTTTCAAACTGCTAGGTTGGCAGGAGCTAGGACAGAGCAACGGGAGCTCACCCCGCCGCAGGGATTCGAACCCCCGACCTTCTGATCGGCAAGCCCTAAGCTCAGTGGTTTAGACCACAGTGCCACCCGCATCCCATGTTTTAGAAGACAGCCATGATTATGTTTTTTTATCTGATGGAAGCCCCCCAGAGTGGCTGGGGCAACCCAGTCAGTTGGCAGGGGACAAATAATACTATTATATTAAAACCTGGACAGCACCACTTTGGAGAGGTCTGGTTTAAACATTGCAAGTGCGCACAGCCCGTTATCAAAGTTGGAAGCCATTAGGCCCCAGGGCTCGGAATTCAAACAAGTATCTGCTTTGCGGAACTGAGCGTGCAGGTGATGACGCTGCTCCTCCTGCGTCTAGACGCAGTCCTTTCCTCTTGTCACAGAATGAGGCCGCAATGGACCCCAAAAACACACACACACCAAGAACTCTGGCCAGAAATTTCAATACTAGGAACAAATCCTACTCATGAGTTGCAGTCAAATAAAGGTATATATTCTGGTAAGAGTTACAGGCTTGTAAATTCTAACAGAAAAACAGCTTTAAAGTCACATACGTATAATTCGTTACAATGTAGAACATAAGAGGTTTGACTCAACAACAAATGATGTATAAGTCCGTATCCAAAAGTATTCAAAAAGTCGTTTTGTATGTGGAGCCGGAGTCGAGAGTCGATTCAAAGAAAGAACCCAGGACAGAGCCCTGTTTCGGTATGAACGCCTTCGTCAGCTAATGTGTGAATTCGTGTTAGTTAGTAAAGTATCAAGTGGTTCTATGTTTTCCAAATGTAGCGTCTATGTATGAAGCGATCAACGTGTCTCTGGGCGTTTTCCTTACGGCGCTGTCGATTGCGGCGCATTGGTAAAATCCTGTGGACCCCATGCATGAAGCATTCAATAAGAAGGGGACCCCATGAACGAAATGTTCAATAAAGAGATACAGGATCTAGAAGAACAGAGCAATTTGTGGGGCTAGCCCTGCGCCTTTAAACGGCAGTGTTTTCAGAAATGTCCCCGAGACACTCAAGACATGTTGCTGTGCAAATAACAGAATCTGGGGAAAGCACAAGAAAACAGAACAAGACACAGGGGCAAGCTTGTCAGATAAATATTTTTTTTTAAAAAAAATAATAGTCAGAACATTATTAGCTCATGTGCGTGCGCGTTCTGCAGTGCTTCTGTGTTGAGCCATTCGGACAGGGGGAATATTACCCGTGCCCTCCTGGAACTGCAAACATTCCTTAATAAGGGATGCTACAAAGGAACGTCTTGAAACTCCGGCCCCATCAAGGTGAAGGGGTCAAATGCAGCTGAGAGACAAGAAGGGATATTGCCTCTCTTTCTTTTTCTCCTCTTTTCATTTCATAGATCCTCCCCCCTTCACATTTGCACATTTGCATCCAACAACATTCCGTTATTAAATTCCTCAGAAGATGGGGCTCAGTGTCTTGCCAGCCAGCTTCCTTGATATTAAAACCTGCAAATTCCAGTCTCCTGAGCTCTGCTATACCCCCAACTTAAAAAGACAACCTTGCATTCCCCAAATACTTCAGAGAGGCATTCCTAACTTGGGGACAACCTGAAGGCAATGCCTCCCCAGTTCCATGCTGCTGCTTCTACCCATCATGTCTTTTTATTGTTGTTGTTTAGTCATGTCCGACTCTTCGTGACCCCATGGACCAGAGCGCGCCAGGCACGCCTGTCTTCCACTGCCTCCTGCAGTTTGGACAGACTCATGTTGGTCGCTTCAAGAACACTGTCCAACCATCTCATCCTCTGTCGTCCCCTTCTCCTTGTGCCCTCCATCTTTCCCAACATCAGGGTCTTTTCCAGGGAGTCTTCTCTTCTCATGAGGTGGCCAAAGTATTGGAGCCTCAGCTTCAGGATCTGTCCTTCCAGTGAGCACTCAGGGCTGATTTCCTTCAGAATGGATAGGTTTGATCTTCTTGCAGTCCATGGGACTCTCAAGAGTCTCCTCCAGCACCATAATTCAAAAGCATCAATTCTTTGTTGTTGTTCAGTCGTTCAGTCGTGTCCGACTCTTCGTGACCCCATGGACCAGAGCACGCCAGGCACGCCTATCTTTCACTGCCTCCCGCAGTTTGGCCAAACTCATGCTAGTCGCTTCAAGAACACTGTCCAACCATCTCATCCTCTGTCGTCCCCTTCTCCTTGTGCCCTCCATCTTTCCCAACATCAGGGTCTTTTCCAGGGAGTCTTCTCTTCTCATGAGGTGGCCAAAGTACTGGAGCCTCAGCTTCAGGATCTGTCCTTCCAGTGAGCACTCAGGGCTGATTTCCTTCAGAATGGATAGGTTTGATCTTCTTGCAGTCCATGGGACTCTCAAGAGTCTCCTCCAGCACCATAATTCAAAAGCATCAATTCTTCGGTGATCAGCCTTCTTTATGGTCCAGCTCTCACTTCCATACATCACTACTGGGAAAACCATAGCTTTAACTATACGGACCTTTGTCGGCAAGGTGATGTCTCTGCTTTTTAAGATGCTGTCTAGGTTTGTCATTGCTTTTCTCCCAAGAAGCAGGCGTCTTCTAATTTCGTGACTGCTGTCACCATCTGCAGTGATCAGTCCTTTTCTTAAGATGACCAAAATAATTTACAGTTAACCCACCGTTCCAACGGCCCTGCAAAACTCCCCATTTTATAGCAGAGCAGGCACAGAACGGGGTGACCGTCTTGTCCTTTTGCCACCCACCATTCTGTGGCACTTCAGTGAGGCCCTTTGGTTTTAAAACACATGAAACTGCCTGGCTTGGTATGGCCATTGGTTCATCTAGCTCCATACCGTCAACTCTGGCTGGCAACAGCTCTCTGGGATTCTCTAGCCTGAGTCTCTTCCGGTCCTTCCTTGAGATGCTCGGGATTGAACCTGGCTGGGACCTTCTGCATGCCAAGCAAATGCTCTACCGCTGCCCAAAGGGGAACCAATTCTCTCCAGTGCAAAAGGTGAATGTATTATCCGCTCACTGATTTAGAAATGCAGCTATTCTGGACCGCAACGGTAGGACCAAGGCCAGCACAAGACACAACCCCAAACAGTTGTTGCAGCACCATCAGGGATCACAACGAAGCCATGCAAGATCTGAGGAGCTCCTTCCATGCTGCAGAGGATACTGGGAGCAGCTGAGCCTGGGATTCCTCCAGGTTCAAAACCCACCCGAACCCTACATTTTGCAATGGATTGCTGGGTGCAAACAGCTCTATATTACAACAAGGGCAGGGGGGAGACAGAGGAATTTGCTGTCAATGCCTTAATGGGCCTTCACAATACAGTGGTACCTTGGTTCTTGAATTTAATCCATTCCGGGAGTCTATTTGATTCCCAAAACCGTTCGCAAACCAAAGCGTGGCTTCCGACTGGCTGCAGAAAAACGGTCGCAAACCGGAACACTTGCTTCTGGGTTTGCAGCATTCGAGTACCAAGGTACCACTTTATCTGATTGATGCATAAAAAGATTTGCCCACAATATTTTGCTAAGCCTCCGTCTTTGCGGTCTCTTTCCCGCGCCCCACTTTGCAAAGAGTGGGAGCTGCGGGGGGGCAGAGTTTGGATTTGATATCCCGCTTTATCAATACCCTAAAGAGTCTCAAAGCGGCTAACATTCTCCTTTCCCTTCCTCCCCCACAACAAACGCTCTGTGAGGTGAGTGGGGCTGAGAGACTTCAGAGAAGTGTGACTAGCCCAAGGTCACCCAGCAGCTGCATGTGGAGGAGCGGAGATGCGAACCCAGTTCACCAGATTACGAGTCTACTGCTCTTAACAACTACACCACTGTTAATGAAAGGGTGAGGTCCACTTCCTCAAGGAACAGTGAACAGGCTCACAGACAGCAGCCTCTTCCGGATGCAAGATGCTGGACAATCTTTATTCATCCATATTTTGGCCTTTTTTTTGGCTGTTGGCCCAGGATTCAATAGGTTAAAGAAAGCTAAGGAAAGAGAGGGTTTATGCCTACATTTGGCCGGTTATATCGTACCACCAGGAGGGTGGGAAGGTGGAGTTTAGCAGGGCGAATAGTTTTGTAAGTTGTGTGTCTTTGTCAATTTGACCCTTTTACGTGGATTTCCACGCCCTGTGGTATTTTATGCACTGTGACTTGCCGTTCCTTTTACTGATCATAAAGGTAAAGGGTAAGGGGACCCCTGACCATTAAGTCCAGTCAAAGGCGACTATGGGGTACTAAACCGCTTCTGGCGCAACAGAACACCGTGACAGAAACCAGAGCGCACGGAAATGCCGTTCACTTTCCCATCCCAGCGGTACTTGCACTGGTATGCTTTCGAAATGCGAGGTTGGCAGAAGCTGGGACAGAGCAACGGGAGCTCACTCCATCGCGAGGATTCGAACCACCGACCTTCTGATCGGCAAGCCCAAGAGGCTCAGTGGTTTAGAGCACAGTGCCACCCCCCCCGTCCCCTAATTATTTATATGCCACCCATCGGACTGGGTTGCCCCAGCCACTCTGGGTGGCTCCCAATAAAACATTAAAAACACAATAAAACTCACATACAGAAGCCATATGGCACCTTGAACCTGGGGTCGCAGTCGCCACAACAGAATGTCTATTTGCCAGGGGGTTGGACTACGCGGTTCTTGGGGGTCCGTCTCAACGCTAGGATTATACGATCTCAGCTACATTGCTTGACTGAGTGGCTCTTACAACTTGTCCCAGTATGCAAGAAGGAGAAACTCACACAGTGGAAATGGGATTAACTGTGGACCTAAGGCAGAGGTTTTTAAACCCTGGTTGCCAACCTGGCTCCCAGAAATCTCCACGTAGTCGCAACTGACCCACGCCAGTAGCAAAATGCACCCGGCGCTTGGCTAATTTCTAACACTGAACAACACATCAAGCATTAAAATTTTCCCTGTACAGGGCTGCCTTCAGGTGTCTTCTACAAGTCAGATACTGTATATTCTGGTGTATAAGACTACTTTTTAATCCAGGAAAATCTTCTCAAAAGTCAGGGGTCGTCTTATACGCCAGGTGGAGAATCTGCAGTCGAGTATATCTCAAACTCTATATTTTAACTGGGAAAGTTGGAGGCCGTCTTATACGACCAGTCGTCTTATACGCCAGAAAATACGGTAGTTGTTTACTTCCTTGACATCTGATGGGAGAGTGTTCCACAGGAAGGGTGCCACTATTGAGAAGGCCCTCTGCCTGGTTCCTTGTAACTTTGCTTCTCGCAATGAGGGAACCTCCAGAAGGCCCTCGGAGCTGGACCTCAGTGTCCAGGCTGAACAATGAGTGTGGAGACGCTCCTTCTGGTATACTGGACTGAGGACATTTAGGGCAGGAGTCGGCAAGGTTTACCTCGCCTGGGCTGGTTCACTCCAGTGGAGATCCCTCTGTGGGCTGGATGGCGTGCACGTGTGCGATTTCTGCCGTCTGCACAGATGCGATTTCCACCGCAGCGGAAGCAAGTCCCCACACCGCGCTGGTTTAGCGCATCGCATGGGGACTCACCGAGCAGGCAGCTCGGTCCAGGGGCGGCTCGTGGGCCGGTTAAATGACCCCCGTGGGCCGCTTGTGGCCCATGGGCCTTAGGTTGCCTACCCCTGATTTAGGGCTTTAAAGGTCAGCACCAACCCTATGAACTACTCATAAACTTTGTCACAGATCTTAAGAATGGGAAAATGCCAACAACTTTGCTTGGGTCAAGACACCGCTGTATTTCCCCAGCAGAGAAGCTAAGCTCGTGTGAATGATCATTAATTCTGTTCTGGTTTCTGCTGGGAAAAAATGCTTCAGGAAGCTTACCCCCTCCTTCCCAGCGCCAAACACATCTCCGTTGCCAACACACCTTTGTCAAACTTCAAGCCCTAACCCAGTTTTGCTTCTTTTTGCGGCTGAAGAGATTGACAGAAACAGGGAAGGAGAAGCCTCGCTAATGAGAAATAAGAAATGCTGTACAAGCTCGCTAAGTAGGTCAGGCCTCCCTCATATTGTGCGGCATCACTCAGAGCCACAGCTAAGGAGGGAAAACACCCGCCCATGAAAACGAAGAGGAAGCGGAACAACAGCACCTAGTCGGGAAGACCTGGGGGTGCCTGCCTGTCAGTCTCCCTCCCTCCCTCCTACCCCCCATGGACAAGAGGGCAAAAACATCCACGGCGGAGCCGTCTCTGAAAAGGGATCCAGCTTGGTGCCTGCCTTCGACAATCCAACAGCAACCCCAGGGGTCAAGAAGCAGGATAGGTCTAAATTTCTGCAATTGGTTGCTTAACCCCCTAATGTGGCTCGTTTATTGATCTTGCCAAGCCCTGCGTCTCAAAATGAGATTTCGGTTCGGAGGCAGTCATGGGGGCGGGCAGGGTTGCATCTAGGTCGAATCTAGGCTGCTGGCTCCTCCAGGCGAAAACGCTCCTCGAGCCCCAATCGGTTTTGGTCCTTTAGTAGGACCACCCTACAGGCAGGGTTAGAAACTCACTCGCTATATAAACCAGGCTCCAAACGGCTCCTTAAACCAGGGTTACAGTCGCCAAAACGGAATGTATCGTTGCCGTTTGGGGGGCAGATAGCTCAAAAGTTGTGTTATTTTTCAATACGCTGATTTCACAGGCAAGGGTGAAGAGTAAAAGGGAGGTTTCGCAGCTCAGCCTCTGAGCCCCATCATTTCTCAACCCAGCCAGGCGCCGGCTACAGTAGACCCCCTGCCAGAATCACTCTCTGCAGGCACTAAAGGGATTGCTTTGCTGAAAGAAGCCGCCTCCGTTTTTTTAAAAGAATAGCAGGGGAACCAGCAGAGGGGAATCCTCTCTCCATCCCGCAGGAACAACGAGGGTTTTAATTTCCCTCTTTCTTGTTATTATTCATCACGCTTCCAGCCTGTCGTTCTTCCAAGGGCATTAAGGCAGGCGGCCGGCCCTATCCTTAAGCACACTGGGGAGGCTTCCTCAGGCAGTATGAAGCCAGTGGGGTTAGGGTGTCAGATTAGGACCTGGGAGATCAGGGTTCAAATCCCCACTCAGCCATGAAGGGTGACCTTGGAGTCAGTCACAGTCTCTTAACCTACCTCACTGAGCGGGCAGGAGACGGTGGGATATTAAAAGGTATTCTGCTCACCTGCTTAAGAAAGCTGGAGAGTCAGTCACCAACATGACATCCAGAGATCTCCACATGGTCACAAGTGGACCCACATCAGTTACAAAACTTGTCGGGCACCTGGGTAACTGGACTCGCGCCAATCTCCCAAAAAAAAAAAAAAGGGAACCCAGCTCCTGCTTGCTGTTTTTGGATATAGATGTGCTGGTGTTTTGTTTTGTTTTTTAAAGAGTATGCCAGCATCAGATTGTTTCTGGTCATGTGTGCCTCTCTCTGCATGCGTGCTTCTCATTTCTCCATTTGTTCTGTTTCTGTTTTCTAAGTCCTACCAGTAGCGTAGGAAGGGCGGGGCGTAGGGGGCGGGTCGCCCCGGGTTCCAGGGGAGGGGGATTGACACTCGGCGGCCCCTCCCCAAAACGAGCCCCGCCGCCCGGCACCCGCCTGTACTGCTTTACGGACGGGCGGGGCAGCCCCATGACCTGCCGCTCGCTCGGCGGCTCGCTCGGTTGCCACGGGAGCAACAGCGCCGGGCCAAACGAACTCCGCATGCATGACAGCATCCCGGACAATGGAAGGAAAGGCCGGGCATCCCATACTGCAGCTCCTACAATGAGCTGGGGTTGAGCTAGTAAGACCACATCTGGGTCCTGTTCTGGGCACCACCGTTTAAGAAGGATGTTGACAAGCTGGAATGTCAAGGATCTGGAAACCAAACCTTATGAGGAACAGTTAAAGCCGGGGTGGTCAACTCCCAAGAGACTGAGATTCAGGTTCAGGTCAAAAGCCCCATTTTTGGGGTGCCTGGCATGGATGTTATGCTTTTTTTAGGGGAGCCAAAGTTCAGGGGTGAAGCGAGGGGGGCGGGCCGCCCTGATCAGCGCCCAGGGGTGGGGGTGCCACTTGGGGGTGGGGGGCACCACCACCAGCGATCGGCGGCAGTGCACGGTGGCTGGCTGGCTGCTTGCCTTTGCTTTTCTTTTTTTTAAAACGGATTTTCTCCCCGCGGCTGGGGCGGCCAGCGGGGAGGAGGGATGTCACAAGGCTGCTTGCCTTTGCTTTTCTTTTTTTTTAACGGATTTTCTCCCCGCGGCTGGGGCGGCCAGCGAGGAGGAGGGATGTCACAAGGCTGCTTGCCTTTTCTTTTCTTTTCTTTCTAATGGCTTTTCTCCCCGCGGCTGGGGCGGCCAGCGAGGAGGAGGGATGTCACAAGGGTGCTTGCCTTTGCTTTTCTTTCTTTTTTAAACGGCTTTTCTCCCCGCGGCCAGGGCAGAGCCGCACTGACGGTGTGTCGTGATGTCAGAATGTGATGTCAGACGCCCTGCCCCCAGGGATGCCTCCGGTCACCGCCCCAGGTACCGAAGAGGCTTCCTCCGCCACTGCCAAAGTGGTTGAGTTTCTCTGGGGGGAGAGAGTGATCTACCAGTGATCTAACACAGCAGCCCAGTGATTTACCGGTAGATCATGATCTACCTGTTGGACTTTGGCCACCTCATGAGAAGAGAAGACTCCCTGGAAAAGACCCTGATGTTGGGAAAGATGGAGGGCACAAGGAGAAGGGGACGACAGAGGATGAGATGGTTGGACAGTGTTCTCGAAGCGACTGGCATGAGTTTGGCCAAACTGCGAGAGGCAGTGGAGGATAGGCGTGCCTGGCGTGCTCTGGTCCATGGGGTCACGAAGAGTCGGACACGACTGAACGACTGCACAACAACAACCCCAGACCGTTAGGTCCAGTTGCAGACAACTCTGGAGTTGTGGCACTCATCTCGCTTTACTGGCCGAGGGAGCCGGCGTTTGTCCGCAGACAGCTTCTGGGTCATGTGGCCAGCATGACTAAGCCGCTTCTGGCGAACCAGAGCAGCGCACGGAAACGCCGTTTACCTTCCCGCTGGAGCGGTACCTATTTATCTACTTGCACTTGACATGCTTTCGAACTGCTAGGTTGGCAGGAACAGGGAACGAGCAACGGGAGCTCACCCCATCGCGGGGATTCGAACCTTCCGACCTTCCGATCGGCAAGCCCTAGGCTCTGTGGTTAGCACCAAGTTAGGAAGGGTCAAACAGGAGTTCAGGTGGAAGGGGATGGGCAAGGGGGGCATGTGGAGGCCAGGGCCTGGCAATAAGCTAACGTGTCCCAGAAGCAGAGACCAGAAAGAGCCCAAATTCCCTCCAGGGAGAAGAGAAGAGGAATTTTATGAAGAGAGAAAGCTGCAAAGAGAGAGAGAGAAAGAGAACAATCTAATATGCAAAGAGGAAGGAAAGATTTGAATACTGCTACGCTCTGCGGGCACAGAGGAAATGAAAAGGATTTGGAAGAAATGCTTCAGCAATCCTGCCCAATGAGGGACGGACTGGAGCATGGGTAGGCAATCTAAGGCCCGGGGGCCGAATCCGGCCGAATCGCCTTCTAAATGCGACCCGCGGACGGTCCAGGAATCAGCGTGTTTTTACACGAGTAGAATGTGTGCTTTTATTTAAACTGCATCTCTGGGTTATTTGTGGGGCATAGGAATTTGTTCATTCCCCCCCCAAAAAAAATATAGTCTGGCCCCCCGCAAGGTCTGAGGGACAGTGGACCGGCCCCCTGCTGAAAAAGGTTGCTGAGCCCTGGCACACTGGAGGGATCTCTGCCTGCAGAAATGCCAACTGCACGGGGGTAGGAAACAAATTTTGAACACGGTAGAGGGAAGCTGTAGGTGCAGGACACTACTGGACTTAAAAAAACAGACGCTAAATGAATGCAAGTTCATTTCCTAACATTTAGCCTTTACGTTTACAATCCAAATACATGTGTGTATTTTCGCAGTGGGCCCAAATATGCAGAAGAGGAAGGTGAAAGCAGCCTAACAAATTCCGCAATATTCCAGGGGGGGGGGGAAACCAATCGCGAATGTCACTCGGGAACTGTTGCAGGGGAACAACAAATGCCCAACTTAATTCTCACCTAAAAATAGCCAACTAATGGTTCGATATGAATGCAAACCCAAAGTCCTAGGGCAGACTTCCCCAATCTGGTGCCGAGGGTGCTGTGCCTGGTGGGAATTGTAGTCCAAGCTCAGGTGTATGGCTCATATCCGGCAGGAGTAAAGTATTGTGGGTTCAGTTCTAGGAAAACTGGCTTCCAGGGGAGCTCGAACAGGCCCTCTCCCTGTTAAACGTCCATAAAATGAACTCTTTTCATTCCAGCAAGCCTTTTTATGAACTTAACTGCTTTTGTTTTCACTGCACTGAGTGAGTGGCTTGTAAAGACTGCTGCTGCAGTTGAGCGGAATATACGGTGTCAAAATAGTTAAATGGAATAAATAGGCACCTTGAGACTGGCAAAAGTCAGTAAGATATTTATTATTATTATTATTATTATTATTATTATTATTATTTTGTTTTGACTATGGCAGACCAACACGGCTACCTACCTGTAACTGCATGTTGCAGGAAACTGAAGCCCCAAGAACGAACTGCTACAAACCACTGAATCCCATGGTTTCCCTGCTGGCGCCACCAGCAAGAGGTCAACTTCAGACTCACAACAACAGCCATCACTCCGGACAGATGGCAGTAGATGTAACAACAACAACAACAACAACAACAACAACAACAACAACAACAACAACATTTATTATTCATATCCTGCCCACTCTGGGCGGCTCCCAACATAATATTAAAAACACGATAAAACATCAAACATTAAAAACTTTCCTACACAGGGCTGCCTTCAGAGGTCTTCTAAAAGTCAGTTACAGGTGGGTAGCCATGTTGGTCTGCCATAGTCAAAACAAAAGAAAATTCTTTCCAGTAGCACCTTAGAGACCAACTAAGTTTGTTCTTGGTATGAGCTTTCGTGTGCATGCACACTTCTTCAGATATGCACATCTTCAGATAGAAGTGTGCATGCACACGAAAGCTCATACCAAGAACAAACTTAGTTGGTCTCTAAGGTGCTACTGGAAGAAATTTTTATTTTGTTCTAAAAGTCAGGTAGTTGTTTATTTCCTTGACATCTGATGGGAGGGCATTCCACAGGGTGGGCGCCACCACCGAGAAGGCCCTCTGCCTGGTTCCCTGTAACCTCACTTCTCGCAGGGAGGGAACCACCAGAAGGCCCTCGGAGCTGGACCTCAGTGTCCGGGCTGAACGATGGGGGTGGAGACGCTCCTTCAGGTATACTGGGCCGAGGCCATTTAGGGCTTTAAAGGTCAGCACCAACACTTTGAATTGTGCTCGGAAATGTACTGGGAGCCAATGTAGGTCTTTCAAGACCGGTGTTATGTGGTCTCGGCAGCCGCTCCCAGTCACCAGTCTAGCTGCCGCATTCTGGATTAGTTGTAGTTTCCGGGTCACCTTCAAAGGTAGCCCCACGTAGAGCGCATTGCAGTAGTCCAAAGGAGATAACCAGAGCATGCACCACTCTGGTGAGACAGTCTGCGGGCAGGTAGGGTCTCAGCCTGCGTACCAGATGGAGCTGGTAGACAGCCGCCCTGGACACAGAATTAACCTGCGCCTCCATGGACAGCTGTGAGTCCAAAATGACTCCCAGGCTGCACACCTGGTCCTTCAGGGGCACAGTTACCCCATTCAGGACCAGGGAGTCCCCCACACCCTCCCGCCCCCTGTCCCCCCAAAACAGTACTTCTGTCTTGTCAGGATTCAACCTCAATGATGATGCAGAACATTCTGGTATGGTTCGGATTCACCAACTGAATTCCAAAAAAAATCACTTCCCCTCCACGTTTCTCTAATACAGTGGTACCTCGGGTTACATAGGCTTCAGGTTACATACTCCGCCAACCCAGAAATAACGCTTCAGGCTAAGAACTTTGCTTCAGGATAAGAACAGAAATCATGCTCTGGTGGCACAGCAGCAGCAGGAGGTCCCATTAGCTAAAGTGGGGCTTCAGGTTAAGAACAGTTTCAGGTGAAGAACGGACCTCCGGAACGAATTACCTAAGTACTTAACCAGAGGTACCACTGTAATGGGAAATGGGCAGTGCAGTGTGTGAAACAAAAAATCAACCGAGGACCACGAGGCACCTGAAACTTAGTTGGATATCCTCTGCTACTGGATATGGTTTTACAGATGCAGCCAAGCAATCTCCATCTCTCTTTCGAAACTGCGTGCAAGCATCCCTAATGAAGAGCACGCAGTTCAAAAGCCGCCAGCTGGACCCATTAGAAAGCAGCGTTCCATTTGCTTTATGTTTCCCCTTTGCCACAGAGGAGGCTCGCAGCCCGGCAGGATCCCGGCTGTAGCAGCTGCTGTGTGCGTCTGCAAATGGAGCCCACGGGAGCCGGAGAGCCAACGGGAACAGCAGAAAATAGCTCCTGCACGCCTGTTGGCGAAGACTCGGCAGAGAAGCCAATTGCCGCGAGTTTAAATAAAAGCGCCGGGACGGAGTGACGAAGTCTGCGCGTGAAAAGGGCAAGCGGAAACGTAAAGGCCCAGGTGTTCGTGGAAGACGAAAATGCCGTTTTGAAGAGTGAGAGGGAACAGGCGGCCCACGGCTGTCTGGTGCAAAGAGGGACAGGCTGCAGAAATTGGAAATTGCAACCGTCTTAGACTTGAGTCGAGTTGGAAATGGAAGGAAGGAGCTATTCCAGGTGAGTTGCCTCCTTCCGGATGATGGCAAGAAAGGACGGGGCTCAAATGGCACCCAAACAGCATCGAGCACACAAAAGGAATCAAAGATCTGTATAGATGGAAGGGACCTCAGGGGTCATCTAGTTCAACCCCCTGCAATGCAGGATTCTTTTGCCCAACGTGGGCCTCGAACCCACGACCCTGGGAGCCTCATGCTCTACCGACTGCAGATTTCCATTATGTTATTTTTATCTTTTGTTTGTAAGCTGCTTTGGGATTTATCTAAATAAAAAGCGGCACAGAAATAGAATAAAATCAATCAATCAATCAATCAATCAATATTACAGTACTGGCAGTTTCCAGTGCAGATCCATATGGCAGCAAAACACTCAGCTGCCACAAACTGGTAGGTCGCATCCATCCACACCATGCATTTAAAGCACATTTCTCTCTCCTCCCCCCAAGAATCCTGGGAACTGTAGTCTGTTAATGGTACTGGGAGTTGTAGTTCCACTGCGGGTGAACTGCAGTTCCCATTGGTTTTTTATGGTGTGATATATAAAAATATATATAGAGAGAGAGAGAGTACACGGCAAAGAGAGCCCTTCATTAAGTCTTGCCCAAACGAGACCGAAAAAGAAAATTAAAATTAAAATTTATATCTCACCTTGTCCTCCCAGGAGACCAAGGCAGCATACATGGTACTCATCCTCATTTGACCTCCACAACAACCTTGTGAGGTGTGTTAGGCAGAGAGTCAGTGGCTGGTCCAAAGTGGAGATCTGAACCCAGGTCTCCCAAGGTCCTAGTCCAGCACTCTAACCACTACATCACATTGCCTCTCCCTAGAGCAGCCTTGCCCAACCTGGTGCCCTTTGGAAGTTTCGGACTACAGTTCCCATCGGTCCCCGTCAGCCATGCCCTCTCAATTTTTCTCTCCGCAAGTGGGCCTTGCACTTGGCAGCATTTAAATCTGGGGCTGAATGTCTAATATGATGGATGGGGTGGAGACCCGCTGAGGTCAGAATCTGTGGTTGAAATTAGCCAGGCGCCAGGCGCATTTTTGCGACTGCGGCCATTATTGAGATCTCTGGGTGCCAGGTTGGTGACTGACATCTCTATCTGGCTGGCTCCTCTGGCTTTTTTAAGCAGGTCAGCAGAAGATCTTATATATTGCATCCATCTCTCCCCCCCCCCTTTCTACAGGGAGTACACTGTTCACCCCTCAGCTAATCCCCACAACGACCCTGTGAGGTCGGTTAGAGTGTCGGACTAGGACCTGGGATAGACCAGGTTTCAAATCCCCACTCAGCCATGAAGCTCACTGGGTGACCTTGGAGCAGGGGATTAAATGGGGTGGGGGGAGAACCATCTGTTCCACCGTGAGCTCCTTGGAGAAAAAGCTGGGATATAGAATCAAGAACTGTAGATTTGGAAGGGAACCCAGGGTCATCTAGTCCAACCCCCTGCAACGCAGGAACCTTTTGCCCAACGTGGGGCTCGAACTCATGAACCTGAGATGCTCGGCCAACTGAACTATCATATAAATAAGATCTTATCTTATCTTAAGATTTTCTTTACTGTCATTGAACAAGTACAAGTACAACGTTGTACAAGCGCAACAAAATGGAATGCCATCCCATAAAAACAAGACAAAAAACACATTTTCAGCCACACATGCACATACATACACACCCATCACAACTCTCCAAGGTCATATTATCTGGTTACAGCATTTAAGATGGTTATAGCTCTGGGGTAGAAACTATTTTTTAATCTATTTGTTCTTGCTTTAATTGTTCTATATCTCTTGCCCGAAGGCAGTGGTGCAAAAAGACTGTATCCCGGATGAGATGGATCCTGTAAAATATTGTTTACTTTTTTAAGGCAGCGGGAACTGTTATATAGTTCTTCCAAGGATGGGAGATATACTGGGCATTTGGAAATCTGACATCGTTGCTGGTTTCTTTGAAACTGACAGTATGAGCTATTTGACAGTGGAACAAACACTCACTAGAGATTGGCGGCCTCTTCTTCCTTGGGGGTTTTTAAGCAGAGGATGGATGGCCATCTGTCCTGGATGATCTGGTTGAGATTCCTGCATTTCAGGGGGTTGGACTAGATGTCCCTCGGGGTCCCTCCCAAATCCACAAATTCTATGTTTCCACGATTTCAACTGGAAGTCTGTCTTTTGTTTTTACGCTCTTTTAACATTATCTTTAACCCTTATTTTTATTGCAAATGTAACAGAAAGAAATGCGCTCTCCCGTCTACAGTAAGAACGGTCTACGAATCCTGATTCAAACACAGATATTCGCGGAGGCGCCCCATATGTCCAAACAAGATTGTTGATTCTAAGACATATGTTCAAATGTAGCATCACGTGTGGAATACAATTCAAATGTGGAATATATAATATGATTGCTGGATTTTGGTTCAGGCTGCACCCATTCTTGTCCTGGGGCCTTCGGGCAAAGGGTGGGTTATAGATCCTTTTAATTAATTAATAAGGCAACTTCTAGGGACGTGGGTGGCGCTGTGGTTTAAACCACAGAGCCTAGAGCTTGCTGATCAGAAGGTCGGCGGTTCGAATCCCCACAACAGGGTGAGCTCCCGTTGCTCGGTCCCAGCTCCTGCCCACCTAGCAGTTCGAAAGCATGTCAAAGTGCAAGTAGATAAATAGGTACCGCTCCAGCGGGAAGGTAAATGGCGTTTCCGTGCGCTGCTCTGGTTTGCCAGAAGCGGCTTAGTCATGCTGGCCACATGACCCGGAAGCTGTACGCCGGCTCCCTCGGCCAGTAACGCGAGATGAGCTCCGCAACCCCAGAGTCGGACACGACTGGACCTAATGGTCAGGGGTCCCTTTACCTTTAAGGCAACTTCTGGAGAAGGAAATATATACTAGAGATCAATTCCTTGCAAGAAGGTTTGAGAGGAGGAGGGAACAGCAGCCTTATTATTCCTCCCCCCCCCTTTCTTTTACATTGACTGCAATTTTTTTAAAAAAAATAATAATTCACATTCTGTGACAGGGAATACCAACCTGATCAAAGCTGCAGTTGTTCAGTAAAGAGGGGGGAACACTCTGCACATGATGTGAGACAAAATTGGTTTTGTTACACTTCTAGGGGTGAGCCAGGAAGAGGAACATCAGCGCTTCTAGACTCAGTTTAGGTAGGAGAGCATTTGGCTCTGAACGAAAGGTCTCAGGTTCAACCCCTAGGCAAGGCTGGGAGAAACCCCCCATTTGAAATTCTGAAGAGCAGCTGCCAGTCTCAGTGCAGACAGTATTGAGCCAGACGAGAGCTCTCCCTCACAAAGCTGCAAAACTATGAAGCTACTCAAAAAAACAACAACAAAACAACCGCACACAATTGGCCTGGCCTGCCAAAATGCAGCTTTGGGTTCGGGTTCAAGCCTTGCTGCCACACACCTAGAGCAATGCACCGCCACCCCATCTCATCCTGCCACACACCTTGAGCAATGCACCCATCTCAGCCTCAGTTTCCCCTCTGTTAACAGGAGCATAGGAAGGATCTCTCTCTCTCTCTCTCACACACACACACACACACGCACACATGCATATACCGGGAGGCTGTGCACAGAACACAGCACCTGCAGAACAAATTTTTAAAGGCAGAGAGCGCAGAAACAGGTATAATGCAGAGACGGGAGAGGATTCTCCAGCGGCTGAGTGCTTCGTAGGGAAAAACATCCACCCACCCACCCACTCCGTGTGTCTGGAGTGGAAGCAGCAGCTCCTTCCGATTGCCGTGCAACCCTATCCAAGGTTGCTGCTGAAACCCGCTTTGTAGGAGCTGCTAGTAGCAAGCGCCACAACAACAACAACCAAGCGAGCCCAGGCAAAGGTGTCCGCACACTGGCTCCGTTGAGCCCACCCAAGGGATGGCCGTGCAAGCTTGCCTCCCTGAGAAAAGTCCAAAGGGGGGGGGACGATGTCTCCCTGCCCCTGAGCGGGCTCGGCAGCTGCCGAAAGCAACCAGGAAGCAGCTACGCTTGTTTTTAAAAATTTCATTTCGCTCTCTCCTCTCTCATCCTCCCTATCTTGGCTGGCTTTCCCTTACAGGTGTCACCGAGAAGCAAAGGCCGACCCCCAACGACAACAACCCTGGAGGAAGGAACTACAGGGACACAGAGAAAGGCCACCATGCCAACTGCTCCTCTCTCTCTCTCTCTCTTTTTGGCAGCGAACAATAGTGAGTTTTCACAATTGCGAGTTTCATCGAGAAGGGACAGGGACAAAACTAACGGGACAGGCGAGTGTCAAGACCGTGGAAACGCACTGGCCTCCTTTCCCCCGCTTTTAAAGGGAATTTTACCGGGTATCAAGTCTACTAATGGAAACTCAGAAAAGCAGGTCCATGGTTTCTGACGGGGAACAAGGCAGCAAAAATCACCTGGTAGAAGAAGAAGAGTTTGGATTCTAAACCCCCTTTATCACTACCCGAAGGAGTCTCAAAGCGGCTAACATTCTCCTTTCCCTTCCTCCCCCCACAACAAACACTCTGTGAGGTGAGTGGGGCTGAGAGACTTCAAAGAAGTGTGACTAGCCCAAGGTCACCCAGCAGCTGCATGTGGAGGAGCGGAGACGCGAACCCGGTTCACCAGATTACGAGTCCACCGCTCTTAACCACTACACCACACTGGTAGGCATTTGTGGAGGACAGATTGCAAGACGGGCTGAATCCCTGCAATGCATTCCGATCTGAAGTATAATATTCCTATCAGGGAGGGTGTCTCTGCCGCCCTGAACATGCAGCTCCCATCATCCCTGACCAATGGGGCTAGGCTAGGCGGAGTTTGTGGGAATGAAGCGCTTCGTTTGGTTTCACTTTTCATTTGTATATGGCCTTTCTTGCTATGCCCAAGGCAATATACAGCTACAAAATATACAATGAAGAACATATGCCTTATAATAATCAGATCCAATACAAAAACTTTAAAATGGAATGACTTGTATCGAATAAAGTCATAGTCAATAATAAAGAGTCCAGCGACATCCCCGGAGCCACAGGCTCTGCTACATAAAAACTCAAACGCCAAGCTTTTAAAAGTACCTGGCAAGTTGATATTGCATTGTCCTTGAAGGATCACCTGAGATTCTTAGGTATTTCAGCTTTGTGTGTTCTGCTGTTTTGTTTTTTTAAAGGGCTCCAGCCTTCATGCTTCCAAACAGGGTTAATTTTAAAAATAAAAGGGGTCATCTGTGCCACACAACCTCTGCACACCTTTCGCCACCGCGGTGTTCACACTACGATCCTAGACAGGCATCCTATGCAATTGTCATAAAATCAGAGAGATTGGCAAACTAATCACATGTCTTCTGTTGACTCAGAGGCTCCTCGGCTGGGTCGTCTCAGCCTCACAGTACCCTGTCCATGAAATGGGAATAACAACATGCGCCGACTAGGATTATATACGGAAGGTACAGCAGCTTGCAGATTTTTAAGTGGTACATAAATTTTGCATGGGCCAGAATGTGGTAGGATCTTCGCCTGCACATAAGCTACTGAAAACTGTTAAGATGTGCAGTAGCAATCCGAGATCATTCAGGTCCTAAGGGGGTGACTAATTTAACATGCTACATTTAAACGGTGAGCAACAGCAGAAATGGTGTTATCCAAACCCCTCAGGACCACTCAGGGGTAACGTGATGATATGGATTATTCACAGTATAGCCGTCCTACAAGCCACCCTGTTGAAGGAGCACTTTTCATTTCCCTGGAGCCAGGTCTGATGAAGAAATGTGTAGAATTCCCACCCCCGCCCCCCACCCAATAAATGAATAAAAGCACAAGGACCTGCCAAAACAGGTTAAAAAAAAAACCCTTCATACTTGATTCCAAGATAGGGTACAGCTGTGCCTGCAGCAACAGGTTGTCTGTCACTTAAAACTAAAGTAACGACAGAATTCAAGGCAGATGTTGATCTTCATCTGTAATAGCCAAAGGAACACCAACCAATCCAAAATATACTGAATTTTGGATCAAAAAAAAGAACAAGAAGAGGATGGTGTTGCAAGACCATTTGAGATAAGAAATTCATGTCCCTAGATGTGTGTGAGGCAGAAGAAAGTAATAATACAGAAAGCAAAATAAATAACAACAAAAAGAAGACACCTTGACCCAAACTTTTTGCCATTTCAACTCAGCGGAAACCATTAAGCCACAAAATGAAGGTGTATTAGCAGGGATTTGGGAAAGAATCAATCTGACTGCGATGCCAGGCATGAGCTAAATAAGCAGAGAGCATCAGACACTTGACAACCAGAGTCTTCCCACTGTACTTCGTAGAACTGGGAGAGGGATGGACATTATTTCCAGAGAAGGTGTCTCCTAATATTGGCAAGCTGTGTACAGACAGAAGCGTGAGGAGGAAGATCTCGGTACTACAGGAACTTTTAACGCCACCAGGGAAGTGGGGAGTGGCAGCCGGGGTGAAACCCAAAATCTATCCATCAATCCATTAGGTCAGATAAACGTGAACACACACACACACACACACACCTATGAACAAACAGATAAACTCCCACGCCACGGATCTCGAGAAAGAACTCTGAATGTCTATGCTGGAAATGCAGGTAAGGCAGATTCTTCAGGTAAGGGCACCCATCCTTGCCCATCAAAACACAAGTCGTACCTTTCCGGGGAGGAGAGGGGGACCCCAAATGGCTAGGCACTTCTGAATTTTCATTCATCTCATACATACCCTCTGCAGATTAATTACAGCTGTAAAGCCACCGGGAGCAAATATTTCAGCATTGGACTGGCACTTTACATACAGTTGGCCGATCAATTAACATCCTTGATAGATGGTTCCCCCCCCCCTTTATTTTACACGTCACCCTGGACAGGATCAATAGTGTGCAAAAAATTGTGCTTGTTAGGATGTATTAGTTGAGAACACACACACACACACATACCTTGGTTTATTTCCCTACGCAGCAAACACAAGCAACCTTGTTTTAATAACCCTGATACATTTCCTTTTCGTTCAGCGTCCGGATAGGAATCGACCCAGATGTTACATTATTAAGGCAGAACGGCTCGTAAGGAAAACAACAAAGTATCGCCTTACTCTCTGCAATTAAATATTTAAAAAGCTGCCGGATTAAGAGTTCGCAGAATCACCTGTTGAAGGGGACGCATCGCCCGGCAACAGCGGCGCCCAAATCGAAGGCAGGAGATTGTGTGTTTATTCACAGAGAGATCAGAGAGAGAACTTACCTAGGCTGCAACTTTAAGGGGAGATGCTGTAGAGTCAAAAGGCAGGACTGGTCTCCTTCCCCTTTGCAGATCTCCTTCCCCTTAAAGGCTCCAGCGAGCAACACTTGTTCCTCTGGTGACAGTTTGCACCCAGGTGGCCAGGCAAGGGAGTAGCTCGTGGTCCCAGCCGTGGCTTCAATATTAATATCAATCAAGCCAGGGCATCTCTTCTCCTCCTCCTCCTCTCCCCCCCCCCACAACTCGATTCCAATTGGAGAGCAGCAGATGGGTGGGAAAAAGAGAACGGACCCGTCAGATTGCAGAAAGGCAAGCCTCAAATCCAGTTGAGAGAGAGAGAGAGAGAGAATGGTGATGCCTCGTCTACAGAGGTCTTTAGAAAACAGCTGCCAAAGCCGAAAGGTGCCAGGAGGATTCGCGAAGCTAATTCCATGCAAATTTGCATTCCGTGGCACAGCAGGTCAGTCCAGGAATCTGGACTCTTCCCTCCTTCCCTATACGATACTGCCCGCCTCTGCACTTTGCTGGATCTCAACATTTTTCAGCCTCTGCTGGTCTATAGGAGGAAAGGGGGTGTTGGGGGGTGGGGAGAGAGAACTGAACAATTAAAGCGACCCTGCACATTTCAGCCTGTGCTTTTATGTTGGATACCCGGCAAAGCTAGCTTTGTTGTTTTTTTTCCTTTAAAAAGCCTTGCAAAATGCTGGAAGGAGAGAGGGCGGCAGCGGTATGAGGAAGGGGGTGAAGAGAGGAGGGGGGGTGGGCAAGGATGCGGCTCAAGGGCAGAAAGCAGTTCTGCTTGGCCACGTTTATAATCCGCACCTGGGGAAGAGAGGATAGCGCAGAAGAGGGCAGCGCGAAACCTCCTTGTGTGCAAGGCACGGCCACTCTCAGATCCGAGGGGGAAGCTATGAGCCACTGGGAGGCAGTAAAGCAAAGGGGAAGGTTGCAAAAATGGGTCCAGCAGCGGAGGAGAGCTGGGGCTGCAGCCTGCCTCGGTTCACACAACCACGCAGCAACTCGGGTCACACCCACTCTGTGCATTTGAAGCACTCTTGTGTCGCTTTAACAGCCACGGTTTTCTTTCCTTGCAAAGGATCCTGGGAGCTGTAGTTTGCGTAGGGTGCTGACCTCTCGCAGAGCGGCGATTCCCAGGATCCTCCACAAACTACAGCCTCCAGGACCCCCCACAATTGTTAGAGTGGTATAAAAGTGCTTTGAATGCGGCCACGGTGGGAGAGTACCTGCTTTTTTGTGGGAAAGGTCCCAGGTTCTGTCCTGCTATCAGATTCTCCAGGTGTGGCTGAGAATGGTCCTTACCTGAAACCAAGGAGTGTGGCTGCCAGTCTGTGCAGTCAATAATGAGCTGGGCAGGACAATGAGATGCCCTGGTATAAGGCATTTACGGGGCCTTCTTAGTGGTTGCTCCCAGACTTTGGTACTTCCTTCCTACGGAAGCTAGATTGGCTTCATCCTTGCTCTCCTTTTGCTGGCAGGTAGAGAACGTTTTATTCCAGACAGATTTAGGGGTCTGCTTTTCTTTTTTATTTTAAGGAACGGCATTTTAAATAGTGCTGCGCTGCTTTAATAGATCTGTTTTTCTATTGCTTTAGTCCTATTACAGTTTAAGTACTATTTAAAATAAGTTTTCAGCCTTCTGCCTTTTAACCGCGTTGTTTTAATTTGTGTAAACCGCTTGGACTCCCGGTCTGGGGGATTGTAGAATATAAATGAATCATAGGATCGTAGAATTGTAGAGTTGGAAGGGGGACCCCCCAGGGTCATCTAGTCCAACCCTCTGCAATGCAGGAACCTAAACTAGAACATCCATGACAGATGGCCATCCAACCTCTGCTTTAAAAAACTCCAAGGAAGGAGAGGCCACAAATATAACAGCAATTGTAATAAATTGGTAAATCATTAGATTATTAATCTCAGGGTTGTGGGTTTGAGCCCCATGTTGGGCAAAAGATTCCTGCATCACAGGGGGTTGGACTAGATGACCCCCGTGGTCCCTTCAACTCTACAATTCTATAGTTTTAAATAATAATAATAATAATAATAATAATAATAATAATAATAATTGTGTCTCAGTAGTAGATCTGCTTTGCCTGCAGATGGTCCTAGGATCAACTTGAAATTTATGTTGTACGCAGCCCTGAGATCTACGGATGAAGGGCAGTATGCAAATTTAATAAAAAATAAAAAAATGAAAACAACTCCCAGTACCTCCAGACAGGACTGCGAAAGGCTACTGTCTAAAACCCCAAAGAGCTGCTGCCAGCTGTTGTTCATAATCCTGAGCTCGATGGACCAAGAGTGTGACTCACAGGGCAGCTCAGCAGGTTAGCGTATGGTGCTGATAACGGCAAGGTTGCAGGTTCGATCCCTGTATGGGACAGCTGCATATTCCTGCTTTGCAAGGGGTTGGACTAAATGATTCTCAGGGTCCTGTCCAATTCTATGGCTTGGTTAAAAGGCAGCTCCTTATTTCCTATGCCCAACAACCTCTTCCCCCTTTATTGCCGATTTACGCAGCAGGGTTGCACAGTCCTACCTTGGGAGTCGAACAGAATCCATTCCGAAAGTCCGTTTGACTCCCAAAACATTCAAAAACCAAAGCGCAGCTTCCTGCAACCAGCCAGAAGCCGTGGAAGCCCTGTCGGATGTTCGGCTTCCAAAAATATCTTGCAACCCGGAACCGTCACTTCTGGGTTTGCGGCGTTAGGGAGCCAAAACGTTTGGGAACTAAGATGTTCCAAAACCAAGATACGACTGCGCCTAGTTTACAGAGGTGGCAAGGCACTTCGCACATGCTCAAGGAACTCTATACTGGAGAGTGGAGTCTTGGGACCCAAAAGCTGAATAATAGGGAATTAAGTCCCAAAGAAAATCACTGATCGGAAGGAGTCAGTGTTGGTTTTAATGTTATTCCAGAAAAAAAGTAAAGCAGGGCATAATGGGGGCGGGGAAGAGACATGAAACCCCCATTACCAGACTAAATAGGTCATATATGTATATATATATGTGTGTGTAACTCACATATCTGCATTAGAAGCATAAACCAGACAAGAATTCCAGCTTACTTCCCCATGGCGTAGCATTCCTTACTAGACTACCAGAGGGTTCTGTGTTTACTTAAACTCTATGTTCCTTTCCCATATAGATGGATAGCTATTCGATGTTTTCTTTTGGGGGGGGGGAGGATGTAAATCTTGAAAAAGGCAACACTATAATTACTAGGCAGTCCTGAGCACTTTTCCCAAGGCTGGCTATTAGGCGCAGAAGGATTAACAAGTCATCTCTAACCCTGATTGGTTTATTTATGGGCCTTTCTGTTTTCCCGAACTGGATGCATAACCGCGCAAACACTTCCGAAACTGGAACTTCAGGTTGAAAAAGTAACCCGCCACATTCCATTGCTTCTTCCGCAAGAAATTTACAAGAAATCCGAACTTGGGAGCTTAATTATGCCCCGGCCTTAGGCAAAACCATCAGACTCTCTCCATCACTCAGCCCAGCAGAGGTAGGGTGTAGACAAGCTGGCAATTTTGGGTCGGGGTGAAAGAGGCTGATATTTTTATACTTACAGGCACAAGCAGAAAATAAGCAACGCCACTTAAATCAACGTCCGCGGAGACACCCATAAGCCCATCTCCAGTGCCCCGTAATAATGCCATGAAATTCCAAACAGTGGCGAAGAATTGCACATTTATTCAAAACCCAACTAAAGCCTGTCTAATTAATTCAACAAAATTGGTCCAGGGACACCAGCTTTTCAAAGTCAGAGTCACTTTACACTTCCAGCGGCCCCCTACCACCTCTTAGCGCGCGTGCACACACACACACACACAACCGGTAATCCCCCCCAGGGGGCAGTAGCGTCCAATTTTGGGAACCGCTTCTCTACAAGGTGGGGGTGGGGGTGTCCAGATTTGACAGTGTTAGTCCTCAACCCTTCACTTTCAGACCGCGTTGAACTAGACTAGGAAGTTTTGCCAACAGCTATTAATAGCCACGAGGATAGCTAAATGGAAACTCCAGATTCAGTGGCAGTGTATCTGTGGGTGTCACTTGCTGGGGAATAGGCAACCGGGGAGGACGGGATGTCCACATGGCCTGCTTGAAGGAACATCTGGGTGGGCGCTGTGTGAAGCAGGGTGTTAGACTAGACCTAAGGGGGGGCATCTGTAGTCCTTTGGAAGTTGCTGGGTGACCATTCCCATCATCCCACAACTATTGACATTGCAGGCTGAGACTAGTGGGAGTTGGAAGTCCGTCCTGATGGACCTTCCTTGCCCAAATCCAGCAGAGTTCTCACGTTCGAGAGATGGAGGCACCTGAAACGGAAGCATTTCCGAAGCCAATCAAATGTGGTGCTTACTAGGAAGCTACGGGAGGAATTCCTCCGGAGGCAGGAGCGACACGCAACACTGTAAAGAGGGAAGCAAGATTCATTTCACACACACACACACACACCAAAAGAGAAGAATGGTGCCTGCACATTTTGCTGGAAACGGGAAGGAAGGAAACTGGGAATTTGGGGGCTATGGTTCACCTGGAAGACGATTCCCTAATTTCCCCTGCAGTGGATGCCAACATGGGAATTGCTTTGAATCGCAGAATCATAGAATTATAGAGTTGGAAGGGCCTACGAGAGCCATGGTCTTCTTTATGGTTGGACCATAAAGAAGACTGATCGCCGAAGAATTGATGCTTTTGAATTATGGTGCTGGAGGAGACTCTTGAGGGTCCCATGGACTGCAAAAAGATCAAACTTATCCATCCTTAAAGAAATCAGCCCTGAGTGCTCACTGGAAGGACAGATCCTGAAGTTGAGGCTCCAGTACTTTGGCCACCTCATGAGAAGAGAAGACTCCCTGGAAAAGACCCTGATGTTGGGAAAGATGGAGGGCACAAGGAGAAGGGGAGACAGAGGACAAGATGGTTGGACAGTGTTCTTGAAGCGACCAACATGAGTCTGACCAAACTGTGGGAGGCAGTGAAAGATAGGGGTGCCTGGCGTGCTCTGGTCCATGGGGTCACGAAGAGTCGGACACGACTGAACGAATGAACAACAACAACAACAACAAGAGCTGTCAGGCTGCTCTTGCCTTTGATGTTGCTTGTGAGAAACAGCCGGCTCAAGCGGTGAGCTTAAAAGCTGTTTATTAATCATTAAGAGTTACAGAGTGTTGAAATCATGACTACTCCCTTGCTTTCAGTTTTCCGGACTAGAATCTTCCCGCGCTCGCCAGCAGAGGAAACCTCTCGTCCCCCTAAAATGACGTCGACGCTTACGTCTCCCCCTCTGCTCCCCCCCTTGTCGGCTACTGACAGTGTGTGAAATCTCTCCCTCTTCCTGAGACGTTTGCTGATGAGGGCTGGGAGAGCTAGAGGTATCTGTACTGATTATAGGTAATTGCTCTCGATATCTCAGCCCCTCCCCCTTACTGGCTGAATCACAATCTTTTCTCTCCTCTGCAGTTTCATCTCTTCTCTCCCCCCGCTCCTCCCGAGCAATCCCTCTATCCCTGACAAGAGCCATATATCCAGTTACAGGTGGGTAGCCGTGTTGGTCTGCCATAGTCAAAACAAAATCGAAAATTCTTTCCAGTAGCACCTTAGAGACCAACTGAGTTTGTTCCTGGTATGAGCTTTCGTGTGCATGCACACTTCTTCAGATACACTGAAACAGAAGTCACCAGATCCTTAAATATAGTGAGGGAGTGGGGAGGGGTATTGCTCAGAAGGGTGGTGGGAATGGTTGATCAGCTGATAGGGGTGGAAAACCTGTTGACGACTCTTAACGGCTGTAATTAGTCTTGCAGGGAAAGGCAAGTGGTGAGATGGCTAAAGATAGCTTTGTTATGTATAATGAGATAAGAATCCAATGTCTTTGTTCAGACCAGGTTTCTCCGTGGTTTTAAGTTTGGTGATTAGTTGCAATTCAGCCACTTCTCTTTCCAGTCTATTTTTGAAATTTCTTTGTATTAAGACAGCTACTTTGAGATCTTTTATAGAATGTCCTGGGAGATTGAAGTGTTCTCCTACTGGTTTCTCTGTCTTGTGATTCCTGATATCAGATTTATGTCCATTTATCCTTTGGCGTAGGGTTTGGCCTGTTTGTCCAATATAGAGCCATATAGTCTTACCCCCTGAAATGCATTGCAGGGGGTTGGACTGGATGACGCTCAGGGGTCCCCCTTCCCACCCTCCATCTTCAGGTTGGGAGCAATGCAGATGAATACCAAGAAATCTTATTTGCTTAGGGTGAGGAAGAGTTCTGGAGAACTCAGAGGAGTAGCTCCCTATACAGCTATCTTTGCTCTTCATCGTTGCTTTCACCCTGACTGATCCTCTACGTCTCTTTCTAATTACTCTCAGCTGCATCTCCACTTTTATTTGCTTGTCATCAAGAGTCCAAACGGCAAAGTCACATTTCAATCGGCTTTTGGACATTTCAATCGGCTTTTAGTAAACGCCTTCTGCTACTAGCCATCCTTCGCCATCCTGGTGCCCTCCAGCTCCTTTGGACAACAATCCCCATCGTACCGAACTGCTGAGCATGTAGAGCACAACAACTGGTGGACACCAGGTTGGCGAAGGCAGAGTCAAGATGTCCTTTAAAAGCTGGCAGGAACAAGCCGGCAGTAAATCACCCTGTGTAACTCTTCATTAGCAAAAACAAAATAGAAAATTCTTTCCAGTAGCACCTTAGAGACCAACTGAGTTTGTTCTTGGTATGAGCTTTCGTGTGCATGCACACTTCTTCAGATACACTGAAACGGAAGTCACCAGACCCTTAAATATAGTGAGGGAGTGGGGAGGGGTATTACTCAGAAGGGTGGTGGGAATGGGTGATCAGCTGATAGGTGTGGAAAACCTGTTGACGACTCTTAACGGCTGCAATTAGTCTTGCAGGGAAAGGCAAGGGGTGAGATGGCTAAAGATAGCTTTGTTATGTATAATGAGATAAGAATCCAATGTCTTTGTTCAGACCAGGTTTCTCCATGGTTTTAAGTTTGGTGATTAGTTGCAATTCAGCCACACAAACAGGATCAGTACGGGAGTGTCAGGCCTAATGAGCACAGCAACTCATCTCCAGCAGGTCTTTCCGCCATGAAGCAGATGCTGAGACAAAAGGTCCCCACCTCCTCACAGCTGCCTAGGTCCCCTCTTCCCCAAGCAACCAGAGACTGTGCCTGCATGAAGCCAACCTCTCCTCTGCCCTGTTCATGTCTCTCCTTGTTCTGGGAGACCAGGGGGGAGAGGAGCTGGTCATTGCAAGAGGGGGAGACACCCCTGTGTCATCTCTGCCTCTTGAGTCTCCCTCCTCTCCCGCTTCTGATTCTGTACTTCTCTCTGCCACAAACTCCCCCCGCTCACCAACCCCTGTTACCTCCTCATCTTCCGACACCTCCTCTCCCTAGTTTTCTCCCTGTGACCGCTCATCACCAGCCCACCACCAATCCCTGGGTTGTGAGCCTTCTCCCCTTGGGGGTTCTTCAACTGGCTCCTCCCACTATCCCTCTGCGTCCAACCTGTCTGTGACATAAGCTTCAAAAGTAGGGATGGGAGACCCAGGGGCCCTCCAGACTCCCAGCTGCCATCACCCCTGGCTCTTGGCCACAGGAGATGCAGCTAATAGCAGCTGGAGACCAACAGGTTGCCCCTCCCGGCTGAAAAGTGCTCCTAAGCATCCAAAAGTCCAGGGATGCTGAATGGATCCAATAGGTTCCTGGCCAAGCGGGCAGCTGTGATTTTGCCACCCGTGCCCAGGGTCTGAAAACTTGATGGTGCAACCAAAGCCAAGAGCAGGTTTCCTCAATGTCGGCCATCCAGATGTTTTAGGACTACAATTCCCATCATCCCTGACCACTGGTCCTGCTAGCTAGGAATCATGGGAGTTGTAGGCCAAAAACATCTGGAGGGCCGAGTTTGAGGAAGCCGGGCCAAGAGGATAACTAGCCTGGCTGGCAAGCAGCTTCTAGAACAGGCATGTCCCACAGGTAGCTCGTGATCTACCGGTAGATCACTGGACGTCTGCGGTAGATCACTGGTAGATCGTTGGCTCCCCGCAAAGAAGCTGAACAACTGTGGCTCCCCTAAAAGAAGAAGAGTTTGGATGTGATATCCCGCTTTATCACTACCCAAAGGAGTCTCAAAGCGGCTAACATTCTCCTTTCCCTTCCTCCCCCACAGCAAACACTCTGCGAGGAAGAGACTTCAGAGAAGTGTGACTAGCCCAAGATCACCCAGCAGCTGTATGTGGAGGAGCGGAGAGGCGAACCCGGTTCACCAGATTACAAGTTCACCACTCTTAACTACTACACCACACTGGCTCTCAACATTTTACCTCCTCGCTGAAAAAACTCAACAACTTTGACCCAAACCCCAAAAAAGGGGGTCGATCACTGCCAGTTTTTAACTCTGTGAGTAGATTGTAGTCTCTTGGGCGTTGGCCACCCCTGTTCTAGAATATACATGCCAGGCAGAGCCGTCTCATCCATAGAGGCCGGTGGCGCGGCGCACCAGGGCGCCGGGCACCCCAGGGGCGCCCCCGCGAGCCCGCCGGCATACCGGGCTCCCCCTCCCCAACCCGCCCCGCCCCCACGGGGAGGCGGGCACTCGCGCGCCGGCGGGTGGGCGGGCTGTAAGCCGCCCGCCCTCGCCTCCCGGAGCCCCAGCTGGAGCGCTGAAGCGGCGCGGGGCTTTGCGCGACCTTCCAGCACTCCAGCTGGGGCTCTGGGAGGCGAGGGCGGCCGGCTTGCAGCCCGCCCGCCCGCCGGTGCGCGAGCGCCCGTCCGCCCGCCCTCATCCTCCGCCCGCCGGCGCGCGAGCGCCCGCTCCAACGCCACGCCCCTCATCCCCCGCTCGCCCACCCCCCCTCCCGAGGGGCGGCCAGCGCGGGAGGGAGGCGGGCGGAGAGGCGGCAGGCTGGGGGCGCCGAGGGATCGCTGCGCCAGGGCGGCGGATCCCTCTAAAACGGGCCTGATGCCAGGGCTGGACAGAAGTCCAAGGGAATAAATGCATTCGGCAGAAAGCAGTTGGGTGCCACAAATACATGCACTGCCCTGTTTTCCTCCCATGGCAACACTAAGTTGCAACGGGAACAAGCGGCCAGCATGAATGATGCTCCTCTGTGCTTTGCCACCAGCAGCTGCATGTGCCGCTTCTCTAAGCCACGTTGGAAAGCGAGGAGGATATGCAAAACAGCAAAAGCCGGGCAGGAAAAGGCCAAATCCCATCTTCCCGTGCCAGGAATCGATAAGTTAGGTTTCAATATTCAAGTAGCAGCAGCAGCAATGCTCCAGCCTCTTCCAAGAACAACTTGGGACGATGTGTTTGCTGACAGTGCGCTCACATTGCTGTGTGCAATGGGAGTAAGATCTCCAACATTTCCAGAGAATGGCTTCTGAAATGCTGAGGTGATGCGTTTTGGGGGTGGGGGGGCTGCTTACTTTCACCTTCTTCCCTCTATCTAGTTTTGAAAGGATTCTGGATGTAAGAGCTAAATCGCTCCTACATGCGGAAAACTCTACACACACACACACACACAACCCATGCTCTCCACCAGAGCAGCATGGCACAGCAATGACACAAATTAAAAAATGTCTCTCTGCTGTTTTGCACAGATTCTGGCTTCAGCTGCTGTTCAAAGCCATCAATGGTCAGAGCTCCCAGCCACAGCACTTCATGGACTGGCTGGATGCAGAAGAATGGTGGGGGGAACCAGCTAGGAAACCTCCAAGGGAAGAAGGCTCAGAGCCCCGGATGGTGGTGGGATGAGGAGTGGCCAAAAGGAGATGACTGGGAAGAGGAGGTGTTGGATCTTCGTGAGCTGGGAGAGTCTGTAGAAGAGAGAAGACCAGAATCGGAGGCAGAAGGTGAAGCAGGAGGAAGGGACGAGACAGGCCAAGAAGCAGAGATGAGTCAGGCTGGTGCAGAGTCACAGGTGTCTCTCCTTCCTGCTGCAACAAGCTCCCTTCCCTCCTGGTTTCCCAGAACCAGAAGAGGCACGAAGAGGGTGGAGTAGTTACTTTCACACAGCCATAGTCTCAGATTGCTTGGGGAAAGCCCTGTAGAGGAGGGGATGTAGATGGCTGTGGGGATGTCGGGACCATAGCTGTCAACTTTTCCCTTTTCTTGCGAGGAATCCTATACGGAATAAGGGAATTTCCCTTAAAAAAAAGGGAAAAGTTGACAGCTATGGTCGGGACCTTCATTCTCAGCAACTGCTTCATGCGGGCAAGACCTACCCAAGATAACTTACTGTGTTCATTAGGCCTGACATTCAGCCAAGTCTGAGAAGCTTGTGTTTTTGTTAATAAAGAGTTAACTGCAACTGTGATCAGTGTGACTTACTGCCGGCAGGCTCCTGTGACACAGCATGAGTGACAGCTCAAGGATGATACCTGATCTCGACAGGGACTTAATTTCTTTTGTGTTGTGCAGCGCTGAGCACATGTTGGACGGCCTTAGATTGGCGGTGGGGAACCTCTGGTCTGAGGACCAAATTAGGCCTCTCATGTCCCCTCATCTGGTCAAGCCAAGTCCACCAGCCATACTACATTTTTAATGCGACATCAGGTGTGGAGCAGGTAAAGCAAGTAGGGGGTTTGCAGGTACCTTATTAGCCGATTGTTCGGGCTTGCAAAGCACAGAGCGTGGGCTCACGACATCGTTGACAGCGGGCCCATCTGTCAAACCCAACCTGCAGAGGGTGGAGGAGGTAAAGCAAGATCCACTGCCTAAACCCAGTCCCCCATTGTGCTCGGGATATTGTCGGACCCCAACTCCCATCCCTGACCACTGGCTATGCCAGACAGGGGCTGGTGGGAGATGGAGTACAACAACATCTGGAGAGCGGCAGGTTTCCCATCCCTAGCTTAAAGGTAAAGGTAAAGGGAGCCCTGACCATTAGGTCCAGTCGTGTCCGACTCTGGGGTTGCAGCACTCATCTCGCATTACTGGCTGAGGCAGCCGGCGTACAGCTTCCGGGTCATGTGGCCAACATGTCTAAGCCGCTTCTGGCGAACCAGAGCAGCGCACAGATACGCTGTTTACCTTCCCGCCAGAGCAGTACCTATTTATCTACTTGCACTTTGACGTGCTTTCGAACTGCTAGGTGGGCAGGAGCTGGGACCGAGCAATGGGAGCTCACCCTGTCACAGGGATTTGAACCACCAACCTTCTGATCAGCAAGCTCTAGGCTCTGTGGTTTGGACCACAGCGCCACCCGCATCCCATATCCCTAGCTTAGCATGACCTTAAGCAGGTGATTTTGGAAATTCTTCTGCAGAAAGGGCGAAGGGACTGGCTTGGGCAGATCACACTGGGGACGCAATGGGAAAATGCACCAAGGCATGGACTTGAAAAAGAAACATCTTGAAATTGTTTTGTGAAAGAATCCCCAAAGCTACACATTTTTGTCGCAAACGGAGTGCTTTAGACAAGAAAGCTGATTGCGTAGGAACAACATGACGCCGTGTCTTCTCAACGCATGGAGAGGCTGTTAAGATATAACGTGGGGGAGAACAAGCAGAGGTTCTGCATACCTTCCTCCAATTAGACACAGGGATTTGGCATAACCTTAGTATGCGACAAAAAAGTTTGCCATTCCATCCCGAATCTAGCAATCCAAGACTGAAAAACAAAGCTGATTCCACTAGCGTAAGGACTTCCAGCCAGGCAATGGAACATTTCTGCCCTCTCCTTTCCCTATATCTCCCTCCTCTAAATCCCCTCCAACGGGATTTGGAGGGGGGGGCAAAACAAATTTAGGGGGCAAGAAGGCGGAGTATAGGATAGGGAAATTCCACAGCTCTAAGTCTTCACACTAGCAGAATTGTTTAGCCAGATGATGCCGTCCACAGTTTGGAGGCAAGTTTTGGCTGATTGGGTTTGGACAAAACAGGAAACCATGGTTTGCTGCAAACTGTGACGCAGGGTTTCAAAGCTTCATATTGAAACATTATAGGAATATTAAATTTCTGTATTATAGGAAATAAGCAAATGCAATACGATTTCAATCTTTAAAACTTATTCTCTTAGGTCTTTCGATAACTTCCCCACCTTCTGTATGTGAGCTGGAATTTCTGCAGGACCAACCATGGTCCTTGGGAACCATGGGTGGTAGTCAACTAGCTTTTACTCAGAGTAGACCATAATCAATGACCATAATTGGGCTAGGCGCATTAATTTCAATGGGCCAACTTTGAGTAACACCTGAGCCTTGCAGGATGTCTTCAGGAGCCAAGACACCCTGCTGAAACCACCCTTTAAATTTCAATCTCTCCCATTATAGACACATCAGCTTCTAAAAGCACAAGCCTTGTTGCCTACCAGTTCTGGAGCTTCTACTTAAATTACGACACCTCTCTTTCGTAGGCTCCTTGCATCTGTTTATTAAAAGCTTTGCACTCTTATTTTCCGAAACCATCCCACATAGAACCCCGCTGCAGTAATGTATGTTTTAAACCCACATACCCTGCCCCGCCCCTTTTCGCACCAAATATCCTGCCCACTGAAAGTCAGCTGAAGCAATAGTGCCCTGCAGATGTTCTAGAGCTGGGGCAGAAAACACATGGCTCTCCAGATGTCGTTAAGACGCCAACTCCCATCGGCCAAAGTTTCAGGGACGCTTCTGGGAGACGCTAGAAGCTGCAGCACAGAAACATCAGAGAGGGGGGGACAAGTTCAAGACGACGCTTACGAGCGTTTCCCAGAAGCAACAAACTTCCTGCCACTTTCAAACAGGGCGACAACTGATATCAGCATGTCGCTTTGGGGTTCAAACCCATGATCTGGAAGAGAAAACCCCTTTCCTCCGGCACTCGCAACGTGTCTTCTCAAAGCACCCTCAACAGGTGAGGAGCCTAAGACACCGGGGGGGGGGCACTTCCGGCTTGGCAACTCGCATACGGGGCCCCCACAATTCGCTCGTGGGCCTCGCGGTCCACTTTGGAGCAGCCCGTGCCCAGTTGGACAACATTCCTTATTTTGCAATATCCCAGCTAGTGCCTCACAGCTCCTGAGCATCCTTGTTCTGGCAACTCATTCTCCCTGCACTGCAGCACGGTGCTCACGTGAGGGCGTCCGTTTGTTTACGTGGTGCCCGCAACGAAATCTTGAGGCAATTGGCACAAGAGCCAGTGTGGTGTAGTGGTTAAGAGCGGTGGACTCGTAATCTGGGGAACCGGGTTCGCGTCCCACTCCTCCACATGCAGCTGCTGGGTGACCTTGGGCTAGTCACACTTCTCTGAAGTCTCTCAGCCCCACTCACCTCACAGAGTGTTTGTTGTGGGGGAGGAAGGGAAAGGAGAATGTGAGCCGCTTTGAGACTCCTTCGGGTAGTGATAAAGCGGGATATCAAATCCAAACTCTTCTTCTACTTCTCAGATGCTCCTACACCCTCCCAAAGAAAAGCAAATGGTTCCATCCTGGACGGCACTTAGCCGCAGGCAGAAATCCAGACCGTCCTGTCCCAAGCGCAGCAGGAACAGCCAACGAGGGAATGATGCCACAACATGCCGCGCGTTGCCCACCTTGACAAAGAACATTGCCTTTCCCTCCTGCCTAAATGTTTTGGGCTGCAGTTCCCAGAAGCCTCAGGCACAACAGCCACGCTGGCCGGGAGTCCAAAATATCTGCAAGGGGCTTCCTACCAGAGAGGAATGGCAAGCCGAGCTGATGGGCTACGGCTGGTGGCCAAGCTGAGCGGAAAACTCAGGAACCAAGAGGACAAAAACTTTACAAAAGGATGGGGGAAATTTCTAAGTTATTTAAGAGACCACCGTCAGCAGATGGAAACATTGCCAGGATTTTGATTTCACTTGTAGCCTAACAATTACCATGGAAAATACGGATTGATATAATAGTTAAGAGTTTGGAAGAAGATGCAGTTTTAAATGTTTCAAATGGGTCTGGGGGGGGGAGGTCCCAAGATTCGGAGGAATCGGAGTTAAAGAAAACGTATGAAAATACAAAATAAAATAAAAAATTCCTTCCAGTAGCACCTTAGAGGCCAACTAAGTTTGTTCTTGGCATGAGCTTTCGTGTGCATGCAATCTGAAGAAGTGTGCATGCACATGAAAGCTCATACCAAGAACAAACTTAGTTGGTCTCTAAGGTGCTACTGGAAGGAATTTTTTATTTTATTTTGTTTTGAATATGGCAGACCAACACGGCTACCTACCTGTATGAAAATACTTTTGTTAAAAAACCAGAAGCATTTTTACTGGGTATAATGGTGAAAGAGATACCAAAGGGAGATTTTAAAAAAAAAACTGCAACGAGAATTATTTTAGCCCAAAAATGGAAGCAACAAGAAGTCCCAACGAAAGAAGAGTGGCAGACGAAGATGATGGACTTTGCAGAATTGGCGAAGCTGATGGGAATAATCCGAAACCAGCGTGACCAAGCATTCCGAAAAGATTGGAGTAAATGTATACAATATCTGAAGGACTATTGCTAGCAGTTAACAACACTAGCAGGGTTGTAAAAAGACTTGTAATGACAACTGCTCTTCCCTTTTTATATTTATTTAAAAACGTGACATTTTAAAGTGTAATGTAAATTGGAAAATGTACAAATGCTATGAGATAAAGGTTAACTTTGAAAACCATGAGGCGGAAAGGAGGGGAGCCGACAGGCTCTTAAGAGCTAAAGAAGTAAAATGGATAATGATGATGTGTTTAAATATTATAGAATGGGAAATTAATAAAAATTATTTTAAAAAAAGATTCGGAGGAATCTCTGTATATGGATATGTATTTGAATGTTTCATAATTATGTATTGGAAAATCAAATAAAAATGATTTCAAAACAAACAAACAAAAATCTGCAAGGTACCACCAAGCCAGAAATGCTGCAGGTCCAATTGAGACCACATGGAGATCTCTGGATGCCAGGTTGGTGAATCTCCATCTGGCTGGCCCTTCCGGCTTTCTTAAGCGGGTCAGCAAAAGAGCTTACCTGTTGAATGTACACCCCACCTTTTTCTCCAAGGAGTATATGGTTCACCCCCCTCCTCAGTTAATCCCTACAACGACCTTGTGAGGTAGGTCAGGAGGCTGTGACTGGTCCAAGGTCACCCAGTGAGCTTCATGGCTAAGTGGGGATTTGAACCCTGATCTCCCAGGTCCTAGTCCGAAACTCTAACCACTAAACCACACTGGCTTCCTAGAGTACTTCTGCTATGGGGCAGGTATATAAATTTAGTAGGTAGATAAAATATGGGGAAAGCAAAATGTCAATTAGACATCTTTTCCTTGTGAATTGGTTTCCTTCTGGATTGTGTCATTTGATGTTTGAACGTCTTGCAAACAGCTTTGAGTTTTTTCCCTTTAAAATAGAAAGCAGTACGGAAATTAAATGAGTAGTAATAATAATAATAATAATAAATTCAATTGCTGGGAAAGTGGCGCCTAAACATTCCATTGTGGCAACCTAGGTTTAAGGTGCCATTTGGCAATTAGTTTATATATCTGAGTTTCTAACGTTGCCACAGAAAGGGCTGTGATAGAGCTACACCAGTTTCTTCTGCAGAAACGAAAGTGGTGAGGATCTGAAACTAAGGCAATTCCTCATATTGTCAGTCGAGGCATTTGCAGAATCACAGAATTGTAGAGATGGAAGAGACTCAAAAGGTTATCCAGTCAAGACCCCCCCACACACACACACACACAAATGCAGGAATCACAGCTGTTCTTGCACTGTATGCAAGAATCTCCAGCTAACAGAAGACCCACCGCTCTCTTGCAACTTGTATTTGGGAGCCAATTGTTCCCATTTCACAGACGGAAAACTGAAGCTCTGAAAAAGGTCAAGTTAGCTAACCAGACGTTCATCCCCCCCTGCTTGTGTAATAAGCAGCCAAACTACGTTTGGGCCACGCCTTTGTGATCCATCTAATTGAAGGGCGGAAAACTTCTCTGGAATGATGTGTTATTTACGACAATAGCAAGACAAGGACTCGGCTGTTGTTGTTTCCCCCTCTGCAACCAAATCCCTTACAAGGAAATTGCCCTGTTTTTTTAAAAAAAGGTGTTCCTTGGATAACAGAGATGCTCGTTTTGAAAATTGCCATTTTGCGTATATTATAATAGCCAGTGCTAACTCTACGTGAAGTTATTGGACTTAACTGGACGGCCCAACAGGGAGATTTCAAGCATTTGCAAGTTTTGTTTTACCGTTTTGAAAGGAAAGGAAACCAGGGGAAAGAAAGCAGGCAAGTATAGATCTGTCCCTGTGGCACGGAAACATCTGAAGCTGCAGATCCTTTGCCCTCCAGGCATATGGATGTTAAGGAACAGCCTCACACATCATTTTTGCAAGTGACAAGAATGAGACAGTTCTGCAATATGCAAAATTATGCAAGGATCTTGTGCTGTTTTTTGGGGCGGGCGGGCTGGGGAGAGACACAAAATCAAAACACAAGTCAGATAATGTGCTTACTGGCATGCGATGGGGTCGGGCATGTTACCCAACAGTTAATTATGCAAACTGTCCTCAAACAAAGTGTCAGTTGGGAACCTTGCATAAGATCGTACATCAAGCAGTTTGCCTGGACTCAATTTCTGTCATTTCCAAGCCTTGCAAAGCCATAGATGGCTTCAGAACAGGAGATAAACTCTAATGGCATCTTAAAGGCCCACTTACCCGATTAATCTTGCCGCCCTAGAAGTCCAAGGCATTGCATTTTTAAATTATTGACAACTACGAAGCCACAAATATGATTGCCACAAACAAAAGCACCAAAAAACCCAGAGGTGATGTGGCAGGTGGCAACATTCTCCTGCCCAATCTTGTCGGGAGTAGGGGGCAGATATGCCGGAGCAAAGATTTACCAGACTCCCTTACAGGTAGATGTGTGTGGACAAATGCATCCCTTCCTTATAAGTAAGTGACAATCTGCAACAAGAATCATATTCCAGGCAGGTTTGTTCTGAAGGAAAAGGCCGAGATAAAAGCAGAACAGAACCTTCAGAAAGAAGACATGTTTTGCAAAAGATGAATAATCATCCACTAAGGAACATACCTGCTTATTTAACTTATATGCAGAATGGCTGGGCTGGATGAATCCCAAACCGGAATTAAGATTGCCGGAAGAAATATCAACAACCTCAGATATGCTGATGATACAACCTTGATGGCAGAAAGTGAGGAGGAATTAAAGAACCTTTTAATGAGGGTGAAAGAGGAGAGCGCAAAATATGGTCTGAAGCTCAACATCAAAAAAACTAAGATCATGGCCACTGGTCCCATCACCTCCTGGCAAATAGAAGGGGAAGAAATGGAGGCAGTGAGAGATTTTACTTTCTTGGGTTCCATGATCACTGCAGATGGTGACAGCAGTCACGAAATTAAAAGACGCCTGCTTCTTGGGAGAAAAGCAATGACAAACCTAGACAGCATCTTAAAAAGCAAGAGACATCACCTTGCCGACAAAGGTCCGTATAGTTAAAGCTATGGTTTTCCCAGTAGTAATGTACGGAAGTGAGAGCTGGACCATAAAGAAGGCTGATCGCCGAAGAATTGATGCTTTTGAATTATGGTGCTGGAGGAGACTCTTGAGAGTCCCATGGACTGCAAGAAGATCAAACCTATCCATTCCTTAAAGAAATCAGCCCTGAGTGCTCACTGGAAGGACAGATCCTGAAGCTGAGGCTCCAGTACTTTGGCCACCTCATGAGAAGAGAAGACTCCCTGGAAAAGACCCTGATGTTGGGAAAGATGGAGGGCACAAGGAGAAGGGGACGACAGAGGATGAGATGGTTGGACAGTGTTCTCGAAGCTACTAGCATGAGTTTGGCCAAACTGCGGAGGCAGTGAAGGATAGGCGTGCCTGGCGTGCTCTGGTCCATGGGGTCACGAAGAGTCGGACATGACTAAACAACAACAGGACACAACTGAACGACTCAACAACAAAGGAGCATACGAAACTTCCTGATGCTGCAATATACATCGAAAGCACTCTCGTCCCCTATTCCCCTCCCCCACTTTAAACAGTCATGGCTCCTCCCCCCTAAAAAATTCCTGGGAACTTTAGTTTTTTCAGGGTGCTGAGCCATGTTAGGAGGCCCCTATTCCCCTCCCAAAGCTACAATCCCCAATGTGGTTTGACAATCAATCCCTCTTCCCTGGGAACTCTGGCAAGTGTGGCTCTGCGAGGGGGAAATGGGTTTCCTAAAAACTCTCCACGCCCTTAACAAACTACGCTTCCCAGGATTCTCTGGGGGGAAGCCAGTACTACTTAAAGTGATATGATACTGCTTTAAATGTGCAACGCAGATGAGGCCTGAGTCTGACAATTGGAATATCTAAGCTCAGGATAGTCTGCTGGCACATTTGCAAAGCTAGGCAGGGTCTGGCATGCTTTCAAATTGGATGGGGGGACCAACTGCGTGTTGAGATTCCTGCATTGCAGGGGGTTGGACTAGATGACCCTCAGGGTCCCTTCCAACTCTACGGTTCTTTACTGAGCTATGGCCCTTCCCCAAATTATCATTCCTGTACATAATTACAAGTGCTACAGGGATGGAGGAAGGAGAAGAGAAAGGTCAAGGCCTTACAGCCCCACTGCCAACCAAACTGCATCCATATGTGCTGCTTAATGTATCCTACGCGCTGTGATTTTGGAGTAACGCCTACAAGCAAGACGCTTCACTTTAAGAAGTGATGACTGCTCATGTAAAACTGGATATTTACAGCTCTCCATCAGCACAGAACAGTACGTCCTGTGCATGTTAGAAAATATATTCCCTGAAGCGTGGACAGGTATGAGATTTACTCATTTTGTACCAAGGATCTAGGCAATTTGCCTGGCCTTCAAGAGACCAAAACACTCCTGCAGAGACTAAAGGATTGGCAGGGGGCGGGGATAAGTGCTGAACAGTTAAAACTCCTCTCGAGTGCAGGTACAGACAGCCGAACAAACCATGCAAAGCTGCTCTGCAGCTTGGAGGTACCGCACCAAGTTTGCCAGCTCTCGCTTTTCTAGGATAGGCACCTCTCACCAATGTTGCAAAATAAAGGCTGCACTCAGGCATTACGGAAAGTGATGATGGTTTCTGGCTTGTCATGGTTTACTGTGAAAAAGCAGAGAACTGACACTGCCCAAGGACTCTTGCATTCCTTCTCCTCTAATGCAAGCAGGAAGAACAAACCCATAATCCACAACTAACCTTGGCTTCCAGTTATGGTTAAATACTTGGTAGTGGTTTGCTGCTCCCCAACAGGCCACGACCCCCAGGGAGTCCCATAAACCGTGGCTTGCTGCTGGTCCCACTGTGGTTTCAGCATTTGTTCCTCTTGCTCTCTCTAGGAGAAGAGCAAAGCCAGGGGGACTGAGCAGCGTACACCACCAGCAAGCTGCTCGTTCGTGGTTAATTACGGAAAGTAAGAAACCACAGTTTATTGTGCAAACACAAATCCGAGCTCTCGTTTAAAACCCTAGCTTCATAGCCAAACCTTTTCATCAGAAACCAAGGGAGAAACCCAACAGAGCACTCTAGGTCTTTCTCCGCTTCCACCCGCCATTCCGTTTGACGAAATATTATTCATTGGTTTTGAAGAGATAACTCCCTTTTCTCTCTCAATATAATTGGCCGACCACAAATGCCACCGCCATCCCAGCTAGCGATTGTGGATCTCCCTAATTGCTACACTTTTCAACCTCCGCTGTGACTCAGCAGCTCACCATCGCTGCAGCCTCAACCCTCAACACCAGTGGGATGCATTTGCTAAATCGTAACACGCATCGTGAGTCCGGTGTCAAACAAACCCATCTACATGCACCAGCTATCGTTATTTATGTATTTTGCCTGCCCTTTGCCCTAAGGTCCCAGGGTGGGTCACAACAGTTCAAAAAAACAACATTTGGAATCTTTTTAAAACAAATGACAACTCCAGGACATTGCAAATGAACATCGTGCTTGTTCCAGATCTCTTGAGCATCATACCTGGGGGAAGCTCCGGCTCGCAGTGTTCTAGAAGGAGCATGGCAATGCTGGATTAGGATTATCATTATCATTATTAATTAAATTTATATACCGCCCTAGAAAAGACCCTGATGTTGGGAAAGATGGAGGGCACAAGGAGAATGGGACGATAGAGGATGAGATGGTTGGACAGTGTTGGGCCATTCCATTGTCACGGGTGGGACACTTTGGCCATGTTTTTTGGTATTCACACATGTGTAACAATGTAAATATACATAAAAATTAACAACCAAAATTTAAACTATGTTCTTAATAAGATACTGAACATTTTACTAATTTTTTATTATTTTTATGGATATTTTTGACAATTTTATTAAATGTTAAAAGTGTTGTCACGGGTGGGACAAAAAAAGGACATGGAGCTTGAGATAAGTTTGATTTATGGAAAAACTCTGTGAGTTGGGAGGTGAATCAATGATAAACTCAGCATATCTGTTTAAATCAATGTTTATTGGTTACAACTATGCAATCAGGAATTAAGTTTAAGAAATTTAATGATACAAAATTAAGGAAAAAATGCTGTCACGGGTGGGACAATCATCAGAAAACTTTTAACTTGAACACTTCTGTGAAGACTACGTGGGTGGACTTTTGAAAAGAAGGTCCATAAAATAAACTTCTTTTGTCTTTAGCTTTTAAAAAAATGGTTAGACTGCACGTTTGGAATCTTCCTCACCAAAGTCCAGTGCTCATCTAGCATTCTTATCAGGCTCATTTTTCACGGAATGGCCCTGTTCTCAAAGCGACTAGCATGAGTTTGGCCAAACTGCGGGAGGCAGTGAAAGATAGGCGTGCCTGATGTGCTCTGGTCCATGGGGTCATGAAGAGTCAGACACGACTGAACAACAACAACAACAACATACCCGGGATGCTATGGCCAAGGAGAACCATTTCATGGGAACTGGGCCAGGACACCCCACAATCCCCATTCCCTTCCTTCCATCTGTCCCACCTCCGGAAGCATGGAAGTGGGTTCAGGGGCGTCTTCCCTATAGAGGCAAGTGGTGCGGGGCACCAGGGCGCCAAGTTCTGGAGGGAGCCAGGGAAGAGGCGGAGGCTGGACGCGGCACCTCCCGGCATCAGCTTGCCGCCCTCGCTGAAGCAGCGCTGCACCCGGAGCCTCCGCCTCTTTCCCGCCAGAGGAGCCGCCTCCAGCCGCTGCCCGCCTCCTCCAGCCCCACAAAGCTGTTGGCAGTACCATAAAAAGGTTGGCAACTCTGGGAAACAGGGGGGATCTTTGCACCACGGCGCCGGATATACTTAAGATGGCCCTGAGTGGGTTTTTTAAAGAACTCTGCATTTCTGCCTGTTACGCCATTCCTCTCTTTAAGAGCTGACACCGGCATGCTGCCATATCAGCCCTTACTTTCAAAGTTCTCCCCACCTTCCTCCATTCACCATACTAACAAGTTCTCCCTCTCTCTCTCTCTCTCTCTCTCTTAGATTCCTAATTTCTATTGCTCCCAAGGCCTGGAGCTGCCTTTCCCTATTTGATCGATCGTGGTTTGATACAGCCAAATAGCTGGACACAGACCTTACATGCGTAAGGCTCCCAGGTTCAGCACCTTTGTGTAGCTCCAGAAGAAAAGGGTCCCGGGTAGCCAAATAACAAAAGCTAGGGACTCTGGAGATGCACTGCCAGTTTAAGTATGTAGCACTCAGCTACCCAGAACGAAAAAGCCCCCCTTCTCCCTAGCATAAGGACAGCTCCAAATATTCAAGAAGTCAGCTCCCCTCTTTTTTACAGAATCATAGAATTGTAGAGCTGCTCTGGTCCATGGGGTCACGAAGAGTCGGACACGACTGAACGACTGAACAACAACAAATACAGTACTGTTCTTCATCTGAAGACCGCAGGGTGGCTTACAATATAAAAACACAAAAATACATACCATAATAACAATAACCCACACACATACACATACAGTTTAAAAGGCCATAGATTGTTAAGGACTAGCAGAAGAAGAATGGTTTTGCTTGGCTCCTAAAGATATGGAATGCAGGTGCCAGACGAGCCTCCCTGGAGAGAGCTTCCCACAAGTCGGGGAGCCAACACAGAAAAGGCCCCTTCTCATTTTGCTGCCCTCCGGGCCTCACACGGAGGAGACACACAAAAAAGGGCCTCAGATGCTTGAGCTGCAATTCTCAGAGTCATTTAACAATCGGTCCTTCCTTCCCAGGGAACTCTGGGAAATAGGGCCCGCCTAACAACTATCAGCACAGTTCCCAGGATTCTTTGGGGGCAAGAGATGACTGTTGCAATGGTACAATAGGGCTTTAGATATATGGTATGGATGTTATTGCAACAAGGACATGTTGAAGAATTTTGTTGGCAAACTTCTGTCTCGAGTGACAATGGAGTGCGCTTCTGGGGGTGAAGTCAAACCACTGTGTTTGCAGCTTTCAAAGTGACCGTCCCCCCGGGGAGTGTGTATGGAGGTCCTGGGCTGCCCAGGTGACAAGACCCCCCTCTCGGCATCACTGCTGTGGTCCAAAGGATAGAAGAGCAAAATGCACCAACTTACCTGCAGGAGGTGCAAGGAGGAGGAGTATACGGTGCCATCCAACTGTCTTAGGGACCCCACTCTGGATTTGTGTTGGGTTTACAGTGGTACCTTGGTTCTTGAACTTAATATGTTCTGGGAGCCTGTTCACTCCCAAAACTTTTCGAAAACCAAGGAGCGGCTTCCAATTGGCTGCGGGAGCTTCCTATACTCAAGTGGAAGCCACGTCGGACGTTTGGCTTCCGAAAAACATTTGCAAACCTTACTTCTGGGTTTGCGGCGTTCGGGAGCTGATTTGTTCGACAACTAAGCCGTTCGAGAAGCAAGGTACCTCTGTACTTCTTAGCCCAGAGCATTCCAAACTGTCTCACGACACATCAGTGCATCAGCGGCACTGTGTAGGTGTGTCACACGGACGCTCCCCACTGTGCCGCAAAATGATGCATGTCTAAAAAGTGTGTCACCAACATGAAAAGTTTGGAAAGCTCTGCCTTAGTCTTTTCTTCTCCGGAAGCTATCCCACAAGACAGTGGAGGTTTAGGACCACAGTTTTGCTTCTCCTAGATGGGCTTCCTTCCCAGGTGTACAAGCCCCACCTGCCCCTCACCTCCCTCTACAGCAAGTGCAAAAACCGCCTTCCTGACCACTGGACCCACTACTGTTCTCATCCACTCACACCAACGGAGCCTGTCTTCACATGCAGGGGAAATCCCCAACTCAGCAAGGCTTTGAGACTCATTGGCTACCCTCATCTGGTTTAGCAGCTGCAGAATACAACAATCTGGAGAAGCTGATAGTTTCACGAGAAGCTGCAAACATCAAAGGCTATCAGATAATTAGTGTTGACCATCATCAACACAATCACTTGTCCGATACTTAGCAGGATAACCCCAGAAGTCCACTTAGGGTTTCGATATTGTGACTACCCCAGGACAGGTAATTCTAGTAACAAGAGGCAAAGAATATAGCTATAAAAAGAGAACAGGTGCACTTGTTTGGAAAGGGCCTCCCAGAATTAATAGAACCTTTTGCAACCCATATATTGGTCAGCAACACACATCCCGGGACTGGACACCTTACAGGAAATGCTTGCAGCGGTCAAGATTTGTGAGTCCCCAATGAGCTGAACTGCTCTGCCACCTACAGCTCCTTTTGCTGAGGAGCAAAGCAACCAGAAAGCCAGAAAAGGGAATGAATGGGATTTGTGCATCCTGCAGAAGTAGGGATAAGAATCGCCCCGTTCACTCCAATGGTCTAACGCTGGAGAAGTCCCGCCCCCCCAAGATTATACTGGAGCCACTTTGCTTCTAAGGAAAGGGAGGCGAGGGAGGAGGGAGGGGAAAACCCAGCAACCTCAAAAAAAACAAAAGACTCAAGGAAGTGCTGATAACCGCTTTAAAAACCAAAAACAAACTGAATTGCACAACATCCACTGCCTCTCTTTCGCTTGCAAATAACTCGAAGACCATCAACTACCTTATTTCAACAAGAGCAATTGCAGCAACTGAAGCCCATTATGTTTTGTTTTGTTTTGTTTTGTTTTGTCTTTAAAAAATTCAAGTACAGAAAATACCGCTGGATGTTGCCAAAACAGCACACCCTTTTTACTAACAATAGCTTTAAAACCCAGTATTTGACAAAGGCTTCAAACCTCTTGTTCCCTTAAGCTAGGAGCAAAAAGGAGAGCTCGCTGCGCACTCCGCAGATCTTTGGGGAGTTGCGGCTGGCCAAGAAGAAGCGCCCCCCACCCGACCTCTCCAAACTCTTTAATTTTTGTATGCGCCCCTTCCCCCAGCCGCAAAAAAAAACACCTTGACACGGGCCAGTACAGGATCTGCCTTCTCGCTCGGGAGTTGTTTACGCGCCGCGAGACCTGCCCTCCCTTTTGTTTAAATTCCCCTCCATCCTCCTGTCAAAAAAAGGGCCGCTTCCCTTTTTCTTCCCCTTCTGCGTGCGCAAAGCGAGCTCGCCTCTTTCGCTCGCTTGCAAAACTTTGCAGAGCACGACAGCAAGCCGTGCAAACGCCAAACTGGAGGGAGACGGTTTGGGGGGCTTTTCGGGGGGTGATGAAGTCTTCCCAAAGTTGCGGAGTGGGGGGGGGGAGAGAGAGAGACAGTCAGCCCTCTTTTTTAATGAAGGGCTGGGAGTGTTTGTCCCCAGAAACAGGACGGAGCGCGCAGTTGCAAAAGGCGCTCCGGGGAGGAGCTGCAACTTGCAAGCGAGCTGCAACAGCTGGCCCGTGACCCCGCCGGGCGAGGGGCACCTTCGCCGGCTGCTGCGGCTGCCCGAGCTCCTTCCTGCCTCCGCCCGCCCCGGCAAAAGCAGGCGCTCACCGCATGGCTGGAGGTGGAAGACGCGCCTCGCCGTTGCCATCGCCGCCGCTGCTCCGGGGCTGCGCTTCACACCATCGCCGAGGCGCGCCACGCCTGCCGCCTCGCCGCCGTCGGAAGGAGCAGAGCAGCCCGAACTGAAAGCGCCCGCGCATCGGCCCGGGTTGAAAGCGGGTGGAAAGGGGAAGGGACGGCCGAGGAGGAGCAGGAGGAGGCGGCGGCGGCGAAGGCGCAGCAGAAGCGGCAGCGGCAGCCGCGCCGAGTGACACACCTCCCTCCCTCCCGCGCCGGTCCTAGCGCGCTTCCCGCGGCGAGGCTCCCCCAGGAGGCGTGGGAGGCGGAGGGAGGAGAGGCCTCGGCGACCTTCCCCTGCGCCCGCACCCTGGCGCGCGTTTGGGCCCCCTAGGGGCGCTTTCCAAAAGGAAGCGCAATTGCGCGCAGCAGCCCTCGAGGAGAACCCAGCGCCTCTTCGCGCAGGAAGGCTGCGCCCCGGCGTGGGGAGGGGGATCTAGAGTCGCCTTGGGCAGAGTTCCGACGAATAAAATGTTGGGGAGGGGACCATGGGCGTAGCCAAGGGGGGGCAGTGGAGGCAGATGCCCCCCAAATCAATAGAAATCAATAAAAAATACTTAAGTAACTGAGGTTCTGCTCCCCCTACCATAAAGCTTGCCTCCCCATCATAAATCCTGGCTACACCCATGTAAGCCCCACCCAACATAATCGATCACAAGATCACGCGCAAACACCACTTGAATGGTAATGCCTATCAACTTTGGGGGGACCCACTCCCTCAAATATTTTAGGGGGGAACGAAAGGAGCCCGGCCCCTAGGAGTTGGCTCCTATGCCTACGGGTGACGGGTGGTACACAAATTAAATTAATAATTCGTATTGCACGGATAAGGAGGAAGGACCCCTGCATATCTCGGCTGTTTCAGCTTCCCTTTGGAATTCGGATCTCTCTGGAGCACGCTTATTTTCCCTTATTATTTAGCTATCGTTTATGCCGCTTAAGTGTGGAAACCTCGAAGCAGTTTCAGGGTTGCCAGGACACCCCGAAATTGTTGGGCTTTTTTTTTTTTTTACAAACCCCAAAGTTGTTGTTGAGCTATTTTGTTACAAAAACGCCAAGAAAACAGGTGTGAGTTCCATAATTCAAC